>CAWKZR010000022.1:272500-323000 GCA_963854355.1 Epinotia brunnichana
GAGTAAAAACATGATAGGTATATAATGATAATAAAGTTATTACAACTTAATTAACATATGTTTAAACATGTAAGTATAACATTTTCTTAGCAATATTAATCCGATGGTAACTAACATAGTATACAGCAGGTAAGTATGAACATTTCTCATATGCATCATTTTCAATTAAGTTAAGAACAAAGTGCTTATCAGCTTTGTTAAGTATGTTTAATCAAAATTATCATTGTGCTTATGTACTGAATGTGTAACCACTACAGTAGGCCAGCTTCACTTTTTACACTAAAATGTATGACTAAAAATACAAAAGAAATTTAACCGCCCACCATAGCTCAGTATTTACACCAAGGATGTAATTTAATAGTCGGCCATTTTGGCAGACATATTAATTTTGACAACGGTTTTTTTAAACTGTGATCACCCTTACATTGGACTGTTGCGACACGTACTAAGCTATCAGGTCCGGGATGCAGTGCGGAGATTTTTCCTAGCAGCCATTTGGCTGGTGGTAAGTCCTCTTCTTTTATGATAACAATATCTCCTATACAGGGTGACGGTACTACGTCGTACCACTTGTGTTTTTCTTGAAGTGTATTCAAAATTATTAATCTTGTAACATGCTGCTTGCTTGGGATGATGATCGGGTGCTTTGCGTTATCACTATCAGGCAAGTTTGCTTCACTTAATCGCCCTCCAACTCTCAGCAAATTATTGTCATCCAAGTACGGAGTAAGTTCGATCGAAGAACTTTTGTTTCTAACTTTACCTTTCTATAGATCTTCAACTTCTTGTCCATATATTAATTTCTGATAGTACTTTACACAGCTGGCTTCAACATCATTTATTTCAGCAGCACTCAAGATATCGCATCTTCTGTTTTTGTTTTTATAATCTAAAAATCTCTTACACTGAGCTATTACTCTTTTCATCCTGAGCATTGATGAAAATCTCTCCCAAATGGGAGTGTCTTGTATCAGATTGTGAAACGACTTCTTGCTCTCTAATTCTGTGCTTGGGATTGATGAAGGTCTTAGAATATCAGTGTCCTTGGTCTTTAACCATGCAGGCCCAGTCCACCAAAGTTCATTATTTGTCAGATCACTTGCCTTAACGCCTCTTGATGCGAGATCAGCAGGGTTATCCGCAGACTTAACGTGCCTCCACCTGTCATTATCTATATTCTGGATAATCTTAGACACTCTATTACCAACAAATAGTTTCCAGCGGCTTGGTTGTAACTGAAACCATGACAGAACCACCATCGAATCTGTCCAAGCGTAGATTCGGTCCATGGGTATGTTCAACAAATCAGAAATATCATGCAACAGCTTTGCCAATAAAACTGCAGAACATAGTTCGAGTTTCGGGACCGTTAATTGTTTCAGAGGTGCTACCTTTGTTTTTGAGGCCAATATGGTGACATGCACCACGTCGTGCTCATCTACAACCCTTACATAAACCACGGCTGCAAGAGCAAGGGTTGAAGCGTCAGAGAACCCATGAAGCTGCACTTCTTTGCAGCGAGATGACATCTTTAACCAACGTTGTATCTCAACAGTTTGCAACTCATGAAGTTCATCACGGTAGTTCATCCACTCATAATTCATAATTCATTTAATCATTGCCTTGTGTGTACAAAAGATGTTATCGCTACATATTGGTATGTCTCAACACAACCCTGTAAGGGCACTGCAATACACTAAGTAGTTTAAAATTTAAACTATATACAAACGTGGCATGTGAATGGCAGAGAGGTCGACGCTTTGTTTATTTAATCTATTCAGTGGGTGGATATTAAATGTTAAATGTTACTTTTGCAATCTAGGTATTCAGACACTGAGTAGTATGTTTTTTCTGCAAGAAATGCTTTTAAATTTTTGAGAAACTTACTCGCATTTGACTCGTTTTTAATGTGGTTAGGTAGCTTATTATACATTTTTATTGACATTGGGTGGGGACCTTTTTTGTGTATTTCTAGTTTTGATGTTACTTGAGACAGATTACTTTTGAAACGAGATTCAAAACGACGGGGCATATCTCCGAGTTTAAGGTAAAAGTCAGGGTATGTTTTTAAAAAATTACACATTTCAAAAATATATATGCATGGTACGGTGAGGATACCAAGATTTCTAAAATGTGGCTTACAGCTGTCTGTTTGTTTAATATGCATTAGTATACGGATGCATTTCTTTTGCAAAATTAACAAGTCATGTGCATTTGTGCTATTTCCCCATAAAATTATAGCATAGCACAGCCATGCGTGGGCAAAGGCATAATATGCTGTCAGAGCAGTTTGAAGGTCCGTGGTCTTTTTCAACTGTCTTAGGGCGTAAATAAATTGGCTAAGTTTAGATTTAATTTTTTGTACGTGATCCTTCCAATTTAAATGGGAATCTATTGTTATGCCGAGAAGTGGAAAGTTTGGCACGCATTCTATTTTATTGTTATGAAATGTAAAATTTATGTTTAACTCATGTTTTTGATAAGGTCTAAATTGCATTATTTTGGTTTTAAAAAAGTTTATTTCCAGATTATGATCGTTGGTCCAATTTACGATGTTTGTTAATATTTCCGACAACCTCTCGTTGAGGCTTGCATGGCGATCACATGATAGCAGCAAGGAGAAGTCATCCGCAAACATTACACATCTTTCATTGAGAGATTTTGGAAGGTCGTTTATATAAATAATGAAAAGCAAGCAGCCGACAACACTTCCCTGTGGGATGGAGTCTGACACGGGATGGACATCCGACCTGACTGTACCAATTTCCCTTGATTGTTCATTTGTGTATTCAATATCAACATATTGCTTCCGGTTGCTTAAGTAAGATTCAAACCACTTGTGAGCGATACCACGCACGCCAATTCCATATAATTTAACTCATCCACGAGATCGGAGGGTAACTCGTCATCCCATTCCAGATAACAGAGACATAATTTCTGGATCATAATTTTGGCAGTTATCACAACAGGTGAGAGCCATCCAAAAGGATCAAAGAGGCTAGCGACATCAGATAAAATCACTCTTTTTGTTACAGGGACCCTGCTAGCTGGTAAGTTAACTGAAACTTGGAAAGTATCATCTTTCCTATCCCAGGTAAGTCCAAGTATTTTTATAACTTTATCTAATTTAATCTCTTTCTTGTCTTTTACAGGTTCCGGAATCTTCGTGTAATCAACCATATCATTGAGGAGTTTCTCGGAGTTGCTAGACCATTTCTGCATCTGGAAACCCCCAGCCTTCATCAATTTGTCAATTTCTTTACAGGTAGCCTTCATTTCATCGAGATCCTCATGGCCTGTCATGAGGTCATCCATATAAAATGAGTTTCTAACTACCTCCGCTCCACGAGGGTAATTTTCTTGTTCATCATCAGCTAAGCGTTGAAGAGTTCGTACAGCAAGATTAGGCGCAGATGTACCGAAAGTTACCGTCAGCAGCTTATAACTCTCAATTCTTTCAGATTTGTCGTCACGCCACACTATGCGGTGCAAATCTGTGTGTTTGTCGTTAATTCTCACTTGACGATACATTTTTATTATATCGCCAACAACACAGATTTTGTGAGATCTCCATCTAAATATCAGACTTCGCAGATCTGGTTGTATGGTGGGTCCCACCATCATGCTGTCGTTTAAGGAGCATCCGTTTGAGCCCTAAGAAGAGGCGTCGTATACAACCCGTACCCTGGACGTCTCCTTATCCTGTCGGACTACTGGGTGATGAGCAAGGTAGATCGCATTACTTTCATACTCTGTTTCAACCTTCTTCATATGACCTAGCTGTAAGTACTCGTGTATAACTCTTGTGTATTCAGTTTTTAACTGCTCATTTCTGGCGAACCTCCTTTCCAGTTGCTCCAGTCTAATAACCGCTTGATGCTTTGTGTTTCCACATGACTTCACGGTGTCTGCTATATTTGTCTTTAAAGGAAGCTGTACCACATACCTGCCGTCTTCGTCTCTCGTTGTTGTTTGCTGATATATTTCTTCGCATTTTGTTTTTTCCTTCGTCCACATGCTCTGCTTGGTGTATAGTTCTGTTTCCACTTCCCAGAACTTTTTCAGGAGATTATTGTCCTCTTCAATTTGTCGTGTAACATGCAGACTAGTGATGTGCTGTGAAACAGTACATGAGGATTAGTAGTTTTAGTACCTCCCGACAAAATCCAACCCAGGTGTATTTTTTGTGCAACAACGTTGCCTGGTCCTCTCATTAAACCTGAGTCTATGATTTCGCCGAAAACGTCCGCTCCAAGGAGAATATCAATCCTCCCTGGAATGCTAAAAGTGGGATCAGCTAAATTTATTTCGTTAACCTGAGGCCAAACAAAACCTCTTATTTCCCTACCTGGCAGCCGACGGGTTAACGACTTCAATACATAAGCATTAACATGAATAAAGAAGGAAGTATCGTACCTTGACTTAATATGTAATTTTACCAAATGTTTTATTGAAATCTGATTGTCCTCACCATTACCAGAGACCACTCCGCTGACTTTAGTTTTTCTCAAACCCAACAACTCGACCGCCCTTGCGGTCACGAAGGAAGCCTCGGAACCCTGGTCCAGAAGAGCACGAAGCACGTGGGTCTGTCCTGATTCGGATGTGACCTGCACCAGTGCAGTCGCCAACAAGATGTCTTGACCAGGTTGTAATACTTGTGGGACACTCGACGTGTGCGCCGCTACTAATGTTTGTATTTTATCTTCTTTGTTGTTATTTGTTTCTCCAGACGTGTGCATTTCTTCACTTGCTTGTTTCTTATCTCGGTGTAATAACGAATGATGTTTCTTTTGATGATTTCTCATTTGTACTCTTTGACACGAATCCGAACGTGTATGTTATCCTTTCTAACCTAAAATCAAACAGCGCCCCTGGCTGGGATAGTATCCCCACCAAATTCCTCAAGCTGGCGAGCGGCACTGTGGTTCCTATAATCACCCACCTGGCAAACCTGTGTTTTAAACATGGAGTGTTCCCGGATCCTCTGAAACAAGCTATTGTCACACCGGTCTATAAGGGTGGAAACAGAAGCTTAGTGTCGAACTATAGACCAATATCTGTTCTGCCGGCTATATCAAAAATTATTGAGAAACTCATAAATAATCGCTTAACGAATTACTTAAATAAATATAATATTTTATCATCAAACCAATTTGGATTTAGACAAGGACTCTCCACTGAGGATGCAGTTGCATCTCTTTCCTCTTTAATAGTCCAACAAGTAGATAAGAACAAAAAATGTTTAACTGCTTTCTTAGACCTAAAAAAAGCATTCGACACGGTTTCTGTACCCACTCTTAGAAAGACATTAGAAGGCACCGGAATTAGAGGAACCCCGCTGCTACTATTAACTGATTATCTTCAAAATCGCAGCCAAAAAATAAAGATAGGGAAACATATAAGTAACGAATGTGAAATGACCTTCGGGGTCCCTCAAGGAAGCGTTTTAGGTCCCACACTTTTTCTAATTTATATTAACCAGCTCTGTAAGTTGCCCATCGAAAATGGATCCATCTTTGCTTACGCTGACGATACGGCTGTAGTGTTTTATGGGGATAGCTGGGAGGAAGTGCGTATGTCTGCGGAACTTGGACTGGCAAAAATTGC
The DNA here is from genome assembly GCA_963854355.1 of Epinotia brunnichana. Taxonomy (NCBI): domain Eukaryota; kingdom Metazoa; phylum Arthropoda; class Insecta; order Lepidoptera; family Tortricidae; genus Epinotia; species Epinotia brunnichana. Next base: position 278,111 of record CAWKZR010000022.1, read on the forward strand.
CCGCTGGCTTCAAACTAATCTACTCACCTTAAACCTAGAAAAAAGTAATTACATTTGTTTCACAAATTATAACAGGACTCAACCAGACCTCTCCTTCAAAATTAAAATCCATAACTGTCGAGAACCAATCCAACCAAACTGCTCCTGCTCAACCATCAATAAAGTTGAGGCTATTAAATATCTAGGCGTAATGATCGATCAGCGTCTGACATGGCACACTCACACTGAGTTAATAATGTCTCGCATTCGAAAACTGATATGGACCTTTAAATCTCTAAGACACGTCGTAACTAAACAACTTCTGAATCAAATTTATATTACTTTAGCACAATCCGTTCTCGTTTACTGCATACCGATATGGGGAGGTGCCACTAAAACCAAATTCCTTCAATTAGAGAGAGCTCAACGAGCTCTCCTGAAATGCATGTACTTCAAGCCATACAGGTACCCAACCAGTGACTTATATCAGCTATGTGATCTCATGACGATAAGGCAACTGTATGTCTTGAATGTAATACTGAGGAGACATAAGTCCACAAAGCTTTATCCTAAAATTACTGGATCTGTCAGGAGGAGGAAACCAAACGTAATCCTCATGCCAGAAGCAAAGTCAACATTTGCTAGAAGACAGTATTTGGCTCAATCTGCAAAATTATATAACCTCATAAATAAAAATATAGATATATATCCCTCCACCTATAAAGAATGCAAAATGAAAGTACAAAAGTGGATCAAGTCCAAATCCTACGCTGAATTAGAAAACATGTTAGTAAATTAAGTTTTTACATCTACTCAATCCACAACTACACACACACGCGCGCGCAAACACACACACACACACACACACACGCACACACACACACACACACACACACACACACACACACACACACACACACACACACACACACACACACACACACACACACACACACACACACATACACAGTTTCTAGTTATTTTATGGTACCTAACGAATTTTATTTCTTACGCAATCTTTGTTCTTTTTTAATTTTAATTTTAATTATATGGAGAAGGAGAGAGTTTAGGTAGATATTTATTGGTCCAGAAATCCAAACTTTTGAAACTTTTAAAATGGCCCTATGCTCTATCCACTCCTCTGTTCACTTAACTTAATTACCTATGTTTGTTATTGTATCATGTTAAACTCTAAGGAAGAGCGGTGTCTCTTGCCACAGGCATCTTGATTGCCTAAAAAGAGGCACCAGCCTGCATACCTGTAAATATTTTTAAGATTTCGAATAAATCATTTTTCATTTTCATTTTCATTTTCATTCTTGTGACATATTTGGCAAGTTGTCCTTTGTTTACACTTAAATACAGTGTGGTTCGGTATCAGGCAATTAAAACAGAGATTATTTTTTTGCACGAAACTGGATCGGTCTTCAATAGATAGCTTAGAAAACTGTTTACACTGATAGATATAATGATCTTCATTGCAAAAGGTACACTTCAATTCTTTCGGCGCGGTAACATGAATCATCTTAGTTTTTACCGGTTTGTAGCCTTTGTTTGCAGGTTCCACCATCTCCAGCGTACGAAATCTATTCTCCAAGAACGACTTTAATCTGTCAAAAGTAGGTAAGTCGTCCGTCTCATCTCTGCTAATTAATTCTTCCCACTCTTTATGGGTACTCGAGTCCAGTTTTGACACCACTGAATAGTTAACAATTGCGTCCCAATGATGTGTAGGTAACCCCAAACGTTTCAATGCGCTTATACATTCCACTGAAGTATCCAATAGTTGCCTTAAGGCGCTAGCTGATTCCTGAGATACAGATTTCTGTGTAAAGAATTTCTTAAAAACAAAGTTTGCTATGTATCTTTTATTAGAATATCGTTTTTTCAGCACTGACCAAGCTTCTGTATAATTTTCAGCAGTGATTGAAAATTGTCGCAATAATGCTTTTGCCTCTCCAACTAAACTGCCTTTCAAATAATGTAGCTTTTGAACATCTTGTAAGGATTCATTGTTATGCACTTATGCCACGTATAAATCATGGAATGACTGCCATTCTGTGTAGTTACCGTTAAATGATTGAAGTGAAATGCGTGGCAATTTTACTTCACCACTAGATGTGCTTGGAGTAGATATTTGTCTAGACTCACAGTTTATCGGAACCAAACTTTCTAACTTGGACATCATTTCGCCTTTGTACGTGTAATACTCTTCTTCAAATTCTTCAAAAATATTGTCCGCAAAATAGTTATTTGCTTGACGCTGATCCATTGGCACCAATATGATTAACTTTTCGTGTACGGCCGAAAACTCCTCCCAGTACTTTTCCAGTGTATCTATTCTGCCCTTGAGATAACCAGCCGTTAATCGTTCCTTAGATGATTTCTTATAGTTAACATACGCCTTTTTCACCTTGTCTAATTTATCAGCTTGAATCAGTATATTTTTTTCTATATGATTCATTGTAATAGCAGAATAGTGTAGATTGTATTAGAATAGCACGTCACTGTAGGAAAGTTCCGCTCTTTGTTAACTTTTTACGCGTAGGGTACGCGCGCGCCGCACGAAAATGTCCAACAACGTCTATATACCAACGCCTCACTATTTTAATGTATGTACTGCACTATCTATAAGCAACACGAACGTTATGATTCCACGATACACCTTGTCCTTTAGTCCGATAATCACTCGTAATAAATTACGAAACTGTTTTTGTAAAAAACACTAAATTGTCTTGATCCTTAAAGTTCTTTCGCCACAATTCACAATTGTTACACTATTGTTCAATGTTTTAAACACATTTCAACATGTATTTAACGTTATTTCACCGAAATTACACCGATTTTGTCTAAAACCAATTATTTTCGCGAGTCACTGTCAATCATCCTAGGTTCGGTGGACCATGTTATTTAGATAATAAGGTTCACTTTGGATTGCAGGTGATTTTTAAAGCAAACGCGTCTGGATTCTATACTTGATTTATTAAGACTAAACTTGTGGGTAAAAATGCATAACAGCTACGTAGATATAGCATAGGGTCGAAAATTGACAAAACAACATGTTTAAATATGCCAAGGATCATGTCCTTACACAATACATTGGTAAGTACCATTTCAAAAAAAGTAGTTTATTCTCTACTACAGAATTCAAATGCAACAAAGATCACATCAAATAACATTTACCAACTCACTATAACTCAACAGGAGACTGCGACTTCAAATGAATACTTAAGTCTTGCAATCGAACAATAAAGTCATGTACAGATGTACGACCATCATATACTAAACCCTGTAATAATAATATTTTTTAGGTGAAAGGAATGAAACCAAAGTCTGCTGCGACAATCATTTCTTTGACTACATGACACTGTTTTGCATCATTCCACCATAAACTATATTTTTACCGAGTCTTAATATCAAATCACATTCTACAAAGTGGGTTTGGTGTGCGCAATTGGCCCTATTTATATTAAGCAAAATACGCTGGTGTTGAGAGTTCTTAGCCCTGGTCCCGGCTCACACAGTTTCGCACCTATGTCAGCCGAATCATCAGGGCAGACTCTTACACAAATTCAGCAACGATCATCAGATTCATCACGAAGCAACTAAACGTCTGGTACCTGCTAGTACAGCCAACCTGTACCCTGACGACGCGACGGTAGGTAGGACCCGACCTGTGCTGCCGAGTCACCGCATTACGCGCAACGTTGGTCCGACGCGCAGGGCCAAGCCGCTATCCCCGAGCACCAGTCTTCAAACATTCCGGATCACAGCAGCCGGATTCTTAATAAATTGAAGCCCCAAATAGACGCCTCCTAAAAGCAATACCCTTAATTAGTAAAATTACAGCGGTGGCGCACACATGAGTGAAACCGGTACCTTCCACGCTTACGTGGGTTGGCTTGATGATGACATGTATAATAGTAGCTATATCTATATCTATATATCTATATACATATATAAAATTGGACCGTTACTTATAGAGTGACAGACAACGCACAGCCTAAACCGCTAAAGATACAAGCGTGAAATTTAAAACACATATTCTTCAAATGACGTAGAGACGCACTAAGGAAGGATTTTTTGAAATTCATACCCTAAGGGGGTGAAATTGGGGATAAAACGTTGTATGCAAATCCGTTATTTTTGAAGGTAGATCTATGAAATTCGAGATTTGGCTTTTCGGTCAGAAATTAAAATAGGTTTCCTTCGAACATTATCGGGTATTCGTGCTTTAACACGTTCATTGCGGTATCAGGTCTGCAAGATCCGATGATGAACTATCCCGCGGGGCGGCACTTAATGTACTGTTCTTACCGCTGGTACGGGACAGGTATCTTTTATTTGCAAAGGAGTAGGAACGAGATAAATAGATATTTGAAATTGTCTCTTTGAATATTTTACGTCGGCGTAGTAAAACCCTATCAGGTCGATTGTACCTGATACCGACAGAAAAGAATTTTTTTTCACTTAGTGCGGATATCGGTTCTTTTCGACCTGATACCTGATGACCTGATAACCGCACTAGAATTGGGATTAGTTTATCTAGTGCCGCCCTCAAGTGCAGTCGGTGTAAACAATATTCGATAGACTACTGTTTTACGTTTATTGTTGAGAAGTTGTAAATGTTTGTTTTTTAAGTAATTTAGATTTTTTTTAGAGTTTTGTCTTTATCTTTTAATTTAACTTTATTGTTGAGAAGTTGCAAATGTTTGATTTATAAGTACTTTTGATTTTGTTTTACGTTTATTGTTGAGAAGTTGTAAATGTTTGTTTTTTAAGTAATTTAGATTTTTTTTAGAGTTTTGTCTTTATCTTTTAATTTAACTTTATTGTTGAGAAGTTGCAAATGTTTGATTTATAAGTACTTTTGATTTTGTTTTACGTTTATTCTTTATGTTTGAAACAAAACATTTATTTTACAGTTCATCGATATTTTAATTTTTACAACCCTAATCCTTTATCGATAAGACTATCATTCAGGACGGACATAGGGTCGAAAGGATCTGACAGATTTTTTACTTTATTTAATAGTCTTCCGACCATTCTATTTAGAAACGGCTAAAATATTATGTTAATAAGTTCATCGAAAGTATGTTCCGATAAAAAAATAGACACAAATAATTACTACTAGCCAGTAAGATGCACTTAAATACTTGCATCTCGAACAGATCCATTCGACCCTATGACGCTACAATGAAAAGTTAAGTAACAGATCTAATGTACCTGATACAGCACCAACTTAAAGTTCACAAAACTGACTGCCGCAATGAACGTGTTAAAGGGGTGAAATGGAGGGTGAAAGTTTGTATGAAAGTTTCGTTATTTTTGAAGGTAGATCTATGAAATTTGAGATTTAGTTTTATGGTCACAAATAAAAAAAGTTTTCTTTGAAACATTTTTAGGTATTCGTACTATAAAGGGGTGAAATAGGGGGTGAAATTTTATATGAAACATTTAGTTATTTTTGGACTTGGAAGATGTCCACGATTTTGATTACAAAGTTAGAATGACATCTCAGTAATCTCCATTAATCAAGCATATTGAGTAAATCAACCCTTAGTTTAGCATGATAAAATCAGAAAATAATACCACGAAATCATTTCGAGTTTGCTCATCAACACTAAGCTGAAACTACTGAACCAATAAGAGTCTTGAAATGTGTAAGGTAGGCAAGCAATAAGTACTTAAGGGTTTTACAAAATTCAACCTTTAAGTGGGTTTAAAACCCGGCCAAGTGCGAGTCGGACTCGCGCACGAAGGGTTCCGTACCATTCTACCAATACCATCTATAAAATATTTAATTAATTCTGTTTTTTAGTATTTGTTGTAATAGCGGCAACCGAAATACATCATCTGTGAAATACAGCCTGGTGATAGACAGACAGACAGACAGACAGACAGACGGACAGCGGAGTCTTAGTAATAGGGTCCCGTTTTACTCTTTGAGTACGGAAACCTAAAAAAGGTATAAATGTTTGTATGGAAAACAAGTCAAGTGCGGACCGTAGTTAATGTTCATGTGTGGAAAGCTACATCTATATATCGTCGCTCCCATGCTAAAGTAAAGAAACTGCAAAAAACACATTTTTCAGGGGAGCGATTTGAAGTTGCAAAAATTTTTATTTTGTTATTTTTAAAGTGGTCGTTGAAGTTGTATTGATAGTATACATGTATTGTATTCAAAATGCATGTAGTACATGATTAATTTGCCAGATATGCATTATTTTATTGGAATTAGAAGTTACGGCACATTCGCAATTTTGCACCTCCATACATAGCAAAAAACAGGTAAGATTTTTCACCATAGCAAACTCACGAAAGTACCAGTTTCGCAAATTAAATAGTATTTTTCACAATCGTGTTATAATAGAGAGCTTTTTAGTCGAGTACCGTGTTTAGGCCACGAAGCTTGCTGAGTGGCCTAAGTAAGGTACGAGATTAAAAAGCTTGATTATAACACTATTGTGAACAATACTTTTTGTACGAGTTCATTAAAATTAATTTTCTACGAGTCAACTGAACTAATTAAACAAACTCGATACTGTTGAAACGAAGTGCAGCTCATCGCTCGTACGCTTGTTGATATCTTAAAAGACATCAACGAGCGTACGACATCAAAGCGATTCTATTGGTCCAATTCATTACAGTTCAGTAAAGCAGCCACGTGATTGGTCGAATTTATTTTAGTTGTCTGGAGCGTATCGAAAAGTAGTTATTTCGATTGTTTCGACAGTAACATGGACTACAACTATGAAAAGAGTGACGTTGCAGTATTCTCTATGAAATCTTAATACACATATTTTAATCGTCGAGTACAAAAAATAGTTTTAATGTATTTAAACTGAGGTAAAGTTACGAAAATGACAGTTTCGTGTGTTTACTATGGTGTATTAACGGCCTCCGTAGCCCAGTTGGTAGTGAAGCCTACGAAGCTGGAGGTCCCGGGTTCGAATCCCGGTCAGGGCATTTATTTGTGTGTTTATCACGAATATTTGTTCCTGAGTTATGGATGTTATATATGAATATAAGTATTGTGAGGTGGTCTGTGTCGCTTTGCGTATTTTGTTCTACAAGGATTATACCCTAAAAGGATTATTAATAAATGAGACAAAGACTCTAGTTTATAGAATTGTATTTCCACACACCACTCCGCTCTTAGCTTAGGGTACATACGTTTCTAGGAACCCTCTATAACAGCGCAGTGCATATGTGGAACATCACAACTCCCCAGGGTCGCTTTGTGTAAGTCCGTTGGTGATAAGTGATGATTTATTTCTCCTGCCGGAAGGGCTATTAATAAATAAGGACGAACTCACTCAGAGCGGGGTTGCCAAAAGGCAGTTACTCCCTGTAACGATTTCCTGATGCTCGAGGCTCCTGGGACAACAAATCCAGTTTCTTCTCGGGCTCTGAAGTCTCCCGGAGAAGGCTATCGTGTCACCGCCGCTTGCCTGGGTCCCGCCGAGTGTTGTGGTTTGATCTTGGGGTGTTCAGGCTTCACACACCGGTGTTCACGCGCCGGTGTATGTAGGCTTCTCAGCCTCCAAGGATGTCCCCGTCGCTATTTCGTACACCCATACAGTGTATCTTTAGAGGTAGAATCTCTTTTGACGTAAAATGGAGTGCTCTCACTCTCTGTGCTTGCTCTGTGATTTTCTTTATTTATATCTATAAATAAACTAATGAATATCTTCTTTTTCTTTACCACCTGAAAATAGACCTTAAATTACTGGCTAGTTCAGGCTTCTACAATTTGTCTGGTCGACATGAGGATTTGATTACTGACCCAAAAGCAGCGTTTAATCGCTGCCCCTCCCATTTATTTCTCAAATCTTCACCGTGACGCAGCCACCTGTAACATTTCTAGGTTAGAATTGTTTTCCTAATATTCGATTGTTCCAAAGATGAGCAGATGACTTACGTCGAGGTGTTTCTATTTTCTGCCTGGGCCAATCCACTTAACTCCTAACACAAAAAGTCCTCATGCTATGTCCTGCAACAATTGTTTAGGTTATGACACTTCATTTCTTTCCTTTCGTTGAAATATATTCGGGTTTTAAAGTTATTTTACCTATGTCGTCTGTCCCATCTTTCAACTCCTCAGCTGGGCCTCTCTTGCCACCGATTTCTTCGGATTCTTCTGGTCAAGTGGTACTTGTTATCCACTCCCGCCTCCAGCTTGATGGGATCTGTCATTTGACAGCTAGTGTCACTCTGACAGCTCTTGGGATTGTTCCGGGTCTTTGTACGCGGTTACGACAAGGCGTTTTTTCTATTGTGCCCAATTACCTTTGAGGCGTTTCTTCAACTGTCTGCTATTGTCAGTCGGGCGTATTTTGCAGTGTGACAATACCCCCTCCCTTATGAAAAGTTTGAAACGAAGTGAAAACTACGCTGCCCTCAGCGCTGTTCAGAATTACAGAACCTATGTTAACCTAAGTTAGATCTACCTATATGTAACACAAATTAGTCCCCACAATTTCAAAATCACTTTCATACTTCTTCTTTCGAAATGAAGCGATAGCTTTTTGTTAGCTATTCGCTGCCTACAAACACTCAAATTCCCGAGTTGCTCCTGTATTTCCAGTGCAGCTCAATGAAGTTCCCCAAGTTGAGTACGCGTTTTACATTCTAACGCTACTCTTTAAGTTAAGCTATCCTAAGCCTAAGCTAAGACTACCTTGGCGTCGTTAGTGTGAGAATATCACCCCTAACACGTGAAACACGTCCTACGGTACCTAAGAACCCAGACCAAGCTCTTGACAACAAGTGTTTCTTCTTCTGGATATCATATCTTGATATCCTTGATATGCCACTGACCTAGGAGTTTACCATCGTAACCCACTAGTTCATACACTAACGGCGATAAAACTTTCTTCACTATGCACTTCTGGTATTTGGGCGCTAACTTGGACGCTTTAAAATTAACAGCATCGCTCTGAATGTAGGTTTTCTTCCAGACCTCCTGGCCTTCACGCAATTTGACGTCTCTTCTGCGCAGATTGTAGTATCTGGCATTTGTTGCATGAGCCTTTTCCAGATTTTCCCTAACTTTGCTGTAAATGTCTTGAAGTGTCCCAAATTCTCCAGCGTATTCCTCTCTGGGCACAGCTACCTCGTAATCCGTATCACTTGTGTCCTTATAAAAAGAGCCATTTATAATCGGTTCTCTACCGTGTACCAAGAAAAATGGTGTGAAACCTGTAGTTTCATTCACCGCGCTATTTAACGCAAATTGTACCTTAAAAATGTTACTGTCCCAGGATCTATGATCTTCCTTTACGTAGGACGAGATCATTGTCAAAATGGTCTTGTTAAACCGTTCCACGGTATTTATCTGTGGTGTATATCTCGGTCCATAATGAATCCGAGGGACATTGTAAGTTTTCATTAGTCTCCGAAACTCTGATCCAGTGAATTGAACCCCATTGTCGGTAACCACTGTCTCAGGAACTCCGTGAGCTAAGAAAACATAATTCTCTATACTTTTCGCCACATTTGCGCTTGTAGCGCGTCTTAACGGGAATAACATTGTATATTTGGAAAAAACACAAGTCACGACTAGAAGATGTACGTAACCGGACCGTGATTTTGGCAAGGGTCCAACCAGATCCATACTTATGACTTGCCATGGTTTGTAACACTGCTTTGGTTTACCCATTTGCCCTGGAGTAAGAGTCGTTCTATGTTTATAGGCTGAACATGTCGCACATTGCTTGATAAAGTTAACTACGTCACGATACATTCCTGGCCAGAAATACCTCAAACTTAACCTTCTATGTGTTTTAAATACTCCTAGGTGTCCTGAAGTAGGAGGTTCATGGTTCTCAGAAATGATTTTTGTGCGACCTGATTCAGCTACGACCACTTTCCAGTCAAACTCGTCGGTTAGTGAATATTTACCCTTACTATACCTATATAATATATTATTCTCTATTCTGTAGTTCGGGTAATTTCTTGGGTAATATTTACAACCTGAGTAAACTCTATTATACCATGCATCACTAGCGGTTGAGGCCGGTGTGGTACTAATGGCTTCCACCTTAATCAACCGCGAGAGAGCATCCGGGATAACGTTATCTTTCCCTCTCCTATGTTCAATGTTAAAGGTGTACGGAGACAAACGACAACCCCAGCGAGCAAGACGTCCTGTTGGATTTTCCAAATTCATGAACCATTTCAACGATGCGTGGTCAGTGACAATAGTAAACGGCCTAGTACCTAGGTACGGCTCAAACTTCTCCACAGCATGAAGAACAGCTAGCGCTTCACGCTCTGTGGCACTATAATTCCTTTCACTTTTATTGAGAGACCTACTAATGTATGCAGTAGGATGGTCGTGGCCTTCCACTTCCTGTGTAAGGACCCCACCTATTCCATAACTCGACGCATCGCAATGGACCGTAAAGTGTTTGTCAAAGTCTGGGCATATTAAAACTGGTGCTGATACAAGACGGTTTTTTAAATCTTTAAATGCTTGTTCAGCGCTTGAAGTCCAGACAAACTTTGTTTTTGAGCTGGTTAACGCATTCAGTGGTGCGGCTATGGACGAGAAATTTCGAATAAACCGCCTGTACCAAGAACATGTACCTAGGAACATTTTTACCTCCTTCGCGTTCTTCGGGACAGGAAAGTCAATCACCGCACGAACTTTACCTGGATCTGTGCGTAACCCACACTCATCTACTATATATCCTAAATACTTAAGTGATTTTCTAAAAAAATTACTTTTCTCCAAATTGATCGTTAAATTTGCCTCTTGTATTCTCTTGTGAAGCTTTTTAAGTAATATTAAATGAGTCTCGTAATATTCTGATACTACTATTATGTCATCAACGTAACAAAATACTAATCCTTTATCTATCTCACTACAAAACGGAGTTCCAAAAAGCCTATCCATTAACCTTTGCTGGCGCGCAGGTGCTCCTGTCAAACCAAAAGCCATAACCTTGAACTTATATTGAACCCAACCGGCCACAGTGAAACTTGTTCGTTCCTGCGACGACTCATCAAGAGGTATTTGCCAAAAACTTGCTTTAAAATCAATCGAACTAATATACTTCGCATTTCTAAGGCTATCTAATATCTGAGGAATATGTGGTATTGCGTAAGCGTCGCCTTTACTGACTGCATTTAATTTACGACAATCCAAACAAAACCTCCATGACCCGTCAGGCTTTGGAACCATAAGGACTGGATTATTCCAAGGGCTTTCACTCGGTGTGATCACATCTAAATTACGGTCTACATTTAATTGGCGGAGATGCTCCCGTATCTATTTTATGTTCTATCAGGTGAGTTCTACCTAAGCCTTTTTGTTCAAATGAAATTTCTTTAAATTGATCTGTTACTATTTCTGCTAACTGTCTTTGCTCAGAGGTCAAGTTATCATATGACAAAACATTGTCTACCTGACTGTCTATGCTTGAATGCCCAATGAAATGTTTAGGTTTTTCTATGTATCTTATATTTTCAAATATCTCTGGCATCAACGAAAATTCCTTCCAAAAATCTACTCCAAGTATTACATTTGACACTATGGATGGTATGACATAAAACTTAATTACTTTAGTGATACCCTTAAATGATATTGGTAACAACATGGTACCAATCGTTCTACACGTTGAACCATCTGCTACTGTCACAGAATTGTCATTTGATGAAATGGTGTATCCTTAATTCACAAAACGCTCGTGCGCGCCGCTTCCAATGATGGAGACAGCGGCACCAGAATCTAGTAGTGCGCATACATTCACATTTAAATATGGTCGAACATCATTATCGTCTGGTTTGAAGAGAACCGTGCTGACGGAATTGTTTTTAAAATATTTACTAACCAAATCTAACCAATAACTATTATCGGCCCTTTCCGCCTTCTCTGCCGAGTAATAGCTACGGTTCTCTCTACCTAGTTTTTTTGACTGATTCATGTTTCTACACTTTGGGCATGACCGCGAGGTATAACCCGGTTCACCACATTTAAAACATATAATGCGCTTGTCCCTACAAGCTTTAGTTTCGTGAGTATTCACTTTACACCTATAACAATAAACGGTATTCGTTTGGTGTGGTGATTGACGAAATTGGGGCGCGTGCGCGTGCTGTCCATGCTGTTGAAAACGTTGTGCCGACCCATTTTATCTCTGATGTTGATATGTTTGATAATGTTGAAATGGTTTATGTTTTGGCACAGGTGTGTTATGCCTGGACTGTTGTTGGTATGTACCCGCGACAACCGCTACCTCTGTTTTATTACACTTGCCATTATAGGCGAAATCCGGATTCAAGGTAGATTGTCTAGGTGGTTCCGTAAACAATTTACCCTGCTGCCGTGCAGCTTCAATTTTCCTGCAAACCTGCCGCAATGATTCTACCGTATCGAGTTCCTGCAATGCTAAATGTTCGGAAAACGACGGTCTTATATTATGCAATAATATTTCTAATTGTTGTGTGTCATCTAAAGGTTTTAATAAGCGTGAGAACATTCCGCTCATCACCGCAAAATATATGTGTGTAGGTTCATCCACGCCCTGTGTGCGCGCATGTATTTCACTCAATAGCCTGTAATCAAAATCAACAGGTGCAAATTCCTGTTTCAACAAAATTCCTAATTCCTTCCAAGTGTTAAACCTATGCTTATTCCCTCTATACCATAAGAGACCTTGTTCAGTGAACAGACAACAAGCCGCGTTAAATAGTTGGTCATCTGTAATGCCAAATGCTTGAGCCTTCTCCTCAACTGCTTCCAGGAACGTGTGTACGCTAGTGAGTCCATTGAATTTATTGTTTATATACTTGAGCACATTTACATTTGATGACTCCTTCGGCTCCTCCATATGACTGGTTGCTGGTTCCTTTCCGTTGCTCTGGCTCGGTAATAACGCATTTATTGTTACTCCGCATTGTTGTATCTTTGTCCGTAACGCAGTGTAATTTTCTTTATCGGCTTGTGTGCTCATTGTACCTAATCTATACATCCTGTAGAATAAGTGTGCATACAACGCTTTCGCGCGTATCAGGAAACGACGGTCCCTAGTTTTCTCTACAGTAGTTAATTTAGTCTGAAGTTCCTTTATTTTCTCTGATACTACAGCTAATTCACTCGTGACCTGCAGATCCTCGCCAATAACCTCCTCCGGTAGAAATTCAAAACTCAATTTCTTAAGTTGTTGTCTCATTTCTTGAACTGTTGCCCCGGGTGTCTCCGACCTAATATTTATTTCATAAGTCAGTTCGTCTTTTAGCAAGGAGTGATAGTAAATCGTTTTTAAATCCATGTTTACCACCGCAAGTGATTAATCAATACAAAAAATGCAATACCAATTCGGACCACAATAAGTCGCCAATATACCAAGAGAAATGACTATAAGTTTGGTGCATTCACCTTATTTATTGTGATGTATACCTACTGCACTGTTATCTGGGTTTACACTTGTAAAGTTTTAAATGTTTTCTATAATTGATGTTCCTGATACTTATTTCTATGATTTTAATGTATAATATATTTGTTATTATGTGGAAAAGTATTTAAATTTATTTCAATATTGAATGATGTGAAATACTGTAAATACAATAAATTATTGTATGTACATTATTTAACTGTAAACTTTTTTTTCTTATAATGTTTCAGTGTCACACAATGTGTGTTTTACCTTATCTTAATGACTATGTAGCACAACAACTTGGTGTGGATATATATGAAACCTTAACACTTTGTAATTATATTATTTCAAAATGTATATATTTGTTAACAAGCCAACTTCAAAATGTTGAAGCGTTGTTTATCTTAATTATTATTTATTTTATATTTGTTTTGTTATGAGAGCTTGGTACAGTTCCAAGTGGTTGTCCAAAGTCTCATATCAAAATGTAAATCACTTTTATATATAATTTATTTAGACCTAGCAATCATATGATGCCAGATATTATGTATTGGTTATTGATTTGTGTACTTATCTTCCAACAAATATCAATTTCATGCACCATTAAATTAATATTACCATGTTTCACATATTTTGCTTACTTTCAAAACATGCACGCATAAGCAATCAAGGTTGGTTTACCTAAATTTAATAAATATTTTTATATTTTAGTTATTATAGGACAAAGTCTCTAGTAACACTTCATAAAATTAAAATATTGTCCGCTACTGTGTGCTGGACATCAAATAATAATCCACAAATAGTGTTGAGTACACTTAAAAATAATAAACAATGTTATTGGCAGTGCCTTAAAATAACAGTTTAAAAAAATATTTTATGTAAGTGGGTCACCCTTAGGTGTACTACCAACTTAATTAAACAAATCCCTCACAGGACAGAACGACTTTGGGACTAAAAACAGGACAACTAACCTAATGGGACTTACAATTACTAAGTAATTAGCGTTTTATTGCTAATTTCTCACTAAATAAATGCTAAAGTAACACTGTAGGTACTTAGCTACCACTAAGTACTAAATATATGAAAATATGAAATCCTGTGTTCACTTTCCCCTGTTCAACTCTCTTTTATGTAAATATATATGAAAAATTGTGTTCTTGTTATGTTTTACTTGTCTAAATAAATGTGGATAGTTATTTCAATGTTATTGTTATATTTATATATGGTTTTATGTTACTGTCACTGAATTTAACTTTTACTTTATTTCTGTACTAAGAACAAACTTTTATGTGAATAACTGTAAATATGTACTGTTGTTTTATAGTGATTATCCAATTAAACTGTATTGCACTTTATAATTTAATGAAATAGACTATTTGTAGTGCCAATTTTTAAGATTGTTTACTTACTTTTATAGTGGGAATTTCTATCAACTATGTTGTAATTTCACTTCACTCACTAATAATTATGTTCTTTACTGCTTCTATTACTGGGTGAAAACACTATGTTTACCTTTTAATCACTGAATGATATTAACATTTGTCTTTCAAACTAACCTGTAGGAACACTTTTATTAACTTTATTTGTTACCGCCTCTTTCACTTGTGAACACAGTTTTCTGTAATAAATGTTTTTGCAATTTATTAACTTAATCTACACTTAATAACTACATAAGGGTTTGGCCATATGCAAAGGAATAAAACACAAGACTAGCTATGTATCTATCTACCATAAAATAGTTGAGTATGTTTGCAAGCTATTTGCCAGTGAACAATTCACTTCTTTTATTGACAAATATTCACAAAATCATCTCAAAATCAAGACTTATCACCACTTTTGGGCGCCATTTGTGAGACTCTTAGGGGTCTCTTTGCGTATTTTGTTCTACAAGGATTATACCCTAAAAGGATTATTAATAAATGAGACAAAGACTCTAGTTTATAGAATTGTATTTCCACACACCACTCCGCTCTTAGCTTAGGGTACATACGTTTCTAGGAACCCTCTATAACAGCGCAGTGCATATGTGGAACATCACAACTCCCCAGGGTCGCTTTGTGTAAGTCCGTTGGTGATAAGTGATGATTTATTTCTCCTGCCGGAAGGGCTATTAATAAATAAGGACGAACTCACTCAGAGCGGGGTTGCCAAAAGGCAGTTACTCCCTGTAACGATTTCCTGATGCTCGAGGCTCCTGGGACAACAAATCCAGTTTCTTCTCGGGCTCTGAAGTCTCCCGGAGAAGGCTATCGTGTCACCGCCGCTTGCCTGGGTCCCGCCGAGTGTTGTGGTTTGATCTTGGGGTGTTCAGGCTTCACACACCGGTGTTCACGCGCCGGTGTATGTAGGCTTCTCAGCCTCCAAGGATGTCCCCGTCGCTATTTCGTACACCCATACAGTGTATCTTTAGAGGTAGAATCTCTTTTGACGTAAAATGGAGTGCTCTCACTCTCTGTGCTTGCTCTGTGATTTTCTTTATTTATATCTATAAATAAACTAATGAATATCTTCTTTTTCTTTACCACCTGAAAATAGACCTTAAATTACTGGCTAGTTCAGGCTTCTACAATTTGTCTGGTCGACATGAGGATTTGATTACTGACCCAAAAGCAGCGTTTAATCGCTGCCCCTCCCATTTATTTCTCAAATCTTCACCGTGACGCAGCCACCTGTAACATTTCTAGGTTAGAATTGTTTTCCTAATATTCGATTGTTCCAAAGATGAGCAGATGACTTACGTCGAGGTGTTTCTATTTTCTGCCTGGGCCAATCCACTTAACTCCTAACACAAAAAGTCCTCATGCTATGTCCTGCAACAATTGTTTAGGTTATGACACTTCATTTCTTTCCTTTCGTTGAAATATATTCGGGTTTTAAAGTTATTTTACCTATGTCGTCTGTCCCATCTTTCAACTCCTCAGCTGGGCCTCTCTTGCCACCGATTTCTTCGGATTCTTCTGGTCAAGTGGTACTTGTTATCCACTCCCGCCTCCAGCTTGATGGGATCTGTCATTTGACAGCTAGTGTCACTCTGACAGCTCTTGGGATTGTTCCGGGTCTTTGTACGCGGTTACGACAAGGCGTTTTTTCTATTGTGCCCAATTACCTTTGAGGCGTTTCTTCAACTGTCTGCTCTTGTCAGTCGGGCGTATTTTGCAGTGTGACAGTATCTATATGTATTTATCTATTATATATATCGTCGCCTAGTACCCACAACACAAGCCTTATTGAGCTTACCGTGGGCCTAGGTTGATTTGTGTAAGATTGTCCCGTAATATTTATTTATTTATTTGAATGAGTATGCCTTCTTATTCATTTTGTATTCAGTAATATATTTGCGAAACTGTATTCATTTTTGGTTCCAACAAAAATATTTTTTATAATATCATGCCAATTTAATGCGAAATATAAGCTTATGTATATGGGTAAGATATCATTGTTGTTCCTAAATAATGAAGCAGTTTAAATCATCTATATTTGATTACTTCCAGACCTTCCAGTGTGTTAGGCCAATCAACTATTAAATGGATTACTAATATTCGTTACACACACAAGTGGAAGTGTAGACGATTTAAACTGCTTAGTTAGGTACCACATGTTAGCTATTTAATACATTCTGTAATTTTGGTCCTATTCATCTCATCAAATACTATTAAAATGTATAATGTTCATAAAAGCGCGGGCCAGTAGGTCGATCACGTGACGCATTGTACGAACGTCGGGTGGATCTAAATGTCACTTTTTACATAGAAAATTGACAGTTAAATCGTACCGACGCGCGTTCGGAACGTTACGTGATTACCCCTCTGGTGCGGGCAGTCGTCGACTAGCTGTCAGATAGAGAAGTTGTGTGACAATTTATATTCTGTTAATTCTATAGTAATGTGTCTATGAATAAACTTTATATTTACTAGTCTTCGTGAGTATAATTTACAACAGGAACCCTGGGAATAACTACGTTTCTAACATTTCAGAAGTGGTAAAAACCTTAGAGAAAATCTGCTGGTATGTAACCTCTTTATTATAATGTGAATCACTACATAATTGGTTTGTATATTTACTTACAAAGATGTCAATTACATTATTTTACAATCTTAGTATCGAGAATTAAGAACGAAGTGTGTAGGTTATACGTCACTTGCCTTGAAAGTTAAATGTGGCGAGCAATGGTGATACTCACATTACAGTAGGTGTTATAAACAAGCGTAATCACCTCTAGAACTAAACAAAAGTGTCTGATTTGAAATGATAAGCTCACTTTTTATTTTATAAACATGTTTAACGGGGGGTGTGGTAATTATGTACTTTTATAGTACATCTGAGGGTGCACTAACAAAAGTTGTAAGTAGGTCAATATGGTCATCGCAAAGCGTACCTACCAACAGCCGCCGGAAGTAGGTAGGGTACCGACCGGGCTTGTGTCGGTTTCTTTGCTTTCTACGTTTATGATAACAAAGACTAAGCACATAGTACGTCTGGTGGCGTGCGTGTGTAAGAGAGCCCGGGTTCGATCCCCGGCCGAGTATTAGAAAAATTTACTTGAATACATGATTGGGTTCTGGCCGTTCTGGGGTTTATTTGTATACCCTTTGTTTTGTTGTGTGTGTGTTTCTTGTTATTTCATGTATTTATGACCGCAGCTGACGCTGCTTAAATTCCATTAAGTACCTACAATAATTATGTTCTAAGCGTCAAAAAAAAAAAAATTAAAGAAAAACAATAATTAGAACAATACAAATACAACTTATATAAACTAATTAATACTTTAAGAAAAATAGGGTGACAACGTTCAGTTACACGTAGCTACCTACTCATTGCGTAATGATACATTTTATTGTTTTCTTCTCTTCCTCTCTCCTTCACCGACCCCTTTTACTTTCTTCCTTTTCCTTCATACACACACACATTCACTCACTCATTTTTGTATATACCTACCTGTTATCTTGTTTTGCTACTTTGTGGATGCATACATAGTCTCCACCCATACCAGAAACGTGTCAGTCATGTCAGAACCCATACAACAAACGGAAGCGTCAGGCTATACGCCACCACCCCGGCGTCTCTTACGTGATCGTGGGCGAACTAAAGAGTCTCGCAGCAGTCGCAGAAAAATTCGGTATGATCTGCCCATTCGGTCTGTGACAAGTTTGCGTAATAAACGCCGCCGTCATAAACGACAAACTATTAACCGTAGCAGATCTCGAAGACGACGCTCGGATGACTTATACTACAAGTATATTAAAAATTGACACTCAAAAAGTACGAAACGACGGCGTAGTTCCCAATCTAACACATCATCATTTGATGATTCACTTTCATCGACTGCATTCGAAAGATCATCGCGCCCAAAACCACGGCTAAGCAAGTACTCAAAGCGTAAGAGAAGATCGTATGCAACACCGCGCCGTGACATCGACGTTATAAGAGAACTTTCACGTTTGTTTCATAACACCGATCACCACTTTGAAGGGGCGCAAAATGTGATTCCCGAATATAACCCAGATGCTAATGAACAATCGGCTATAAATTGGATTCGCAAGGATAATGAAACCGCTAAAATTTATAAATGGAGTGAAAAACAGATTATTTTCTACGCCATTACAAAATTAGCAGGTCATGCAAAGAAATGGTTCCAGGGTCTTAGTACGCTAAACATGACCTGGCGTGATTGGCAAAAGAAAATAATGAGAACCTTCCCTGATGACAGGAACTATGCATTATTTAATAATAAATAAATATAACATGAAAACATGACACTTACATATAGGTAAGTAAAATGAATAAATAAATATAATAACAAAATCATGAATGTAATTATAATACAATAATGTGACGACGTATAACGATGTTATTAATAATAAAAAAAAAAATCAAAAATACTTTAAATACTTTAGGTACTATTTTAAATCTGTTACTTTAAATGGAGTTAAACTATCCCCATACATTGATTTTGGTAGTGAATGCACCCTTATTCGCAAATCAGTGGCAGGTGAGACTCATCTCACTATAGCAGGCGCGGCTCACTCGCGATTTGTGTTTATCGCTACAAGTACATGCCGGTCGCCCCTTACAAGGGCTCTATCTATTCAGTAGCTGCCACGCGTTGGGACGGGACGCTCGCACGGGTTGCAGCGCGTTGCATGCGATAGAAAGGGATGGCCACGTTTAGGCACGTTTGGCGTACCTAAACAGGGAGTTTGTTAACAGAGAACCTTCTGTACGTAGTACTATTACTTATTCTGTGACTATAGTAAAGTCAGGTCTCCCCTTAATTAAAGGATTTGCTTTTGGGAGTATAGTACCGATAGGTAAAACCAATGTTTATGTCGTGGTCGACGCAGTTGAGGCTAATATTGTAGCGTACATTGTGGACGATCATCTATTAGAAACTGATGTTTTAATCGGGCAATCATTGACTGAACGGTAGTTGTATATAACACAAGTTCTAGTTTAATATTATATTGCGATGACTCCGAGCTAGAAAAGATTAACTTACATGTCGCCCACGACACAGTATTGGAAGAAGGGTTAAATATTTTGAAGGACACACAAGGGCTACTTTTTGTACCCGGAAATATGTGTATGAGACCTGGAAGTGAATATTCAATTCTTCAGGGAGTTTACCAGTTCGTAAAGGTAAAAATTCTTAGAATGAACATGTCGAATGAACACATTAGATTCAAGGGAACTAAGCTAATATCGCGTGTACCTGTAAAAGCATGCATTAATTGCGCCTCATCATATCAGCCGAAAGACATCCACTGCTGAACATAGGCCTCCCCCAAAGAGTTGCAATGTGAACGGTCCTGCGCCACCCGCAGCCACCGGACTCCCGCGACCTTTATCAGTCCAGCTTGTGGGAGGCTTACTAACGCCGCGCCTTCCGGTACGTGGTCGCCACCCACCTTATAAGTAAACGCATGACTCATTATGCCGCTTTCAATTGAAATCATATAAAAACATCAAAATCGATCAGTCTTAAAAGTATTATACTTACATTGAAAAATAATAAAATGCAAATGAGATATAAACTTTAACGCGTTTCACATATTTGCTTCTGTTTCTGATCCAAGTTGTGACTGTTTGTTTATAAATTACTCGGTACCTTACAGGAAAATACACCTAAAATACTTTCATTTGGAATTTTTACGTTTTATTTCACGATATACGAATTTTCCTGTCCCGTAAATAAGCCAGAATAAAAAGGATCTATACCAAATCATTGCATAATCCTATTGTCCATTATTGGGGTATCCATTATAGGCGTCGGTCCATTACTGGGTCTCGAGAAGTGTCCATAACTGGAGATTTGACATATTTTTGCTTTTCTAAATTTTCCTATAAATCTATAGATGTCTCTTCAATTAGTAAAAAGCTAATGTTTCATTTCTTACGAATATATTTTATAGTTTTCGATCGTAATCATTGTTTAAAGTGTAAACATTATTATTTTATTGTTAATGAAAATACACGACCTCTTTAAAGTATCCATTACTGGTGCCACCACGTTTTGACAAAAATAAAGCATCCACTTAAGTATTTCAGCAGGACGATCTTGTTATGATTCTCAATCATAAAACAGAAAAAGGCAAAGTAAGATGATAGCCTCAAAGTTTCGGGGACCCTTTCAGATAACACGCGTCCTAGATAATTACAGGTATATCGTGCGTAGCGCAATATTTTCCCGGCAGACTACTTAAAACCGTGGATAACGATGGCTCCCAAAAAGCACAATACTGCATTATAGGACGTAACAGATGTCCACATCGGTAACTTTAGCATCCAACGACAATAGCTGAAAATTAAGCTTTCGCCTGTATAGTAATGCTATTAAGCGTCACGGAGACAACACTGTAATGTTGCAAACATTAATATAGTTATACAGTTCAGTATTATACAGCTCTTAGCAATCAATGGTACTTTCAGCAGCAAATAAGCATTTTCATGGATTTAAACTAAGCTATATTCTGAATTAAATGACAAAAGTGTACCCTTATAATGCTTGCATTCTAAGATAGAACATGTGAAGTACTATAATGCAGTAAGTTATTCTGTGACTTCAATTAACAATGATATAATGCGTCTAGTTGCATAGAGTAGAACTTTAATACTGGTAATCAGCTTGTTACACGCAATCTTATAATAGCACTTATATAGCCCACATCTTCACTATAAGTGAATCAATATGATCAATATGATGCTAAATTACTGTAAACTGCTATAGATTAGGTCACATGTTACCCATGATCCCCGTTAAAGCTGAATACTTATACTAGCGTCGGCAATAAATCTACTAATGCAGTTTAATAAGATCGGAAGACTCATTTTCTCAGCGCCTCTAAGGTTTATTGGTGGTTCACAAGTGGATTCTTAAACAGCCCATACCATTTAATTGTGATTAGTACAGTGCACATTGAATTGCAGCCATTTTGTGGGGTCTAATTTAACCGTAATATAATAGTAACAATTAATATTTCTTTAGCCAACGAAACTAACAACTGGATTTGAAAAGAAAATCAAATGATTTTATAAGTAAACTGGCTCCCGCCAAATTACAAGTTCAAAATAAAAATATTCCTATTTTTCATCATATCATCAACCTATTTTTTTTGCTTTAATTTTTAAGTAAACAGTAATATTTTGAGAGCGCGTGAAAGTTTTCATCTATATTCATATACTATTTGACAATAAACTCTCTTTCCCATTCGAATTTTACGTACATGGAGAAAAAAAATCAAGTAGTTTTATATTTACGAACTATTGCTCCACACAAACACTGT
Source organism: Epinotia brunnichana (assembly GCA_963854355.1). NCBI lineage: Eukaryota > Metazoa > Arthropoda > Insecta > Lepidoptera > Tortricidae > Epinotia > Epinotia brunnichana. The sequence goes on from CAWKZR010000022.1 coordinate 300,255, forward strand.
CACGAAATGTGGTTCACGCAAACGGTTACGACATTTATGAAAATAATGGAGTCGTAGAGGAGTGAAAAATATTCACAATGCTGCCACTTGTGATTCCTCAAATCCATAGAAGCGTTAAAAAGATCGTGGCTGGTAGTTTGTGCTGAAAAATAGGTAACACACACTCTGCTATTCAGCCATTGTACTGTGTAATGTTTAACACATACTCTCATAATCAGTCAATGTTCAGCTCTTGGGTTGCCTGTTACCTTTAATAATGCTCAAATAATGCTGTTATAATGTCATTGGTTACAGTTATTCAGCTAATAGCTGTTTAATTTGTGCCCAAATCAGAGTTATATCAGCATTAGAGGCGCCTCTAATGCTCTTATTCAGCAGGCTTGTACAGCTTAGGATTATATTGTGGACAGGTTTTCAGATCATATACAGCGCTTCTGTGTTACTTGGGCTGTTACTGATGAAATAAGCTCCACAACTGACGATTCTCTTTCAGGGTAATTGACTACATCTATTATCTGAGTCATTTATATATTTATTAATTAACTGACTTACATCGTATACACTTACCACTATTTTCCCTAATATGACCCTTACAGCATAGATAGCAGTGAGAGAATGATGAAATACGACCCTGAGTGTTGCTGTTAGCCCCTAGTGTGGCCAATATAAGTAGATGACAATGGTCCCCAAGTGTGGTACCCAATGACGTTCCCAAGCGTGAACACTAATGATGATTATCTACTGAAATTAATGAGAATCCCCAAGTGTGACTGTTAGCCCCTAGTGTGGCCAATACAAGTAGATAACAATGGACCCCAAGTGTGGTACCAAAAGAAGTTCCCAAGCGTGAACACTAATGATGATTATATACTAAAATTAATGAGAATCCCCAAGTGTGACTGTTAGCCCCTAGTGTGGCCAATACAAGTAGATAACAATGGACCCCAAGTGTGGTACCAAAAGAAGTTCCCAAGCGTGAACACTAATGATGATTATCTACTGAAATTAATGAGAATCCCCAAATGTGACTGTTAGCCCCTAGTGTGGCCAATACAAGTAGATAACAATGGACCCCTAGTGTGGTACCTAATGAAGTTCCCAATCGTGAACACTAGTGATGATTATCCACTGAAATTAATGAGAATCCTTAAAGTGTTACTGTTAGCCCCTAGTGTGGCCAATACAAGTAGATAACAATGGACCCCAAGTGTGATACCTAATGAAGTTCCCAAGCGTGAACACTAATGATGATTATCCACTGAAATGTCCTTAGATTATAAATTGTGTGCCCCTAGTGTGACTCTAGTGTTTGGACAGGTTTGGACTAATTAATTACACTTAGTAATTATAAACTGTGTGATAATTTTAATTTTTATTAAGTTTATAGATATATAATTCTTGAAGTCTTAAAAATATCAATCATTGTTTGTATTTAGATCTGTGCTACACTAGAATGAGATAAATAAATGGGTACAGTTAAAATGTGAAATAGATAATTATTTATATACATAACACTGTGGACTGATTTCTTGAACTCTGGAAAATATCTATCATTAATGATGTTAGATTTATGTTATATATACTAGAATAAGATCAAATAAGTACAGTTAAAAATGTAATGTAAAATAAGTAGAAATCTTGTAATCAATGCTTCTCAACATATTTTAATTTATGGTGTATAAACAAATCAAGGCATGAGGTCATACCTAACAGTGAATGGCCGAGCGGAGTTGGGGATGGGGTCATCCCCACGGCAGAATGGCCGTCTGTTAGCTATTTAATACATTCTGTAATTTTGGTCCTATTCATCTCATCAAATACTATTAAAATGTATAATGTTCATAAAAGCGCGGGCCAGTAGGTCGATCACGTGACGCATTGTACGAACGTCGGGTGGATCTAAATGTCACTTTTTACATAGAAAATTGACAGTTAAATCGTACCGACGCGCGTTCGGAACGTTACGTGATTACCCCTCTGGTGCGGGCAGTCGTCGACTAGCTGTCAGATAGAGAAGTTGTGTGACAATTTATATTCTGTTAATTCTATAGTAATGTGTCTATGAATAAACTTTATATTTACTAGTCTTCGTGAGTATAATTTACAACAGGAACCCTGGGAATAACTACGTTTCTAACACACAGGATCCTTTTAGTGTGAACGTAGAAAAGTTATTAATCCTATTTAGGCATACAGTACCGCCCAGTCCAAGATGTGTTTACCTATCAGGTGGCATTGGAGTCCCCGAGGGTCTGGACGAAGCGGCATGTTCTGTCTACAGTGGCCAGAACGTACGATCCAAATGGACGGATCGCGCCGGTCATCTTTATAGCCAAGACGTTTATAATAATATAATAAACCATTTATTTCAGGCATCTAAGGCCCATAGTTACAAATAATTTAAAGACTAAGATACAAAATAATTTATTAATTCACACAAAAGCTTAATTCACATAAGACAGAGTACAATAACAAACTTAAACGTATTACTAAGTAACCTAAACCTATTCCTAATCCTAAAACTAAACATCAAACAACCCTCCCCGAGCCACTCCAGGTGCAAAGGTTCCCATCACACTGGCCGCATTGCCGTGCTGAACAGCTATGGCTAACCTTTGCACCAGAAATGACCCAGAGCGGGGATCAAGTCCTCTTTCATGTAAGCGACGCCATACTTCCCTAAAAAAGATTTTGGCCTCAGCGCACCAACACCCAGTCGTCTCCACCGCAAGCGGAACAAATAAATAATTGGAAAGACACGCGTACTTGTCCCTCTTTCGCACTGCCGCCAGCTCAGCAGCGGCTCCAGGCGCCCGCATGGTGCGACTTATGTGCGAAGCAGCAAAAGTACTAACACATGTGGCGTCCCAGAGCAGACACTTGCCTTTTTGCCAGGGCACCAAAGTCAAACCGTCTGGCCTTTTACTATCAGATCGGTTAAGACCTGGAGGCTCCAGCACACACGGCACATTCGCCGACACAAGGGCTCTCCGAACAATGTCATTTAGGGCATGGTGACGTGGGAACCTTCCTGCGCACCGACAACAACTCAGTGCATGATGACCGCTACTCTCCACCATAGCGCCGCAGATGCATACATGTGGTTCACAAACATCACAGCCCAGGCGAAGAGCCACTGCCACCCGCAACGAGTCATCATCCAGAAGGGTACCCAAATGTGGAGAAGGGAGAGCGTGTAGCCACGCCCCAGACTCTGGCCTTGATACCGCCATGAGTCTTGCCTTATCCACACCCACAGCGCCCTCCACCAGACTGTCTAGCGTCCGCTTTCCCCCCACGTCATCCCACAACCGTTGGCGGTCCTGTTCCTCAGGCACAGGCACACCCGAGTTGAGAGTCGTCCAGGCCATTAAAGCATCGGCCGCATAAGGTATGGTTGCCTTGCCACCATCTATGGAAAGTATCTGAGTGACAAGGTCCAAAACCCCCTCCGCCGATGCCAAAAAAGCTGGCAGACTCACATCCCGCGCGCGTCTTACGCCCAACCCACCGTACCGAATGGGTAAAGATGCCAGGTCCCATTGGCCCGAATTGAGGGAGACATTCAACAGCAACTCCACTGACTCCTTCAACACACAGTCAAAAGAGTCAGTGTGCACCGGGTGAAGCCAAGTAGGTACCGTGCGTAAAAAATAGGTGAGCTTGGGAACAGCGAAACAGACCCGCAACAAAATAAGAGCCACGTGTGCTGACAGCAGCTTCAACCTCTCCCTAGCGGCCAGAAGAAGCTGTCTCATCACCTCGAAAGCCTCAGGGACGGCCTCAGAAAAAATGGGAGAACCCAAGAGGTTAAAAGTGTGGGTCGATAGCTCTCTGAGACCGGGAAGCACGGCACTGAACGATGGAAATGAGGAAGCGGCATTAACACCGCAGGAGAAAATCTCGCATTTACTAGAATTGACCTCTAAGCCAAGTTCCCGGAAGCGTGGAAGGAGCGTGAGCAGATCCTGGTCCACTTCCTCTGGGGTACCCCCGAGGGTACCATCATCTAGATACCAGATGTTCAGCGGGGACTTGAGCTCAGAGATCACCTTTTGTATAGCCAGACTGAAAACAAGAGGACCAAGCGGATCCCCCTGCTGTGCGCCGACTTGGGAAAGAATAAGGGACCCGTTGTAAAACAAATTAGAAGGAGACGAGTAAACTTGAAAGAGGAAAGGGAAGAGGGAAGGCAACCTCTCTCGAACCTCGCTCAACAACACATCACGCTCAACACAATTAAATGCGTTTTTAATGTCCAGCTTTACAATAACACAACCCGCATTTCCCGGGTCTCTTGAGAACGCTCGCGTTGCGTGAATAGCTGCTTCGCAACCCAACCTCGTTCCAAACCCTAGTTGATGTGGCTGCAAGTAGGCTGCCATTTCCTCTCTGACCGCGCGGCATCCGAGTTTAGCCGTCAAACGACGAAATGTGCTGCCGATAGCAATGGGTCTTTTTTTTTTTTTTTTTTTTTTGGCTAAACGCGGTTTGCGTATTGCCACCGACAAAGCAGGGAAACGTTAGGAAAGTAGGAAACAGGAAATACGAATAACGGGATTTGGAAATATAGGATCAATTTAGAATAGGAGCTAATACAATATATAAATAACAAAAAGAACTAAATACGGATATCATTAAGTAAAATGAAAGAGGATATAGAATTAAACACAGAAGGATCATTTGAGGCTAACAAGACAGGGATGGATGTAGGAAAAGGGATTTTAAGTGAGGAAAGATCATTGTAAAAAGAGACATGGCTGAATAAAGGACATGAAAGAAAAATATGATTCAAGTCTCCAATTTCTCCACATTCACACAAGTTTGAATCCACGATATGTAGTCTGGCGAGATGAGCCGGCGTGCACACATGACCCAGTCTCATTCGTATTATAATACTAGTAGCTCGTTTACCGAGCCTTAGCTTTGCAAACCAGGGCTTAGTAGGAACTTTAGGTTGAATTGCGTAATAAAATTTGCCCTTTTTCTGGGCACTTTCAGCCCACAACTGATTCCAGGCATCACTGAGATAGGAAGAAGGTAAGGCAATCAAGTCGTGACTAAAATTTTTATAAGGAAATCTTTCCCCACACGTCACAGCTTCATTGGCCAGGCAATCTGCCTTAACATTACCATCTATTTCACTGTGTCCCGGGACCCAAGCGAAAGATACTGAAAGTCCACGAGTTATGCAATCACTTAATAGTATTCGAGTGTCTATGATTACTGGAAAAATAGTTTTACATTGAAAAGGATATTTGACTAATGCCTGTAAGGCACTCATTGAATCGGATACTATAACTGATTTTTTAAGTTTTGCCGTTCGAATATATTCGACTGCTTTGAGGAGACCGAAACATTCTCCAGTAAACACAGATGATTCTGGTGGGAGTTTTATTTGTTGGAAAATTTTGTACTGAGAATGATAAACCCCAACTCCGACATGGCTAGAAGAAGAATGTTTAGAAGCATCGGTGTATATTGTGTGATGGTCTTTCCAAAAGTTATCCTTCACACGGTTAAAACTTATATTATTATTAGGGCCATTTTTTGAGATACCTATATTTAAGGCTACGTCAGGAGTGTCAGTTAGAGATTTATACGAAGCACAGAATAAAGGATAAGAAATAGAAGAGTGTGTGGGAGCTTGGATAGAGGTAAACTTTTGGTAGCTATTTATGAGGCATGGAACAGATTTATGTGACCAATAACTGGAAGAAATAATAAGATCAGAAAGTAACTTGAGTTTAGTATAAAGCGGATGATCAGAAATGTGTAGGGCTCGAAACAGAAATCTATCAGCGAGGTATTGACGACGCAGCTGCAATGGAGGTTCACAACACTCTACTTGTAAAGCATTAAGTGGGCTAGATTTCATCGCACCTGCTATCAATCTTAAAGCTTTCGACTGAATATTATCCAGTTTTTTGAAAGCAACTACACTACCAGGCTGTAGAAGAAAGGTGCCATAGTCTAAGATACTACGAATCAGAGCATTGTATATTAGTTTCATACAAAACGGATGAGCGCCCCACCAAACACCAGAGAGACATCTAAGCATGTTTAACAAACGTTCACATTTAGCGAGAATATATTCACAATGTGGAGTACCAGTTAATTTAGAATCAAGAACAACACCTAAAAATTTTGTTTGGTTGACTACAGGAATTTCATAGTTATCATAATATACAGAAACTGGCGGGGGCAAACGCATTCTAGAAAATAACACAACAGAGCTTTTAGATGGAGACAAATCAAGACCATTTTGTTCCAACCATTTCCTTAAAAGAATTAAAGAGGAAGTTAGAGAAGAACTGGCATTTTCAATAGATCGGTCAGAACAATACAACAACAAATCGTCAGCATATTGAAGAACGCAAACGTTATTACCTACTGATGTTTCTAGATCATAGGTGTACAAGTTATATCAGATTGGGCTTAATACAGATCCCTGTGGAAGACCTTTCCATACCAATCTAGATTCCTCATTGTCTACATCTAAAATTAAGTGGATACGCCTTTCTGATAGGATGTTAATTATGAATTTACTCAGAAGAGTCGGGACGTTCAAAGTATTTAGTTTTTCCTTCAGGATACTTAAGACAACATTATCATACGCAGAATTTATATCCAGGAAAGCCGCGACTACAGACTGGTTGTTAGAGAATGCTAATCTTATGTCAGTTATGAAAATACTTATACTATCTAGGGTACATTTACCTCGTCTAAAACCAAACTGGGTTTTACTTAAACTGTTATTGGTTTCAATGAACCATTCTAGTCTATTTTTAACTAGTTGTTCAGCAATTTTCATTAAAACCGAAGAAAGAGCTATTGGTCTGTATGACGAAGGATCAGACGAAATTTTATTAGGTTTTTTATATTGGAAGAACCTCTTGAGATTTCCACGAGGTAGGAATAATGCCTGAGATAAAAATAGAATTGATTAGGTCCAAAAAATATGAGAGAGTGTTAGGCCCAAGATGAGAAACAAAAGAATATGGAATGCCATCCAACCCAGGGGCACTATTCTTGACATTAGATAACACACCATTAAGTTCAGAAATAGAAAATGGATCATTCAGTCCATCAGGATCATTTGCAATATAAGATGGAATAGAGTAGGTTGAAAGTAAATCCTCAGGAGCAGACGAAGGAGCTAGTTTATTTAAAAAGCTATTTGCTAGTGTTTGGGGAAAATGTTGTGTCGACGACGATTCACGGAATGCACAACGAAATCGTCGAATGTTACGCCAGACTTCTGTAGGAGAGACATGTGGAGATAAGGACAAACAGAAGTTTTTCCAGCTTTCAAATTTTTTTTTTTTAATAATTTGCTTGTATTCGTTATAGCAGCCGATAGTAAATCAAAATTTTCGTCAGAGCCACACTCATTGTACTTTAATTCTATATATTTCCTATTTCTAACCGCGTCACTACATTCATTATCCCACCACGGAGGCGAAGGAATAAAATTCAAGCATTTTTTCTTTTCAGGAAACACTTCGTCAGCAGCCTCCATAAACGCCTTGGCTAAAATTGACGCACAAGACAGGCTCTGTTCCACAACTGACATTAGGAAAAGACGAAAGTTTAGCCTCAATGCACTCACTAAATGATGCCCAATCTGCATTCCTTAAATTGTATTTCAGTCGGGGAGGGCGCTTATGCACAGGACCACCAGTTAAAGGAAAAGTGATTAATATAGGAAAATGGTCACTTCCGTATGTTGATGGTAGAGTATCCCAAGTAAGTGTAGATGCCAGACCAGGTGTGCTAAGCGAAAGATCAGGCACACTGAGTCCCTCATTAGGACCATTTCGACGGGTTGGATTGCCATTATTCAGCACACAAATATTGTGACTATCCAATATATCTAGTATAAAGGAACCATAGTGGTTTGAAGAAGAACCCCATGAATGATGTTGGGAGTTAAAATCACCAAGAATAATAAATGGTTTAGGAAGTGTGGAGATGATGCAGTCAACTTCATTAAAAATAATAGAGGATGGGTGTGGGATATATACAGAAACAAAACATATATTCTTAACTATGACAGCTATTATTGAAAAATCTTTGTTCACATGAGGAGTAGCAAAATGGGTAAAGGAGAAAGAATGGTTAATGAGTAGGGCTGTACCACCATACCCATCAGACCTATCTTCTCTAAGACAGGCATAGCCCGGAATCCTAAAAGAATAGCCTGGTTTTAACCAGGTCTCTTGTAAGGCAACAATAAATGGTTTATACTTATTAATTAGATGAATTAATTCACTCTTTTTGGGAATTACACTCCGACAGTTCCACTGAATTAGAGTTAACTGGTCCATTGTTAAAAGGTATTTTAGATATAGCATCAAATATTGGGGCAGCGTTGGACGGTGTGAAGAAATTTGATTGAGACAATAACTTTATAAGTGCAGCTATAAGATCTGCAACAGAAGCTTCATTGGGAGAATTGCTATTATTTTTAAACATACAGCCATTGCCAGGTTCTGGCATATTAAAATCTCTTATAATGGAGTTATGGGCAGCACGATCATACCCTTTGTCAAGTATTGGAGGAGGTTTTGATTTAATATAAATAGTTTTCTTGTATGAAGAAACTGCAGGGTGCATAGGTTTGGAATATTGAGGGCCTGCAGAAGAAGAAGTACTATTGCTATTAGAAGTCAATAAGGCATCAGCATATGAAATTTTGAGAATAGCGGGGTGAAGTTTAGAAGCTTCTGCATATGAAATACAGCTTTTTGCCATTGAATCTTTAATGGCTTTCTGGCGGCTAAATTCGGGACAAGATTTGCTAATAGCGAAATGGGCTCCTTGACACAGGCAACAAATAGTATTCTCTTCTTCCACGGAACATGAATCACCTGGGTGGCCTGACTGACCACATTTGTAACATCTGGGACTGTTGGCCCTGCAATTCACTTTAACGTGACCAAAGCGGCAACATTTATAACACTGAATTGTGGGAAAAATATAAGTTTCAACTTGCAAAGCTGAGTAGCATAGGAAGATGCGTTTGGGAAGTATCTGACCGTCGAAAGTAAGAACCACAGATTCAGTTGGTTTTATTTGAGGACCTCCGTCTGTTATTATTTTTCGATTCAACCTTCTAACTTTTAGAATGGGGCCACAACCCATAGGAAGAGAAACATTCTCAAGAATGTCCTCCTCTGACCATTCTGAGGGAACACCGCGAGTAATTCCCATGCGAGTCACTGAAAAAGTTGGGATGAACATTTTATATTGAAGATTTTTCAGAGCAGAATTTTCCAGGAAACTGTTGGCTTCTTCATATTTTTGAAAGGAAAGGGATACTTTGTTCCTACCTATACGCTTTAAGGTACCATTAACAATTCCTTTTATGTTGTTATTTTTAAGGGTCCGGCCAAGAGATATTAGGTGAAGAGTGATACCATCATTCGGTGAGGCCTGCAGTCTCTGCACATGAACAGTGTATGGAGCAGCATCAGATGGTTGATATAAACCCCTACCAATAGGCGTTTTCATCTGGGAGGAAGTATTTGGTGTTGCGACAGATTGTGGTAAACTATTGTTTAACGGAGTATTTGACAACTGTGGTGGTAGATTTGGGGGGGCATCGATCGGGGAACATTGTTTTTCTCAGCAAATGAAATATTATTATCCTGTGTCAAGTTGTTTTCATATGGCACAGCCGATTCATCTTCCAAACTACATGAACAATCCTGTGCTCTCAATTCAGTATCCTTCCGGTGTCTCCTTCTCTTGTTGCAATGTTTGCATATGCGTCTGGTTACTTTTCGTTTATGTCTCTTTCCCTGTGATAAAACAGACACATCCGTGTCCATAGACTCGTCATTGTTATATGAAATTGTTACTTCTTGAGCAACATCCGGAGGATCCTTTGCAGGACCCCCCGGATCGGGGGGCTCATCCGCCATGAAGGCGGCAAGAGATGAAAATTGACTTACCCGAGAATATTTGGCTATCTACAGTATAAAAAACAATAAATATATACAAATCTCCTAACTACATATAGATATATACAAAACTGATCCTATACAGCTAAGTTATCAGCGTTAAAACAATTTAAAGTAACAAAAGCCAAAAAACACAACCGAACCGGTACACGTTTCCCGCCAAGTCCAGCAATGGGTCTTAAACCTCCGTCCTTCTTCGACAACGCACACAAGGACGCTCCGTAAATGTAGGGACAAACTAAAGGATTTAACTGGCCACTTAGCAAGAAGTTGCACAACTTTGTCAGAGACTCCAACAACCGACGCCCATTATCACCTGCGGAACCCGAAGTGAGCTCCTTTAAATGTACCGGGCGGATACCGTCCAAGCCAGCAGCAGAACTGTTATTAAAGGTGCTAAGTGCCTGCGCTACGTCCTCCAGCTTCGCCGAATAAGCTGAAAAAGACCTATCAGGTTCCGGCGGGTATACTTGTGGGCGCGAAGGCGCTGGGTGCTTTGACTGCAAAGTAGAAAGAGTCTCTGGACTCGACGGTGCCACACCATCATCAGACATAAGCAACCGCACAGCACCCCTGAGATCACCCTCAAAGACCTTGGACTCAATCGCTCTGAGAACTGAGGCCGGTCTCAAGGTCGTCGCCTCCGCCCCAAAGCCACCCGCAACCTCAGTTAATGAATTTGTTTTGTCTTACCAGACGCAGTGGAATCGGAAATACGAAAGTTCGAATATATTTCACAATAGATTTTAGAAAAGATTTTACACTTGTATTATAAGAAAGAGGTCTTTTTGTTATTTGTGTGCACACACTAATGTTAATCACTTTATTTATTGTTTAAAAACATTATAATAGGATTATAACACCATTCTCTTGACACGACAGTTTTTTTCCCAACAACGTATCCTAGCAACTGTTTCTTCTTGTTCTTGAATGATTTTGACAACATAGGCATGTTTTATAAAGTCTGTATACCTATGCAGATTTAACACTTTCCCTCGTTCAAGAACTACGGGCAAGCCCCAGCTTGGCACATATTTCCGTAAGCCTAGGTTTTGGGACTGGCTTCGTCATTATATCTGCAAGCTGCGTAGCCGAGCTTGTTTTCATAACATTGAGGCTTCCATCTTGCACCATCTCCCGAACAGAAAAGTGCCGTACACGTATGTGTTTCGTTCGCTTATGAAACACGGGATTGTGTACCAATCTAATAGCAGCTTCATTATCTACTTTCAATGAAGGAGCTCTCTTTAGGTGGGATAGAAAGCAAAATATCCTCTGAAGCCAAATCAGTTCTTTGGCTGCCTCACTCGCTGCGACAATTTCCACCTCCGTCAATGAAATCGCTACGGAAGTTTGTCTTTGGCTTAACCAGGATACAATTCCGCCAGCAAATAGGCATGCAACGCCTGGTGTTGATCTTCCGGTTGAAAAATCTCCAGCATGGTCCGCATCACTGTATCCTTCTACAGCGCTGTCGTATCCGACTTGATATTTGATCCCAAGATTCATTGTGCCTTTGAGATATCTAAATATTCTTTTGACTTGAGTCCAATCTGCTTTTGACGGGTTTTCCAAATTTCTCGACACTACACCCACTGCATATGCAATATCAGGTCGTGTTCCTGTCATCAGGTACATCAGGGCACCTACAGCCTCTCTGTAGGGAACCTTGCCAGCTTTCCCTGATTCAAAACCTTCTTCTGCAGATTTAGATGTTTCAATTGGTGTTGAAACCGGATTGCTGTCACCCATGTTAAATCTCTCAAGGATCTTCCTAGTGTATGATTGGCTGATTGCTGACTTATAGCTATCGATTTTTCATCTTGCTGTATCTCTAGGCCAAGGTAATATGAAGCAGGCTTTGTGGTTATCATCAGCTTTGACCTAAGTTCATTTAAGAAACTATTGGCTAGCTGCTCGCTGGAAGCTGCAACCAATCCGTCATCGACGTATAAGGCAACCAGAATCTTGTCTTCACCGACGTGCTTAGCATAAAGACAACAGTCAGCCTCACATTGGTCAAATCCAAGACCTATTAGTACTTGTTCGAAGTACGAATTCCAGCATCGAGGTGCTTGTTTTAAGCCGTAAAGGCTTCGATTTAGCTTCCACACTTTCGTAGTTCCGTCATGAAGCCCTTCTGGCTGTTTCATGTAAATATCCTCTTTCAGTTCTCCATTTAGGAAGGCCGTAGTGACATCGAATTGAGCCAGGTGCATATTTTCTTTTGCACATACGCTAAGCAGTGCCCTCACGGTAGCTAATCTGGCAACCGGGCTATAGGTCTCTTCGTAGTCTACTCCCTTTTTCTGCCTAAACCCTTTCACCACAAGACGAGCTTTATATTTGTCTACGGATCCGTCCGGATTTGTTTTTATTCTAAATATCCATTTATATGGAAGTGCTTTGCGGTTGGGTGGCAGGTCACACAATGTCCAGACTTTGTTTTCCTCGAGAGACCTCAGCTCATTTGTCATGGCCTTCTGCCACTCAGCTCTATCCTCTCTTAAAAGAGCTTCTTTGTATGTTTCAGGAAACTTTTCTGTTCCTACGTAACACACATAATCCTCGAACTTTTTAGGACGTGTAAGCGTCGATCTATCTCTTAGCTTATAGGAAGACTCCGCTTCGACTATGAGTTCACCTAGAGCCACAGGTTCTAACACTTCTAACAGGGGCTCCTCTATATCCAATTGTCCCTGATCAGCATCGACAAAATTATCATCACCATCGTTCGTATTTGAGCTTTCCCTCGATTCATAGCTCTCGCGTTGGTGAGTTTCGCCTTCTTGATCTTGGTCTTCTCTGACCACTTTTTCTCCCTCTAAGACAAGATCTTCATTAGTAGGCTCTTGCTCGAAATTATGTTCACTATCTTGGTTATCTGGTACTCCCTCTGAAGCAATAGGTACGTTTATAGTAGTTTTGAATTCTACATCCGATTCAAACGTTATGTCTCTCGACTTAAACATCTTGTATCCACCCCAGATCCTATGAATGAATGAATGAATGAATGAATGTTTCTTTATTTCAGGCAATAAACCCATTACTACATTGCAATATATATGATACAAAGAAATAAAATAAAATAAAAATAAAATCCTTAACTAATACAAATACGTACAATTATTTGCGATTCGGGTGCCGATGCGCAGATAACCAATGCAGGAAGATTGCATTTCGGTACAAGTTGTTACTGACCGTCTCAATTAGCACATTATTAGAAATGCGTATTCTTTGCCAGAACGACGCTATTCGATTTCTAATAATAGCATAGAAATCGGGTACCCTGGCGTCAGCAAACATTGCCGATGCACTACAGAATCGAGGCTGTTTGGTGATAATACGTAATGCATCATTGTATTGTACTCTATAAAAACTTTGACAATATGATCTAAACAGGACAAGCTTAACATCCTTAGAGCACTTTGTGAATCTGCGTGCCAGCATATTGCTGCGTATAGCCAGGGCCCTACGTTCACGCTCAATATCCAGGTCGTCTTGCATGCTCTCACATAGTATGTGACCTAAGTACTTAAACTGCTTTACAACCCGAACTGACTCACCGTTTAGAAACACCGGTGGCACCCTCTCCGGACCTTTACCATACTTAAAAATAACCATTTCAGTCTTAGCGATATTGTACTTCATGCCATTTTTTAAGGCGAAGTTCTCACAAACCGCCAAGAGTTCACGTAAGGCACTAATCGATGGACTGAGGAGAACCATGTCATCCGCATAACTTAAGTTATTATAACAGACGCCATCAATATGGCAGCCGACACGAGTTCTCCTCAGTGCATCGATCAGATCGTTGATATAGATGTTGAATAGGTCCGGAGAGGTGAGCCCTCCTTGACGGACTCCACACTCTAGTCTATATTCACTAGACTGTGAGTCGCCCCATCTTACGCTGTTTGTTTGGCCCCCGTACCAAAACTTGAGCAACTCGACCATACTATGTGGCACGCCCGCATTCTGTAATTTGCCCCAAAGCACCTTGTAGTTGACAAGGTCAAATGCCCGGCTCAAATCAAGAAAACAGGCGTAGATGGAGGTTTCTCTCTGCACGTAATAGTTAACCGTGTTTTTTAGACACAATATGGCCGAGTCGGTTGAAACACTTTGGCGGAAACCAAACTGAGCGTCGTTAATAACTACATCCCTCATAAATTCGGGTTGCAAAAGCCGCTCCAAAATTTTACTAATTACAGTACCTAAGGGTAGTTACCTAAGTTGGATAGGTCACCCGTGCGCTTTTTAGGTATGGGAACCACCACCGTTTTCATCAATCCACTGGGGAGGCAGCCATGTTTAAGGCAAAGGTTAAACAAAATAGCTAGGTTCCTATATATTTCATCGCTGGCATAGACAATGTGCTCGATGCTGAGCCCGTCGTGCCCCGGAGATTTTTCAAATTCAAATTCAAATTCAAATAATTTATTTCGGAACATTGTCCATAGTTGTTAGTAAAGCAAAAACATATGAAAAACTTAATTCTAGTGTTAGTGGGTACATGAAATATAAACATTAGGTATTAAACCAAACAATGAATATCGTTCCAGTGTTTCTGGATACGGCCTTCAAATCTGTCAACAATGGTACTCAGTAGAGTGTTTGGGCTGCCCCGAATTCTGCGCACCACGGATGCTACCCTTTTGCGCATAATAGCGGCAAACCCGTCAACATGCGCATCAGCGAACATCCCCGACGCGCTACAGAAACGAGGCAGCCCCAACAGTATCCTGAAACCATTGTTGTACTGTACTCTTAGAGCACTGATAGCCTTCTGCGTGTAGTTAACCCACAGGCTGCAGGTGTAGAAAGACTGGCAAAAAGCTTTAAAAAGCGTTAACTTAACTTGCTCTGAACACCTTGCAAACCTGCGGGCCACCATGTTGCACCGGACTGCCAGCGCTCTCCTCTCCCGTTCTATGTCCAAGTCATCACAGAGGGACTCGGAGACCTAATGGCCAAGGTACTTAAATTTTGAAACCTGTTTTAGCGGGGTGCCATTTAATTTGACAGGTGGTATTGTGTACGTTTTCTTTCCAGACTTAAAAAGGAGCAACTCGCTTTTCGCGACGTTGTACCTTAAGCCATGGGTCTCCACGTACCTTTCACAGATACGCAGCAGTGTGTCCAACGCACTGACGGATGGTGTCAGCAATGCCATGTCGTCTGCATAGCTTATATTATTGACCATCTTTCCGTCTATTGAGCATCCGACCATGGCATTGCTGAGCTCATCCATCAAGCTGTTCATATACAAGTTGAAAAGGCTAGGAGAGCTTAACCCGCCCTGTCTCACGCCGCATTCCAACTTGTACATGTTTGAGTGTGACCCAGCCCACCTAACACTATTATTTTGGTGATCGTACCAGAACATAAATATGCTAATCAGCTCCCTGGGAAAACTTGTTTCACACTCCAGCTTATCCCATAGCCTATCGTAAGAAACAAGGTCGAAAGCTTTCGACAAATCCAGGAAACAGCCATACACGGGCGTATTCCTGGTGGTATAATACTGGACAGTATGCTTGAGACACAATATTGCAGTTTCGGTAGATAGACCTGCCCTGAAACCAAATTGCGCCTCATGCAATTTAAGGTGGCTATTCAATTGTTTCTCCAGCATACTGTCCAATACCTTACCAATTACAGTTCCCAGGGAGATGGGTCTATAGTTGCCGATACTAGAGGCGTCACCGCCCCTGTTCTTTATGATAGGTACCACAATCGTTTTCATTAAATCACTAGGTAAGTATGAGTGACCTATACATAAAGAAAAGAACATTGCTAGTAACCTCGGCAAATGTACACCCGCGTACTGAAGGTGTTCTATGCTTAGGAAGTCATGTCCTGGAGACTTACCGCGGGTCATACCTTTAATACCGTACATATATATTACTATTCATACAGCTTTTAGCTAATAATATGTAAAATCAATTAGGAGCGTTGTTTGCCAACAAACCGCATTGTGGTTTGGCAGATTAATTGTACCTATGTAAATTTAGCTATAAGCCTTAAAGAGAGAATAATAAAAAAAAAAAAAAAAAAAAAAATAACTTTCTCCACGTCGCGTGCCGAGAACCGTATGTGTTGCTCATACTCGTGGGTTTGACATCGGTAAGGTTGACTCACAGCAGGCCCCAGAAGAGACTTCACTCTAAACTGCTCTCTGAACATCTCGGCTATTCGTCCCGGCTCGCTCACACCTTCGACGCTCACTGGTAGGCTCATCTTAGGATTCAGTTTGTTGGTTTGCTTCCAAAACCTCGCGAAATCCTTTTTTGAGTGGTGAGAAGCCAGTAAATCCATTTTTATCTGTTCCTTGTTGTCTTGACACCACTTGAGCTTGGCTTTAAAAACTTTTTTGGTTTCACTCATTCTGTGGTAAGCAGGTCCCGTGCTCGGTTTACCGCAAGATAACCAGAACTGAAAGCTAAGACGAGCCTCTCTATGAAACTTACTTACGTGTTTATTCCACCCAGTAATATAGGGTTTCTTAACACGCTGGTTTGCATTACGAGTAGAACAGCTAGCAAGGGAGGCATCTACTAAAACACTGATAATCGTTTTGTAAAGGTTATCTAATACGTTCCTGCAAGCGCTGTTATTACATAACCGGTCCCCACATGTGCCTAGCGCAGCTGGGAATTCAATGACTTTTAATCTGTTGTTACAATAATCATTATACATAGTTATCTGATTAGCATCTCTTTCACCCCATATGATATTATTACTGCATTGCTTGTTACTAATCGACATGTTAGGTCTTAATATATCTAGACTACAGCGTACCTGCATAGGAAAATGGTCGGACCATAGTACGTCGTAAAGTACATTTACGCTCACTACAGTTTGTCTCGCCGCCTCCGACACTACACAATGATCCAGCCACCTTCCCGTGCCATGTACGTCACTTACATAGGTATATACATTCGAGGACAATCCAAGCATGTTGATATCAGCACAAACCCACTTATGCTCACTACAGAAACTTAACAGTTCCACACCGAATCGAGCCCCCGGGTGGGCATTGAAATCGCCTAGAATGAATACCGCTGCCACATCGCTCTCTTCCGTTATAGCGTGAACTTCACTTAAGCACTCAACAAAATCCACAAAGTTATCCGACGAGTCGGTCGGCGATACACGGAAAAAACTAAAAACGATCTACTTAGGTGCATTACTTTTATTGCCGTAATACGCTCACTTTTACATTCTATGACGGCCACTTTAGTGAAGATAGACTTGCGCCATAGAATCGCCACTCCGCCGAACGGGCGCCCGCGAATAATGCCCGCCGAGGTGTCCACGGATGATTTACCCGTGTACGCAAAGTCACAGTCAAAAGATTTCCCACGTCTCATAGTTTTCACTACGCGAGCTACTTCCTCCGGGGTAATCGTCCAGCTGGTGTCATGTGGCGCCGACTGGGGCTCAGCATCCACCACATTCTCCAGGTGCTGAGGAGTAGCCTTGAAGTGGCTAGCGAATAACTCTGCTATTTCTTTGGTATCGTGTACATTGTTGACACTAGTGGGCAATTTAGGTTTATGATTCATATTTTTGGTTGCCTTCCAGAATTTTCCAAAATTATGAGTACTGTTATGAATAGCCAGGATGTTCATTTTTATAGTCTCTTGGTTAGTTTGACACCATTTAAGTTTGTTTTTGAAACGCTTCCTGGCATCACGCATCGTTTCAAACAATCTCCCACTATTAGGCCTCCCATTTAAAATCCAATTTTGAAACTCCAACTTTGCCTCTTCATGGCTACACCTCACGTGGTGATTCCATCCAATTACTGGTTTTTTCGTCCCTCGCACATCAGCACCCCAATCCATTTGTTTGTTTGGCTCCATTTTGTAAGACGGTAACAATATTGTCATAAAAACTATTAATATACTCTAAAATAACATTTTTATCACACTTGGAAGACTCCTTACATATACATTGACTAGAATATTTCATTAACGACAATTTGGAGTGGCAAAATAAACCATATTTATTTATCTGATGCCTATTCCTATGCCCCCACTTTATTTTACTATTCTCTGTAGGCACAGAGGGCAGCTGGCTCATTAGTCTCGTAGTAACGTTACAGTTTACCACAAGCGGGAAGTGGTCGGACCAGTTAACGTCATACATAACATTGGCGCTGGTTATTGTGTTATGCGCAGCTGCTGTGGTGATACAGTGGTCTAGCCACCTCCCTGTTGCATGGGCTTCACTGTAGAAGGTAAACGTATCCTCCTTAAGTATGCTAAGATCACTCCACACCCACAGCTGTTCAGTGCAGAATGATTGTAGCTCCTCACCGAACCTTGTACCCGGATGCGCGTTAAGGTCACCTAATATGTACACCGCCGCCACATCCCTCTCTTCTATAATCGCACTGAGATCCGCAAGGACATCCGTAAACTCGGGCAGGTTGTCTTCGATGTCGACAGGCATGTAAACGCTAAATACCAACAATTGACGGTCACCCAAGTTAATTTGGATACCAGCCAATCTATCACTAGTACAGTTTATACCTATAGCCGTCATCATTTTCGTAGCCAATTAGTATGCCTTTTATAGCCTTTTTGCTCATCTTTTTGCGATGTTGTTTTGGAACATGCGCATAACACGTACTTCCAATAATCTTAAGATGCGAAATCTTAGGCTTTCTTCCATGCCACGGTTCATATGGTACTTTGGTGTCCACTCTGGTGGGACCTGTTCTGTTTAACACATATGCAACCGTATTAATTAATTCAGCCCATAATGTTTGTGGCATCTCCCCTCTGGCATGCATAATCGATCTTGCAGCTTCCACTAAGGTTCGGTTTTCTCGCTCGCTACAGCCGTTTTGCTCGGGCGTGTAAGGCATAGTTAGCCGATGCTGAATACCGTAACTTTGTAATATTCTGCGAACTGCTTCATTTACAAATTCGCCGCCGTTATCACTAAGTATAGTTTTGACAGTATGTCCGGCGTTCGTTACTTCTTGAAGCATTTTATCTTTTACTTCTGATTTTTGTCTCATGAAGTACACCATGCGATAACTCGAATAATCGTCCATGAACAGTACGTAGTATTGGTACTTCGAAATACTTGTGCCAAAGGGGCCACAAACGTCTGTATGGATTAGTTCTCCAACTGCCTTAGCTCTTTCTCTGGTCCCGAACGGCTTTCGGTGTGACTTTCCGTAAATACAGCCTTCACATGTCACTTTGTCTTGACTGAGCTGAATGCCTAACTCGCGCTTTACTACGCGAATAACGTGTCGTTTGTCCTGGTGTACCAGCCGTTCATGGTATAGCTGTAGCATGTTTGAGCCAGTTATAGCATTGATCTCAATAGTCGAATGCTGCGTTGGAAAGACTGTCTTCAAATCCAACTTATATAGTCTGCCATTACGGACCCTACTTCCAACAACTCTGGCTGTGCCTTCAATATCTAACTTGCACTCTTTAGTTGTAGAAGTGAAGAGGCTGTTCTGCATCCTATCTTGCGCCGCAAGCATCGAAAATAGGTTTTTCGTTAAGGATGGTACTAGCCACACATCATTAAGGGTTATCTTCCCATTGACATTTGATTCCACCTCTACAGAACCCATTCCAGTAGCAGATATGGAAGTTCCGTCTGCAGTCGTCACAGTGTGATCTGAATCAAATTCATGAAAATTGGTGAAGAAATTCCTCTTTACTGCAATATGAACTGTTGCGCCATTATCAACATACCAGTTCTCACGATCCTGTACTTGATTGGTTGAGCACGCATTAACCATTAGGGAAATCTGTTGCACTTGCTTGGACTTTGAGCTAGACGCTGATGATGTGCCCGAAGTTGGCTTAGGTGGCCTGCCATCCTTAATCCACTTCTTACACTTCCGAACTCTGTGTCCTTTTCTAGAACAGTAGTTACAGATCAGCTGCTCCTCCGGATTCTTCTTATTTTGACGTTCAGTAGGTGCAAAGGTGCGTCGTTAAACTGTCGATAGTCCTTTCTGACTGTTTGAGCATTAGCCAACTTGACTTAAAGTTGAAATACCGGTCGTCAAGTGTATCCAAGACCTAACATATCAGGAACAATTCAGGTAGCTTAGCGGTAGCGTCGATTTTGTTAATCTCCGCCTTCAATTCATTCCAGAGATTCTTAAGGTGCGACATATGAGTAGGAACATCATCTTCCTTCCTATGACGAAACCCGAAGTATTCCAAGCATAAATTATACGCTCTGTCATCCGTTTGTCCATCAAATAGCCTGTGCAGCTCTTGCCAAACCTCGTGTGCCGTTCTATACCTCATAACCTTCTTAAGTGTATCCTCGGTCATGTTAGTTGTTAGCATGAGTAGAGCGCCAGTCTCAGTCCGCCTGTACTTTGCCATCGCAGTACTATAGGCGCTGGTCGCGGCGTCACCTGCTCCTTCAGCAAGGACCGGCTTATTGAGCATTCCCTCTACTGCCTCCATGGCACCCTCCGTGCCTTCCAGCATTATAGAAATTTTGTATTTCCAGGTAGCCCAGTTTTCCTTTCCTGCTAATTTGCCGAGTTCAATTTTCGTGGAAAAATCCATTGCGATCGCTTTTCTTTCCTTCCGGTGGGGCGCAGAACCTAATGAATTTGTTTTGACTTACCAAACGCAGTGGAATCGGAAGTACGAAAGTTCGAATATATTTCACAATAGATTTTAGAAAAGATTTTACACTTGTATTATAAGAAAGAGGTCTTTTTGTTATTTGTGTGCACACACTAATGTTAATCACTTTATTTATTGTTTAAAAACATTATAATAGGATTATGACACCATTCTCTTGACACGACAGTTTTTTTCCCAACAACGTATCCTAGCAACTGTTTCTTCTTGTTCTTGAATGATTTTGACAACATAGGCATGTTTTATAAAGTCTGTATACCTATGCAGATTTAATATCAGTAGTGGCCACCGCGTCGATATTCCTTTTGACCTTGGTCGTAAGATTACCCGGAGCAGATGCTTCTGGCGCCCTAAACGCGGCATAAGCAAAAGACAACAAAGAGAACCACTCGGCCACCCCGTTAGTGTCTAAACATCTATTCACAAGATCGCACATCTTGCCGGCCGCCAGATTCCGTGCTCCCTTAGGAATGTGACGTAGCACCCGAACAGACTGCTTAAGAGCAGCAAGGTCGTCAAAACCTAAAACACCAGACCGGTCGACCGTCTGCGCTGGGTGTGAAATCGGTTGCACAGGGTCCGAGTTTGACGAAATCGTACGGGGGGCACGGGCTCCATCCTTGTGCATGCGCCCTATGTGAACTTTAAGCCCATGAGCGGTAAAAGTTCGAGTCGAGTTTGGGCAATGCGGACACAGAGACAACGCTGACGGGTCACTCATATTTTGACAAGAATAACAATTCAAAAATATATATATAAAAACCCAATAAGGTATCGCTTACATTAAAACAGACCAGAATACGTTACAATAGGGAACATTACTGCAATGTTCTGCCGCCAGAGGCAGCACTAACACTAATAGTAAACCAGTATAGAAATATAGGGATTCACACACACATGCAAAATTGATTGTCAAATGAGTGACAAGGATGATTGCATAGACAATACCGCAAGTGCGAACGAGATACAATGTCAACGCTGCTAGTGTCGCCACCTACGAAGAGTTTTGCGTAATGTTCCCTATTAGGATCGTCACAACTAAAACAACTAATAAAATATATATCTGAATAAAAATTATTTTGAAATACAAAACTGACCAGAATAGGTTACAACTAATACGATCACAGCTAATAATAATAAAATAAAATGTCACAATAAAAATTAAATTAAAATATAAAACATGTCAAATTATATCCTCTAAACCCAGGTCATCATTTTGTACATAAAAACAATATTAACAAAAATACAAATTAAAATAAATTCCCAATACAAAGTCAATAAATTAACGTCAGCAAAAACAATCACAGCTAATTTGTTTTAAAAACAATTTCAAAAAGTATGCTTCGCACATAATCTTACACAAATTATACAGCATAATAACATTAAAACATAACACGAAATCATCATACATTAAAACTCTTTGCCTGCATATACATAATGGTATATAACATTTATACTTAAAACCAATCTAGTACTTGACATCTAAAGCGTACAATTACAACACAGCTAGACCGCGCAACAATCACACAAAAGCAAGTTAGGAAGACTACAACACTACAACAAACCAGAGCTCCAAACACCTGACAACCGTGCATCGGCGAGAAAGTTCCCACGTTGATTCCCAGGTGTCTCCACTGTTACAAGAATGCGTCAGCGCAGGGTCCTCCAAAATCTTAGTTGAGATGAAATAGTTGGCTGGAAACTCCTGTGTGGCTGTAGACTTCAAGATCGTGTTTACAAGTGTGCAGTCCCCTTAAGTCAGTTGGCTAGTTGCGTATATTCCTGGTTTCCGAACGTGCTCTTAATGCTGGCAACCCACATCGGCGACGAAATCTATCAAATGTCACTGTCACAGCTAGGCGCCCAATCAGCTGTTCATGGTGTGGGCAGTCCCGTTACATTTTAAACGAATAAACATACGTTCCTCATGTTTTAAATATAAAACGGTAAAAAGTGTGCCTCACCGAAGTGCCAACATGTGAAATTATCGTGCTGTGTGGCCTGTGTGGCTAAAAACGGCGTCTCTTCAGCCCTGGGTCGATCTTCGGCACTTATGCTAACACCACACCTGAACACGTAAGCTTTAAATAACTTATTTATATTAAAACAATCAGAGCTCTCTCATT
>CAWKZR010000023.1:0-306510 GCA_963854355.1 Epinotia brunnichana
AGCCAGGGAGAAGTCAAATACTATTTGTAATGTATTGTGTGTTAGTCTAATACTATTAATTAATACTGTGTCTTAATGGTAAGTTAACACAGTGAAGGATCAATATAATCAGTAAGTAATTCAATCACTATGTTTGTTTCATTTGAATTTCACCTTCCGCGACTTCGTATGCACTCTCAAGTCGATGATATTTGTTCCTTAATCGAATAAAGCAGCCAATTGCGCTTACAAAATAAAGGATATTTATGAAGCAGATTTGACCCTTCTATAACTCAAAACCTCTTTAACGTAAACACATAAAACTACGTGTGTTTAATTATATTCATAAGGACATCTAGAAGCCCAAATTTCATGAAGCTAGCTTAAACGGTTATAAAGATATGAAGGTCAAAAAGTCGTAGATTTTAGCACTGGCTGACTGACATATAGTACCTAAACCTAACCTACTTCCAGATGACCTAGAAAGATGAAATTTGGAATCCAGCTCGCTAATTATGTGTAAACGTAGGAAAAAATCTAAAAATAAAAAAAAGTTAAAAAATAGGGGGTTAATAAAAAAAATTGTATGGGGACCACAATTTATTTTATTTTATCGTAGCGTTGGGACCGTAACAAGCAGATATTTGAAACTATCCCAATATAAAAATTAACATAATAATAATATTTGCTATATAACAGATATAAAAATAAAGTTAAGTCAAAAAATAAGTGGTGTCCCCATACAAAAAACTTGTAATACGGGCTAAACAACCGGCCAACGGTGTGTCGTCGGCGGCGCGCGGCACCTCATAATTATACACAGAACACAAGTAAATCTCAATACCTGCCTAGTTTTCTTTACAAATGTAATGATGTCCCACCAAAAACATAAATGTAAAAAAGGAGAGCCAAGTTCAATACAAAAATTATGCTTGGCTGTGGGCTTCGCTGCAAAAAGAATGGAGATCTAAATGAGTGCCAAGTTCTATGCAAAATCCAAATATTGTATTTATAGGAACAAAATAACATTATGAACTAGTATTAAACTCTGTATGTCCTTTGCTTTATTGGATACCTAAGTATAACAATTGCTGTTATTTAAAAATGTGAGATCTTAAAGTAGGTTAGATTTGACTTGGCCAGTTTTTATCAGAATTAATATATATATATATATACATATATGTTGAATAACTTAATAAAATGACTGATGTAATGAAACCTGGCCAAGTCAAATCGAACCTACTTTAAGATCTCACATTTTTAATTAACAGCAATTGTTATAGGTATCTAATAAAGCAAAGACATAGAATTTAATACTTGTTCATAATGTTATTTTCTTCCTATAAATACATATTTCGATTTTGCATTGAACTTGGCACTCATTTAGATCTCCATTCTTTTTGCGGCGAAGCCCACAGCCAAGCATAATTTTTGTATTGAATTTGACTCCTTTTTTACATTTATGTTTTTGGTGGGATAGTCCTATTTCCCCATAGACCTTTGACACACAACCACGAATCTAGCTAAATGTTATATTTAATATGGAGAAGAGCATTTAATTTTTATCACCGCAGTATTAGTTTGAAGAGAAGACCAGTTTCGTTTTGTTCATCAGTATCATTATTACATTACCTATATTAAAAATAAACAAACCTCACAAATTAATGTTTTATTTATCAAACGCGAAAGATAGAGACGGATGGCGGTTGCTCCACCGACAAAAGTGAAGCTCTTAAATTAAACAAAAATATATTAAATTTAAGCGGTCAGTAGTCGTTTATTTCAACAAAATAAGTAAATCGACCTCTTGGCAGAAACACGTGTAATATCTTATAGTGTATAATATAACACAAACTCGTACAGACACATTTTCGTCTTACACGAAAAACATTTATAAATTAGCTTTTATCGATTTTGATTATTTTATAATGACGAGTTTGAGTCACACAGCCATCGATATATAACCATTCGGACATCTTAAAATCATCTCACTATACTACTAATATTATAAAGAGGAAAAGTCTGTGAGATTGTAGCTTTGTATAATGTAGGTTTGTATGTAGGTGGGTAGGGTAATCCCAGGAACCGCTTATCCGATTTCAAGAATTCTTTCACCTGCGTCTAGAATGGACTTTCTGAATTTATCCCGTTAGTGTGCCTGCGTTCTTTGCAATACGCGGGTGATGCCGCGCGGGCAGCAGTACCTATACTCACAAAAGTGTTTGCTTACCAAGGTCAAATTTAAGTGACCTATTTGGCCTTCTGTACCAAAAGCAATCACCACATAAAAGAGTACATCAACTTAAATAGTCAAGTCTAAAAATATGAGTTCATACAAGTTGGTCATAAATATGAGCCATCGCTCTTATGTCACCGGATTAACGTTTTGGCACATATTTATGAGTGGATTCAATCAATACATATTTTTGCACTACTGTACAACGGTAATCAATACAAAATAAATATACTTAGACTAATATACCGTAAACTTGCCTTAACATATTTAGTTAACATACTTAATGTTATATATTTTATGTTACAGACTGTGGTGCAGTCGTACACAGTGGGTGTAATCGTGTCCTACTATGATACATTTGTGGTGCTGCAAGCCTTGGCCCCACAGACCTAGGTTAAGTGGTCTGTGCTTGGCCCTCACCTTCACCGTGGTTTTTTCCCTGACGCTCTTCACCCTCAACACAAAACGTGACTTTTCGTTTATGGGATATGGGTCTGTATATAAATTTACTATCTGTACCATATTATTGCTTTACTACCTCAAACCTACACAACCGGTCAAAAGTTCACTCTTTGTTTTAGGTACAAATTAGTACTTTTGGACAATATTTTTTTGCAGTTCGGAAGCCGAAATTTGTTTCCAACTGATCCGTTATTGTTTCCAGAGATTTGTTTAATTAGTCAGACACAATTCACGTACATTTCTAAACAACGCATTCCCTAAAATCTTATAGGAATGACGGCAAAGGCTGAGCCATATATGGGCTTGCCACTTAAAACGTACAATGATCAGATACAATGTTGGTTTTTAGGGAATCAGTTGTTTAGAAATCTACGTAAATTGTGTCTGACTAATCAAACACATCTCCGTAAACAATAACGAATCAGTTAGAAACAATTTTCGACATCTGAACTGCAAAACATTATCGCACAAAAGTACAAATTTGTACCAAAAACAAAGGGTGAACTTAAACTTTTGACCGGTACTGTATTGCAATAGTTGATGTTGTGATGGCAGTAACGTCCCCCCGTGCAATGGGTTAGGTACTTATATTCAGTACTCCATAGTCCATACCCTTTTGTCGCATATGGTCCCGTTCGCAATTCGTCCCGTTCGACAATTCGTCCCGATCGCAATTCGTTCCGTTCGTAAAAGGTACTACTAAAATAAAATATAACCGGCCAAGTGTGAGTCGGACTCGCGCACGAAGGGTTCCGTACCATTATCAATAAAAATATTTATTTAATTCTGTTTTTAGTATTTGTTTTTATAGCGGCAACAGAAATACATCATCTGTGAAAATGTCAACTGGAACTATCACGGTATCAGTGAGATACAGCTTGGTGACAGACAGACGGACAGCGAAGTCTTAGTAATAGGGTCCCGTTTTACTCTTTGAGTACGGAACCTTAAAAAGGAGGGGTTACCTGTATTTGTATAGGCTTAAACACGAATATAAAACCTACGAATAAAAATGTAAGAAGCAATCTTTAAGTAATTATGTATTTGAGATACGGTTTCGTCTTTTAAACATAGGTAATGTTTTTGTTAAATTATATTTACTGTGTTATTCTATAATCCACTAACATTAAAGGCAGCGATGACAAAATAAAAAAGCGGCCAAGTGCGAGTCGGACTCGCACATGAAGGGTTCCGTTAAATAAATTGCTGTCTACGATTTATGACGTATTAAAAAAAAACTACTTACTAGATCTCGTTCAAACCAATTTTCGTTGGAAGTTTGCATGGTAATGTACATTATATATTTTTTTTAGTTTTATCATTCTCTTATTTTAGAAGTTACAGGGGGGGGGGGGGGGGGGGGACACACATTTTACCACTTTGAAAGTGTCTCTCGCGCAAACTCTTCAGTTTAGAAAAAAATGATGTTAGAAACCTCAATATTATTTTTGAAGACCTATCCAAAGATACCACACGTATGGGTTTGATGAAAAAATTTTTTTTGAGTTTCAGTTCTTAGTATGGGGAACCCCAAAATTTATTGTTTTTTTTTCTATTTTTGTGTGAAAATCTTAATGCGGTTCACAGAATACATCTACTTACCAAGTTTCAACAGTATAGCTCTTATAGTTTCGGAAAAAAGTGGCTGTGACATACGGACGGACAGACAGACAGACATGACGAATCTATAAGGGTTCCGTTTTTTGCCATTTGGCTACGGAACCCTAAAAACCGGTACTGGCGCTTCGCCGGCCGCTACCGCGGCACGTTCGCTTCGCTCGCTTGGCTCGCGCGCTTTAGGGTCACAGTTTACCTAACACTCCTCCTCGCTTCGCTCGCGCGCTTTAGGGTCACAGTTTACCTAACACTCCTCCTCGCTTCGCTCGTCGTCGTACCTACCGGGGACTAATTGCCGAACGGGACGAATTGCGAACGGGACCATACGCGACGAAACTCTCCATACTCCAGCCACGACTTCAAGAGACAGTCGGTGCGGTACCAGTACCACACGTGTAACTCGTATTTATAAGTAACCGACTCGCGGCTTCCGGCTCCCACCATTGCGATTGTCATACCTATAGATATAAGTCTTCACCGGGCCCTTAGGAGACATATCAGACTGGTTTCTTAAATAATATTATGTATTTATTTCGTTTTCAATTTAGGCTCGTAGCTGGACTCAGCGTTCTTATCATTGGAGGTGTGCTTCAAATCTTCATCCATAGCTCCGGGCTAGAACTCTTGTTGGCGTTCGGTGGCGCTATTCTGTTCAGTTTGTTCCTGATCTTCGATACTCAGCAGATGATGATCAACCTGTCACCAGAAGAATACATTCTGGCAACTATTAATTTGTACATGGATATTATTAACTTGTTCTTGCACATTCTCCGCATTCTGAACGAGCTGAACCGAAACTAAATAATTCATTGCAAATCCGCACAGTTACAGTATTTGTCTATTACCTATATCGATGTATTAGTACAGTTTTAATTTGTTTACATACTTCTGTAGATGGTAGGTTACATACTGACTCTGTTTACGTTTATGTAATCGTAACTAGATATGCTTTTAAAATCATGACTAATTCGTGAACAAGTGGAATTCACGGAGGTTAATGTCCGACTCATTTCTTTTTTGCTCGGAAAATAACAATAAGACGCTTCACAGTGTGTTTTTTTGACCCAAAAAAGTGACATCCTCTTTTTATTAGACAAATCTATTGCTTATATCGTTACAAATGCGAGACGAGATGTCCCGTGTGCCGATTTTAATATTCTTTATTCAAATAGATTTTTTCAAGTTTGTGTGACTTTGTAACGAATGGAATTCGAAAATTAATACCTATGGAAAAAATATGGCCAGTTCATCGTTTAACGTGACATTGTTTTATGTGGCAATTGAATGCGCATATTAATCCGATTTCACTTGCTCTTAAATGTGAAGACTCGTTGCAACAAAAGAATTTCTCCTTTTTGGTTTTTATTTCCATTTCTAGGTCGAAGTAGAATCTCTGGATGAGTGCGATAAATTTCTTATAATTGGTTGTATAACGTCTATTTTTTTACATTCGAAATTCGCGGATGTTTAGAGAAAATTTGATTAGTTGAAAAACCCCCGACATTTTCATTTCAAAGTTCAATATCTCAAAAACGGCTGAACCGATTTTGTTGGAACGTAGCTAATAACCATCTCGATCACGCCAGCTTTCGGATAAAAATCGCATTCATATTGGTTTATTAGTTTGGGAGCTACGATGCGATAAGACAGACACACATACAGATACACAGACACGTCAAACTTATAACACCCCTCTTTTTTCGTCGGGGGTTAAAAAATGTTCTAGGCTGTCACTACCCTAGGGAACCATAAGAAAAAACCTAATAAATACAAAAATCTGTATGTCTCTGAACATCCGCGTATGTAGAATGTAAAAAAAATTGACGTTATACTACCAATTATAAGATTTATAAGGAATCTATCCCACTCATTCAGAGATTCTACTTCGATCTAGAAATGGAAATAAAAAATAAAAACCAAAAAGGAGAATTTTTTTTTTGCGACGAGTCTATTCACATTTAAGAGCAAGTAAAATCGGTATAATATGCGCATTCAATTGCCACATAAAACAATGCCACGTTAAACGATGAACTGGCCATAGTTTATTTATAGGAATTAATTTTCGTTTTCCATTCGTGACATTACACAAACTTAAAAAATTCTATTTGAATAAATATTGAAAATCGGCACACGGGACATCTCGTCTCGCATTTGTAACGATCACTAACTCGACTGTGCTCAGCGGTTAAGGGCGAGTTGCACCAACTTAGGATTACAGGCGGATCAACGTTAAACATGACGCCGGCAGCTGTCATTGCATAGAAACTTGTCTAACTTTCCATACATTCAGATTTTAACGAAAAGCTCTTACGATTACAGACGGTTCGGTGCAACCCACCCTAAAACTGCGCACAGTTAAACTATCGGTCACACCACTCAAAATAAAAGTAGACGTTTTAATTATGCTATATCTCCGTGTCTCATGCTATCACTTGAATAGTTTTAGTCGTCGATATGGATGTGTTACCACTATCTAAGAAAGCACAAATACTTACACCATTCCTGGCTACACTTTAGGAGTCACTTTAACTTGTATGCAAACTTTTCTGAATTAAAGTGTTCGCATTAAAATAAATTGTTTTAGTTGTTCTTGAGAAGTTTTAATTTTAAAATAGTACTTACCTAAAGTCCGCGCCAGTAGAAAACGAAAAAAATGTACACAAATATGGCTGACTATCAATTGATCTCTCTGAATCTATGAAAAAACTTCAATTGGTAGTGATGGGACATGGACAGTGTTATTTAGTTATCGATTCGATTTAGACACGGGACAACAAATGCAATTGATAGTCAGCCATATTTGTTTACATTTTTTTCGTTTTCTTCTGGCGCGGACTATACACACAACAGTTTTTCGCAAAAAATCGATTGCTGCTGCTAACGGAGGGGATGTTTACAAAAACAACATAACTACATTAGTGTTGATTTTACAGGAAGCGAAAAAAAACGTAATTTCTCCTAAACTATTATTTCTTTAAACAATACCTTCCATTTACTATGCAGGCGTATGGCCATAGAGTTACACTTGCATCTGGGACCCATTCATAATCGGTGTTCTCTTCAAAAATATGTAAATAACTTCGTCACTTATGGTGTTTTTGTAAAATTATTGGCAGTTACTTATGTTATTTTTGTGCAAAAATAATTTATATTCCGATAGTAAAAATAAATATTGAATTTACGTAAACTGTATTATTATCAAATGTATTGCATTTAAATTAAATACATAAATGTATAAGATAATGTAATTATTATTGTAAGTAGGTACTATAAGTTCCGTAGAGCTGAGTAATTCCACTTTAAAGATAGACGGGTAATTTTGGGCAAACGCGTTCCTAATTAAACAATTTATTGCACAATTGTAGCGTCTTCACAGACGGACATAATCATAGCAATAACTCGATTTCGTAAAATATATATATATGTAAGGTTGATTACTTTCTTCGTAAGGAAACAACGACAATTCGCAAGATAAAGTGTATTTAAAACATATACAGTCACTATACTTTATTTTAACTAGAGCTGTCCCACAATAGGCGTTTCGTTGAGACCATGCTATGCGAACTTAGAACTTAATGCAAATCCAGTTTCTTATTGAAAAAAGTGCCACCTTCTTGATAGCTGGGGAACTCTCTGAAGCTCTAGCGATTGCTAGGCTAGGCTGTCAAGGTATTTCAAAATTCGCCGTTTTGTCACAAGGCATCAGTAGCCTAGGGGTACAGACGGTGGTATTTGGAGTCGATGAACCGGGGTTCGATCCTTACGACCGGCGCACTTTTTGTATGTTTTGTACATTCAAAGAAAAGTTGTAACTACCGCAGAAGAGATGGCGCCTGTATACGCAAGCATTAAATGCCTTCTCAATTTGGTCGAGTTGCCTGTCTATCTCAGTATGTATATTGTAGTCTTTGGTTGAGACACCGTACTGCGTGCGTTCCAGGTTCCCTATAGCAAGGATTGCAATGGAAGGTGTTCAATTAACTTGAAAACCAAGTACAAACTTGCGCCTAACAAAAGACATCGAATGATTTCTACATATCGAGCCTAAGGATTCTACGTCGACATTCAGTTAGTGCGATCTATCTCGACGCCAGCAACATCTCTCGGCGAATTGGTGCACTACATATATATAATTATATATATTGTTTTATTATTTAGGTAAACAAACAGCCACTACAAGGGAATCTTAAATTATTAGCCTTATAAATAAATACAATATGTGTGGCCAACACTTCACCACTTATTACTTATTTTATATTACATCATCATGCGGAGTAAGTCAGGGGTGCAGCCCCTGAAGTGTTGTGAATCCGGGGGTTAAATACTAACAAAATATAAAAAGAGAAAGAAATATAAACAAAAACACATGCCCGGTCACATTAAAAGAGATAATTGAGTACCTATGTAAGTTAATATGGTTAAACTAAGTACTTAAACAACATCAAAGTGTTTCAGTTAGTTTGTATTGTTTTTGAGTACATCTGTTATTTGTATTTTGTATGAACTAATACTAAAGCCAAATATATCTATGTGACTAAAATGTACGTAGGGTAGAGGAACCAAAAGATGAACGTTTAAGCGACTATCCCAACTTTACAATTTTTTTTCGAGGAGTGGTGATTTAGTTTGTTTACATTTAATTTTTTTATACGATTTCGTGTATAGTCGAAATTAGATATGACTATTTTAAACCATCCTATTACAATACAGTATTTTATTAAAAATGGTTTTATGCTGAAGTATGTCATTTTGCCCAGAAGATGAACACTGTGCCCAATAGTTGAACATTTTGACACCAATAGTTGAACGAAGTAAAACTTAACACCGCGCAGCCTCTGACTTTTGGTCTAGTTATTATATAATCATTGTTATAGCAATTTATATTAGTTAACAATCACAATATTTATACTAAACACAGAATAAAACCGTTCAAATGTACCCTTTTCATATGGTTACAATTATAAGAGATTATTTTTTACATATGAATCATTAAAACATTTTTTTATTAATCTATCATTAGATTAAAATAGATAAATTGTTGGGTTTTATATGTATAAGTCAGATTTCATATTTATTACGTATCTTTGTTATTAAGATGTTCATTGTACAAACCCTTGCCTGAATACTACTGAACTTGAACGAATAAATTTTGTTCGTTCATGTATTGGGCACGATGGCAAAGTAATGAACGGACTAAATTTAACAAAGCGTTCACTTATTGGATTCGAAGCCAAAAGTTGAACGAACTAATTTTATTCGTTCATCTTCTGGGCAGCGGTTCTTTGTTGAACAATCGTGCTTTTCATAGTAAAACAAAGCCCAAAATAACCGTGTTGCGAATGGATACTCACGTTCAACTTTTGGTTCAAAAATCAACAGTTAAAAAACGATTAATTTGAGCCATAAAAGTTTCATGTACCTTTTCAATAAGAATTTATATAAGCATTTGAAAAAACTATACCTTGCCCAGTAGATGAACGCCGTTCATCTATTGGCTCAGGTACAAAAAGTTGGAACCGTTAGTTGAACGCTAAATATCTCTTAAATTAACAATAAATACGCAATTTGTGATAGATAATCCATTAAAGGCATTAATCAAGAATCTATATCACGCAAAACAATCCATGTAGACGTTTTATTCAATTTTATACATAATTTAGAGCTTAAATTTAAGAGCGCTTTCCTTAAGTAAATCTCCATACAAACGGTGATTTTGGCGCGAGACCTCGACGCGACAACCGCTCACAGCCGTGTGTGTGTGTGGGAACTGTATGGGAGTTTAAATGCCAGCCTCGGCAAAGGGATGATACGTTAGGAAAAAAATATCCCGAAGGCGTAAAATGTATCGCGATTTTTTTATTTCAATTTTACGACAAAACGTTTAACTATTGGGTGGTGTTCATCTTTTGGTTCCTCTACCCTAATTGTGAACGAGCCTGCGCAGAGGAGCGCGCTCACCGGCGTTGGTGCGGCAGCGGCCTGTCACAAACAGCTGGTGAGGACGCGCCTCTCGCTGAATACAACGATTCGGTACCTTATATGTCAGTTGTTGTTTTTGTAAACAGCCCCTCAATTGCTATACCAATGCTAATTAGCATTAATTCAATTCCTCGTCTGGCGCTCTAATGTGGCTGCATTTTTTCTAATACATTTATAAAAAGGCCTTGCTTACCTTTTGATATTTAGGTACCCACTACTGTTAGGTAAATTTGTTTGTAGCTTTATATCAACATCATATCACAGATCATCCAATAAAGGCATTAATCAAGAATCTATACAGCGTGTATTTTTAATATTACCTCAAATTGTAACCAGAGGTGTTAGGGCTATGAAACGATATTGCAAGATGTTTTTAGGGTCTCCGCTGTCCGTCTGCCTGTCTGTCACCAGCCTGTATCTCACTGATACCGTGATAGTTACAGTTGAAATTTTCACAGATGATATATTTCTGTTGCCGCTATAACAACAAATACTAAAAACAGAATAAAATAATTATTAGTAGTATTGGTAGAATATGTTTCGCTTCACTTAGTGTAAGGCCTGAGTGGACGCTCGAGTCGGGCGTGCGGCGGAGCGGGGCGTGCGGCGTGCATTTTAAACAAAATGAGGCTCATACTGGTGTCCTGAGTAGACGCTGCACAAATTGAATGCACGCTCGCCCGCCCCGCTGCACGCCCCGCCGAACGCTCCGCTCCGAGCGTCCACTCAGGCCTTAGACTTAGGATTCAATATACCGCCCTCACCGTAAATATATTATTTTGCTCCCTTGAGACACCATCTACCTACTACAGATCGAGATTTACCAAAATAAATGTCTACATAGTCCGTATATGTTCTATATGTGGCAATAGTTTATTTAAAAAAAGTATTTTGAATATGAACAGGATTGATACCGCTGACAGTTAGCATCTGTCCTGGCACAACCACATAGGTAGGTACCTACCTACTTATTAGATTTTTGTTAAATTGTTCTCTAAAAATTAAGCTTCCGCCAAATGTCATGTTTTAGGTACAGCCATGCAATCTATTTGGCGGCTACTTGTCAACTGTACTTTTATTGCACAGTAAAGTAGTCAATTACTCATTGAGACGACATTGTGCAATTAATCTACTGTAGGGCGACGTATAGTTTAGAAAGAAAACACAACACTGACGCAAAGACATATATTGTCACGAGTTGAACACATAAACTACATAAATACAAGTCACAAACCACATATAAACAATATAGCTCAAGACGTTAGGGCAGAGCGTATCCGTTAGCGAAGCTGTCTAATAACGGACTGAATATAAACTATCGCGCGGGCTCGCAACGTGGCGCGCACGCATACCGGCTAACGACTGTAGATCCGCGGCTCAGTCCTTTTGATAGCGAGCCGGGTGTCTATGTAATGTATGTATATGAAGAAGCTGTCAAGAACCGGTCGAGTTAGTAATAAACGGTCCGCGCTCTGTAACTGTCGTTTCCTTTGCTACGTCCCAAATACCTCACTGGCGACGATCTACCCGCGCATCAAAAAAATAAAACATAAATAGTTATCGATTAATTATGTCTCACATCGGGAATCTTAATGTTTTCGACCATAATACGCAAGAGTGGCAAATTTTTTACGGAAGATTGGAGCAGTTTATTAAGCTTAATGCAGTGGCGGACGAGAAAACGGGACCATTGTTACTCACCCACCTATCGGATGAGACCTACCGGTTGGCAAGAAATCTTGTGCATCCAAAGAAATTGGAGAACGTCCAGTTCATTGAATTAGTCGATGAACTAGATAAGCATTTCTCTCCGCGGCGGTGCACTTTTGCCGACAGGGAGAAGTTTTTCGAGGCGAGGAGGGCTGCGGGAGAAAGTATCGAGGGATGGGCGGTGCGCGTTCGTGGGCTCGCAGTGTACTGTGATTTTGGCAGTGCATTAGACATGCTCCTAGTTAATCGTTTTGTGCTGGGCATGAACGTGGGTCCCGAACGTGACCGTTTGTTCGAGCAGCCAGCCAGCGCCGCCCGCTGCCACGACACGCGCAAACCGTGCGCTGTGTGTGGTATGAAAAGCCACGACGCTGACCAGTGCCGGTACAGAAACTATCGGTGCCAAGCATGTGGCGTGAAAGGCCATTTAAAGAAAGTGTGCAGTGATAAAAGCAGTAAGTGGCGATTGCACAGTTTGGCTGCTGACCAGGAGTCACATGATGACAATGGATGTCGGAACTGTAAGGAATGTGAAGTTTTTAACGTAAGGTACGTCAAATACTCTCCAATTTTATTATCTGTAGGTATAAATGGTATACAGTTGCAGATGGAACTTGACTCTGGCTCGGGAACAACGGTTATATCGAACAAATTGTATAGACAATATTTCGCGGATCTTGCCTTGCAAAAATGTAATTTAAAGTTTTGTCTTTATAACGGTCATAAAATATCACCGCTGGGTTACTTTGAAACGAATGTGCATTATTTGAATAACTCAAAAGAAATAAAAATTTACGTTATTGAGAATGGAGGTCCACCTCTCGCCGGCCGGGATTTCATGTCAAAATTTAGCCTAGGCATAACGGCATTGAATAATAATATCGATGCCGCACCGCGTCAAAGTTCGAGTGAGATAACGCAAATCATGAATGAATATTCTGACCTGTTTAATGAAGAATTAGGGCGGTTCAATAAATTTGAGGTAGAATTGAACCTAAAGAAAGGAGCAGTCCCCAAGTTTTTTAAGCCCCGTCCAGTCCCTTTCGCACTTAAGGGCCGTGTTGAGGAAGAAATAAACAGATTGGTAGGGTTAGGAATTCTCGTACCTGTAAATTTTTCGAGGTATGGTACTCCAATTGTACCAGTTTTAAAAGATAATGGCAAAGTTAAGATAGCGGGTGACTACTCTATTACACTGAACAAAGACATATATATTGACAAATACCCCATGCCGCGCATAGAGGAAGTTTTAGCTAATTTAGGAAATGGGGAACATTATTCTAAAATTTATTTAAGTAACGCTTACAATCAGTTCGTTTTATCACCACGTTCCCAGGAATTGACAACAATAAGCACAACTAAGGGTTTATTTAAATATACAAGGCTTGTATATGGTTTGGCAAATGCAGGAGCAGTGTTCCAGCGCACAATGGAGTCACTTTTAGCAGGTATCGAAGGAGTCAGCTGTTGGCTCGATGACGTGTGCATAACGAGGCCGTCAGAGCAAGTGCATTTGGATAGATTGCGGGAGGTACTTTCTAGGATTAAAGACGCAGGCCTTAAGTTACAGAAGGATAAATGTGTGTTATTTCAAAAAAATGTGACTTATTTAGGTTACGTTATAGATAAGAGCGGACTAAGGCCATGTTCAAAGAAAGTTGAAGCGATAGTAAATGCACCTCGCCCCACAAATATAACGGAAGTAA
Organism: Epinotia brunnichana; assembly: GCA_963854355.1. NCBI lineage: Eukaryota > Metazoa > Arthropoda > Insecta > Lepidoptera > Tortricidae > Epinotia > Epinotia brunnichana. Next base: position 13,690 of record CAWKZR010000023.1, read on the forward strand.
AAAGATTTCTGGGCGTCGTCAATTACTACCGTAAATTTGTTCCAAACGCGTCATCACACTTAAGTCCCTTGCATGAATTATTACGAGACGGAGCGCAGTGGGAGTGGAACGAAAGGCATGAGTGCGCATTTGAAACGGTGAAAAGCGAGCTCGCGTCAGATAAGGTACTGGCGCATTTTGACCCCGAGGCCCAGCTCGTGCTGACAGTGGACGCCGGACCGGCGGGGCTGGGTGGCGTGCTGGCGCTGCGCGCACCGGACGGCACCGAGCGCCCGCTGGCATTTGCTTCGCGTGCCCTATCGAAAAGCCAACGTAACTATAGTCAAGTACAAAAAGAGGCGAGTGCAATCGTTTTTGGAGTCAGACATTTCCACCAGTATTTGTATGGACGTCAAGTACCTTTCATATTAAAGACTGACCATAGACCGCTATTATCTATATTTGGCAAGAAAAACGGGGTATCAATAATGGCCGCATCGCGCTTGCAAAGATATGCCTTATTTTTGTCGGCGTACAACTATTCAATAGAATATATAAGCAGTGAAAAAAACGTCGTAGCAGATTATTTCTCGCGCGCAATAACAAGTTGTGATGACTCACAACAAAACAGCGATAGCGGTCCGGCGGGGTGGGGAGCCGCTGTCGATGAATTATCACTATCGCATCTAAGGTTTTTAGATTCCAATGTTACGCCAATTATGTTTGATGATATCCAAAAGGCTACCGCGAACGATAAGACCTTACAAACCGTAATTAAGTACATGAATAGGGGATGGCCGCGGAAAATTCAATGTTCTTCAATTTCTGCATATTTTAATTGCAAACTCGACTTGGAAGTAGAAGACGGTTGCCTTTTCCGGGGGCATCGAATTGTTGTGCCCACTATCTATCGGGAACGAATGCTAAGCGAGTTGCACACGGGCCATTTTGGCATCGTTAAAACAAAAAGTATTGCTAGATCAAGATTTTGGTGGCCATCGATAGACAAGGACATCGAGATGTACATAGGGTCGTGTTTTGCGTGCTGCAGAGTGCAAGCGGCACCGGCGCGCGCGCCCCCCGCCCCCTGGCCGCGCCCCGCCGGGGCCTGGCAACGGATCCACATAGACTATATGTCGATTGCTAATCGAGATTATCTTATAGTTATAGACGCGTTCACTAAGTGGCTGGAATGCATTCGAATGAATTGCGGCGTTTCCACTCGAGCTTTGATTTCTAAATTAAAGTCACTTTTTTCTATGTTTGGCATTCCCAATGTAATCGTATCAGATAACGACGCAAAAATTAAATCCAGCGAATTTCAGTTATTTTGTGTAAACAATGGTATTAAGCACATAACATCTCCTATATATCACGCCCAGAGTAACGGAGCAGCGGAAAATTCAGTGAGAACATGTAAGAAAATGATACGATGCCTACTGACTGAACCGTTATCAGATGCAGTTTTGGATGACAAATTACTGGGACTATTGTTCGAATACCGTAATACTGCACATTGTACTACCGGCGTACCGCCGGCTAAACTTATGTTTGGGCGCTCGTTAAGGTCAAGGCTGGATTTAATTATGCCATCGCACCGTAATAATAATAATTTTAATGGCTCATCAGCCTGTAGAAAATTAGCAATGGGGGATCGAGTGTGGTTAAAGTGGTATATAGCGAGAAAAGATACCTGGGTGATGGGCATTATTCGAGACGTTGTAGGGAATCGCATGTGTAAGCGACGCATTTATGTTAACTTCAAACTTTATGTTTTTAATATGATTTTTATATTTTAATAAATTGAGGGTGGATGGAAGTCTGAGTGGTATGTGCCGCTTATTATGACGTACGAGGGGCAGGGGCCCGGGAGGGAGGTCAATCGCGGATACCATTGGCTGTGAGGCAGTCAGTCGCTCTCAAATATTACGCGCTAAGACACACGCTTCTCGCTGTCCATCCACTCTTACGTTTTCTTTTGTATCTCTGCATTACGTCATTTCACCCTGTCCCCTACAAGCTGGTCTTCGAACCGAATCTCGACTCTGGATGTACCGGACTCCGCCGCGCACGATGGTGAACACACGAAGTAGCACTAGAAAACAGGAAGAACAGCAAAAAATTGTCAAGTCCGACCTAGATGTAGCTACACCGAAGCAGGAGCCATTTTGCCCACCGCTCCAACCTGAAGGAAATGTGAAAGTCAAATCAAAACAACAAAAAATGGAGCAATTTGATAAAACGGTTACCGTTAATGTGGGTAGTGCCTGTAAAGAAAAGGTGGATTCTAAATCTGCCTGTAAAGAAAAAGTGGATTCTAAATCTGTGAAATCTACTCGGAAGACAAAATTATCGGGTTCCGCATCCTCGTCGCTCTTGGCCAGGAAAAAGAAACTAGAACTAGAAGCGGCAGAAGCAAAAGCGCGTATACAAATGGATTTAATCGACAAAAAGCTAGCGGCGGACCTAGCACAATTGGATGAAGAAGAATACAGTTCACAATCAGGTGTTAGTGAAATTCACACGAATAAAGAAGTGGAAAAATGGTTAGAACGCAGTCATTTCGAACTGGAAGCGCAGCCTGTACCCCCAACGGAAAATGCACCGGACAAGCTGCACCCGCCCCCCGCGCCGCCGGCTGCTCCGGCCCGCGACGGCACCGAGGACACAGTTCACCTTTTGGCGACTGCACTCAAGGACATAGCCAAAATTTCCGCTACTAATGGGCCTAACTCTGGAATGTTAAGCCGCCTTTGCACACCGCGCGATTTACCCTCGTTTTCTGGTGACCCTATGGAATGGCTCCAATTCAAGCAGGCATATGACGAATCAACTGAAGTGTGCAATTTCAACGCGAAAGAAAACATGTGGAGGCTACGAAAATGCCTACACGGACCAGCTAAAGAAGCAGTAACAGCTCTGTTGATTGGAGCCACTGCCCCGGACACTGTGATGTCCACGCTTGAGCTACAGTTTGGGAACCCGGATATTATAATAGCAAGAATCCTGCAAAGTATCAATAAACTTCCGGTTATGGCTCAAGAGTACCACAAAGATATAATACCATTTTCAATTAAAGTAAAAAATTACGTTGCTGCAGTAACGGCCATTGGTCAAGATGAGTACCTGAGGGGGATGAAAATTATATCCGTAGTTTTGTCCAAATTGCCAACTGTGTTAGTATCCAAATGGGTAGACTACAGTTACCCGCTCATCAACGAAGGCACGAAACCTCGGCTTGTCATTTTATCGGAGTTTTTAAATGACGAAGCTATCAAAACATCGAAAACAGCTGTGATCCTGGCGAACACTTACAGTGATACGAAGCGTAAACAAAGTGACTTTATTAATTACCGCTCACAAACCGTGTTAATGCAAAATGAACTAAGTGACCATACGTGCAAGTTCTGTCGTGCGTCTAAACATGACTTGCCAGACTGTAAAATGTTTAAAAAATCATTGCGCAAAGATAGGTGGACTTATGTGAAACGTTACGGGTTGTGCTACAAATGTTTAGTGTCGCGGCATAATAAAGAAACGTGCCCCGCGCCTTCGTGCGATATAGATAGCTGTGGACAATCTCATCACCGTTTGCTGCATTACGTATCGCATGCTAATTCAAATATGCGATCTAGTGTAAACATTACGGAAATAGTGGACACCGATGTGAGTGAAACGCAACCTGAGACTGTTACACATATTAACGCGACGAGCTGCAAAGTGTTGTTACAAACTGTGCCTATTTACGTACACGGGCCTAACGGTATAATTAGTGCAATTGCGCTGCTCGATTCTGCATCGACGGTATCACTGATAAGCGCCGAGCTAGCGGCGCGCGCTGGGTTGCGCGGCGACAAACAAACAATGCGTGTGAGTGGGGCATGGAATAACACCGAACTTAAGTGCGAAAGTGAGGTCGTGAACTTTAATGTGTCAAATAAAGACGGACAGATGTTTGCGCTACGGGCTCGAAGCGTAAATGAACTAAACTTACCTGTGCAAAATTCATCTACTGTGAACCTTATGAACTATGATCTTAAGGTTGAAATTAGAAACCGGTTATGTGAAGTCCAATATGAGAAACCACAGTTGTTGATAGGGCAGGATCACTATAATCTTATGATGCCTTTGCATATAATAAAAGGTACACCCGACGGACTATATGTCACTCAGACTGCTTTGGGCTGGTGCTTACACGGATGCGTTACGGCACCACGCGATAAGTGCCAGCAGCGAGATACGACATTATTTGTCACTGAAGACCTGCAATTAGAAAATGAGCGTACACTCCGCGAAATACATGAAGAAGTACGCCGAAGCTTCACTGTCGAGTCCATGGGCGTCTGTAGCAAACCACGTCAGAATTCAGAAGACCTGCGAGCTTCTGAACACCTGGAACGAACGGCTGAATTACAAGATGGCAGGTGGCATGTTGGACTTCCCTGGAAGGATATAAATTGCAACATGACTGAATCTTACGGAAACGCGCTGACTAGACTAAACGGAGTGATGAGAAAATTTCAAAAGGATAAGAACTATGCATCCAGATACACTGAAAGAATAAACCACCTGTTCGAAAACGATTACGCAATGAAGCTCAACGACCCTAAGCCTTCTCCAAAAACGTGGTATATTGCGCATTTTGGAGTTGACAACCCTAACAAGAAAAAGCTAAGACTTGTGTTTGATTGTGCATCGAAGAGCAATGGCATATGTTTAAATGATTACCTTTATAAAGGGCCTGACCTACTGGTTTCTTTATATGGAATAATGCTTCGTTTTCGCGAAAATAAAATTGCAGTTACTGGAGATATTCGCGACATGTTTTTAAGAATTAAAATCGTCCCTGAAGATCAAGATGCTTTACGTTTCTTGTGGAAAAATACTCCCGAAGACTCCACCGCTCCCGATAATCTCGTAAGCACCCATAAAATGACATCTTTGATTTTTGGGCTCAACTGTTCTCCATTCATATCGCAGTTCATTAAAAACAAGAATGCCGAGCGCTATCAGTTATCAATGCCGGCCGCCGCAGCTGCGATTTGTAAACAACATTACGTAGATGATTACATCGACAGTTTTGAAGACGAAGAAACTGCTATCAACGTTGTAAAACAGGTATCTCACATTCATAAACAAGGTGGATTTGAAATACGTAACTGGACGAGCAATAACGAAACATTAATAAATAGCTTACCAAAAGAAACCTTGGGTTCAACGGCCATAAGGTTCAAAATCGATCAACAAGATGACAGCGAACGTACACTCGGATTAGTTTGGTTTCCAAAAGAAGACTTACTTGGCTTCGACGTATCTTTCAAACGCATACCTGAAGCTATAATATCTGGACAAAAGATACCTTCAAAACGAGAAATGCTGCGAGTTGTTATGTCAATTTTCGACGTCTACGGATTCTTATCACCGATAACAATAAGAGGCAAAATAATGATTCGTGATACATGGAAACAAGGACTACATTGGGATGACATAATTACCGTTAATTTATATAAAAAATGGACCGAGTTTCTCGAACTGCTGAAGCGCGTAAGTACGGTGCGCTTGCCCCGATACTATTAAGCGGCCGTGCGTGCGAGCGAGATAGACAATGCACCCAATGCACCGAATAGCAACGGCCGCCCGCCGGCTATATATACAAACCTACAGCTGCATCTTATGTGTGACGCGTCATCGCAAGCCCTGTGCACCGTTGCTTACTGGCGTTGGTTAAACAATAACAATTGCTGGCAATTAGCTTTTATTTCGAGTAAAAGCCGTGTCGCACCTGCAAAACATAGAAGCATTCCAAGATTAGAATTAGAAAGTGCTGTTCTAGCTGCAAGATTGGCACATAGTATTATTAAAGAACACAAAATGAACGCGCAAAAAATATATTACTGGACGGACTCCACTACTGTGTTGCATTGGATATATAACGATGCGCGCACATATAAAGCATTCGTGGCGCATCGTCTCGGCGAGATAGATGAATTAACGCAATCTAATCAATGGAGATACGTACCTACTAAGATGAATGTAGCCGATATTGGTACTCGCGACAGCTGCGAATTAACGGTGCTTGAAAATGAATGGTTTAACGGTCCGGCATTCTTGTATGGCGTTGAGGGCACCTGGCCTTCACATAAACAGCTACCGATGCCTAATGATGAAGATATGGAGTACGCGTTAACTCTGACGCTAACTCCTGAAAGCTTACCTGCTGTTCCAGAACCGGAAAGGTTTTCATCGTGGTTGCGGTTGCTTAGATCTACCCGTGCTATGTTGGTGTTTATAAATAAATGCAGGAAACTTACCGAACATATTAACGGCGGTGAACTGATGGAAAACGCCGAGCGCTTACTAATAAAATACTCTCAGATGCAATCATTTCCTGAAGACCTGGAAAACCTGAAAAATAAAAGGCAATTAGATCGGAAAAGCAGACTACTTACCTTGACGCCCTTCCTCGATGAACACGGCATGCTGCGCGTTGATGGGCGTATTGGTGCAGTCCTAGACATCTTACCTGAGACAAAACAACCTGTTATTCTTGATGGACGTAATCATGTGGCCAGGTTGATTGTGAAGCATCATCACATAAAGGCTGCGCATGGGAACCAAGAAACAGTGGTAAACAACCTGAAACAGAAATATTGGATTATTCGTATTCGGCCTACCGTTAAGAATGTAAGCAGTAAGTGCATGTTCTGTAGAATTAAAAGGGCTCAACCACAACCACCTAGAATGGGTGACTTACCTCCTGCTCGAATGGCCCACCACCAGCGCCCGTTTTCGTTCTGTGGAATTGACCTGTATGGCCCAATGGAGGTAACAGTATTGAGACGTCGAGAAAAGCGCTACGGAGTTTTGTTTACGTGCCTTACCATGCGAGCTGTTCATATAGAGATAGTCACGAGGCTTACAACTGATGCATTGATAATGGCACTGCGAAGGATGGCTGCACGTCGTGGTTGGCCTCAGCAAATCTTCTCGGACAATGGAACAAATCTGAAAGGCGCTGATAACGAGCTCAAAAGGTGCGTCAGCGAATTGAACGAGGATGAACTAAAGGATTTTGTTGTAAATTATGGCACCACTTGGAACTTTTTGCCACCAGTTAGCCCACACTGGGGAGGTGCGTGGGAGCGCCTTATTCGTACTGTAAAAGCTTCACTCAAAGTGGTCTTAAAAGAACAGGCTCCGCGCGATGAGGTGCTGAACACGTTTATGGCGGAGGTCGAACAGATAGTGAACAGTCGCCCACTTACACACGTCACAGTTGAGCCAAACAGCAATGAGGCCCTGACCCCTAATCATTTTTTGTTGGGCAGTTCCTCCAACTTACCAACACTTGGGGTTTTTGACCATTCCGACATGTACCTCCGTAAACAATGGCGAACCTCTCAACGACTGGCAGACCTATTTTGGAAACGATGGGTACGTGAAGTGCTACCTCAGATGATCCCTCGCCAGAAATGGCACCAAGACCAACGACCCTTACAAGTGGGAGATCTAGTATTGGTTGTGGACCCGGCTTCGCCTCGCAACGTTTGGCCGAGAGGTCTAGTACAGGAAGTTATTCCGGGCAAAGATGGCCGAATAAGAATTGTGCACATAAAAACACAGACTGGAATATTACGTCGATCAGCGGCACGCGTCGCATATGTACCTACTGGAGATGAGTGACTGCTGACGCAGCACTGGGGTGGGGATTGTAAGCGACGCATTTATGTTAACTTCAAACTTTATGTTTTTAATATGATTTTTATATTTTAATAAATTGAGGGTGGATGGAAGTCTGAGTGGTATGTGCCGCTTATTATGACGTACGAGGGGCAGGGGCCCGGGAGGGAGGTCAATCGCGGATACCATTGGCTGTGAGGCAGTCAGTCGCTCTCAAATATTACGCGCTAAGACACACGCTTCTCGCTGTCCATCCACTCTTACGTTTTCTTTTGTATCTCTGCATTACGTCATTTCACCCTGTCCCCTACAGCATGTATGATGTATATGTTAGTGATTATGATGTACTTTGCAGGCGCCATGTAGATCAATTGCGAAAATACACTGGCATCATACCAGAGGACTATATACATGTTAAGGAATACAATTCGTGTAAATCGGGCGAGGTATGTGAACCGTTGCAGCCGCCGTCGCCCGCGCCGTCCGCGCTAGCCGCGCCCGCGCCGGCCACGCCGGCCTCGGCGGTTTCGCCCCACTTGCACTCCGTGCCACCCTCTCCTTCCGCGCGTCTAGTGGCACCCGACACAATTATAGGCATTGAGAATGACGAGGAAGGGGAAAGGGCGGGAATGGAGGGCGAGTGGTTCGAGGCTCAAGACTCGACGCTGACTGACCCGGAGGAGTTTCGTTGTGACGATATTCCCTGTTCGGTTTCGGCGCAGCCGCCCCGCTCAAATGACGATGATGCCGACCCCGGCAACGAAAGATCGCCCGGAGTCGGAAGGTACTGGTCAAGGTTAAGACCTAGAACTAAGAAAATTGATTTTAAGCAATATTATTAAATTTATGTATAAACCCTCTGTTCGTCCCCAGATGCTCAAATGGCGCTGGAGGAGTGTAATGTATGTATATGAAGAAGCTGTCAAGAACCGGTCGAGTTAGTAATAAACGGTCCGCACTCTGTAACTGTCGTTTCCTTTGCTACGTCCCAAATACCTCAGTCTACCTCTATTGGCCCTAGGAGGTAACGTGCGAGAAATAAGGCTATTCCTGTCACACGCTATAGACTCCCCCTCGAGTTCATGAGGATGCCCACGTCCATGGACTCGCACAACATCCTGATCTCGACAACGTGGACGACCTCTTTTTCTTTTAGGCACTACAGGAGAAGGAACTACGTCATCCCTACTATTAAAACGAACGAGCTGTGAAGCGTGGTACTTGCCCAGCACCTCCTCGGGTGTATTGAGACCAGAAACCAGGTAAGTTGTAGGACTAACTTTCTTAACGACCAAGTAAGGACCATCCCACTTTGGAATAAACTTGGCCGAAACGCCCTTAGCTGCGTTGCTAAGAACGTGAGACGTAATGAGGACCTTATCCCCGACGTCGAATACATCACCTGGCTGACGAGATTTATCAGCATATTCTTTACGTTTGTCCTGCTGTGACTCCACGCGATCTCGAACTGCTGATAAACGATCGCAGATATGGCGTGATCAGAGGGACAAAGTTTTCTTTGTCAAGTATGGCTCTTAACTAGTCTTAACTCATAACTGACCACTGTTGGAGACCTCCCAAACATGAGACATGCAGGAGTAGATCCGGTGGTGCGACACATGGCACTGTTCATGGCAAACCGGATGACAGCAAGCTTAGGGGGCCACAACGAGTGTTCGTTTTCAACTAACCGGGCGAGCTGAGCTTTTAAGTCTCGATTTTTGCGCGCCGCGGGATTCGCTTCAGCGCGGTACTACGGCACGAGGCTCTGCTTAACTTAGGAACAAAGAGACATTGTTGCATGACCGCTCCGACGAACTGCACTCTGTTTTTCGATACCACCCTGCGAGGGAAACCATACCTGAGGAAGTATTCTTCCACGAGCGTACTGAACTACGAGCACATGCTTCAGAAGTTGCTTCCTTCAGAGCATAAAGCTCAACCCAGCGTGAAGCCGTATCTTCGACCAGCAAGATCCAGCGCTCACCGTTCTCACCTACTGGCAAGGGACCAAACAAGTCAATCGCCACCACCTCGTTGCGCTGACTTAAGCCCCCGCTAGACAGTCGCCAACACGCCCCTCCAACCGGGCGACCTTGGTCTGCAACGACCGTGTAGACAGTTGTTTGGAGCAAAATTTCATACTACAGCGGTCGGTGCCGACCAAGGTTGCTCGGTCGGAGTAGATAGACGGTCGCCAGTCTAGCAGGGGCTTTAAAACGGGAGTCTGAAGAAGACCGGACGGCTTTTCATTAAATGCTTTGAACCGCTGACAAGGTACACACGTCTTAATGTACTTACTTAGCAATGCTACGATGTATACCTGTGAAGAATAATAATAATAATAATAATAATTTATTGAAAAAAAACCTTACTGCTAATTTTAACAAAGTGCTTGCGTATTAATACATAGTACATACATTAGATTGCGTCTGAACTAGGATGATCCTGTGTCTCAGACAAAGATATTAAACACAAACTAATTAGTGCAATTTGTGCAAAAGAATGGTATATAATATTATCGTACATTTAGAAACAATTGGCATATAGAACATAGTAACTTATATATATTTAAATTAAACAAATTAAGTATATACATATCAAAATCGTCTATTAAAATTACATTAGGTATACATTATTACAGTGTCAGCATCTGCATTTGCGTTAGACTAAGTAGGTCAAGCAAGTTTAAGTGATTGAGTGCAATACATATTTTTTTACGAATAATTGCTTGCGCTGCGGCCTACATGTTTACTAGAACGACGTTAAAATATGACGAATTAGGGTTTAAATATGAAAAATAGGTGAAATAAGTAAATCTATAAGTACATATAAAATGAGTAAAAACAAAAGTCCTTAAATTAGACCCCTTCGTAATCAATCGAGTTTATGTAACGTTGCTCGGCCATTTTTCTAGCAGGACATTCAAGGTCACCCGTTTTATGTTCGTTCGGCTTTTTGTAAAATCTGCATGTTGCACATTTGGGCGGATCTCCTTTCTTTGGGCACTCCTTATCTGAATGCCCTGCGTCACTGCAATGTCCACACGTGAGGTCAGATTGCTTGCACGTCTTGGCGGCGTGACCAAACTGCTGGCATTTGAAGCACCTGGTGACGATCGTAAAGTCTCTCACTGGGCACGAAGACCAATTAACAAAAACTCTGTTTTGGGATATGAGCGCTTTGCGTATAAGGGCTGGCACTTCTATGACGTAATTACAGGTCTCAGCATCTTTCTTGCCCGACTTATGACTCAATCTAATGGAGGTCAAGAATTTTTCCCTAGATAAGTCCTGCAGTTTGTCGGCTAGATTCTGTTCATAAATGCACTTATAAACTTCTTGTTCTTGTAGGGCTGACGGTACGCCGACTATTACAATTCTGGGCCTGCGTTTGTAAGGTTCGTCGATGGTGAGGCTCGAGGAGGTATTTTTGAATGTTTGCTTGAGTTTCTCGATGTCACTCTTTGAGTCCGTGCTGATAATGATACCGCCATTTTTGATCTTTCTTAGCGCTCTTACATGTAATTTCATTTGCTCGGGATTTATCATTTTTTGAACTAAGTTTTTTGTGTCCTCACTTGTTTTTAGTTTATCGTTGGGATAAATTGCAACTGAACTCAAGTTGCTGGGCCGAATAACATTACTACCGCTAGTTTTAACTATATCGGCGAAGGAATGTGCATTTGAGGTAGGCTTAGGAACATTATCGATAGAGTCTTTGAGGGCTTGGAGACGTTCTGATAGATCTTGCCTTTCCTGTACAGCTTCAAGGGTGCATTTATTGACAACGGCTGTTTTTTTAAGTGCCTGGTAGTGAAGAGCCATACTTGAAGTGCCATTAGAGACTTTGCGGCAAAGGTTGTGGAGTTTCAATTTTTGATCGGTATTCAGCTTCCCTTCTGTGGAGATGCTACAAATTTCGTTGAGACACTGTTCGATGTAGGTCATCCATTTATCAATTTCTGCTGTAGATACAGCTACAATTTGGTCTGGTTCTTGAGCTCTCGTCCTCGGCGGTTGGGGATTTTCTTTAACGGCAGTCAAAGGTAAGGGTGTTGATGGAGGGCTGCGCGCAATTTTACCACTTCGGCCAAATGGGCTCTGACTACTGTCATCACCCATTTTTAAAAGTTTTTTTTTAAGAAGAAGTATTGCGAGATCTTGTAAAATGTCCTCTCAATCCCCTGGTGCGCCGACAACGGAGAATCATGGCATTCCTTTAAGATGACAAGATGAAGCGAAACGGGAACCACCAGCTGCGGCTCTTCACTTTCGACATCAGGATTGTACCTGTACAAGACGCCTTGCTGCACAAAGTATCCACGTTCCGACCAACGCTTTGCTTCAACGGCTGCAGCATCTGACATGCTTTCTAACTCACCTATAATCTTTTCCAGTTCCTGGTCATCGAGCTGAGCACGTCGGAGATCAGCGGGGCTGCGAGCAGGTAAGTCCACGATGACTGAGCTTACACCACACTGATCCTTATTTACCTTATCGTTGGCCTTGGGCACCGAGAGAACAGGAGAGCACAATGGAGACTCACACTCCTTTATATTCTTTGCCAGTAATTTATTGACGTCTGGCCAGCTTGACCTCTTTCTTCACAGAAGTGCTATGATAAGGCGGCACGGCATAGGCGGATGAGTGCCCGTGCCGATCCTATGCTCGGCAAAAGGTGTTGGTCCTCCCCCTGGCTCAAACAAATCCTGGTTCTCAGTAAGGAGCTGCGCAAGCACCCCGCGTCGCTGTGCGCTAAGCAACCTAGCTTCGTCCTCCCTAAGTGCCTCTACAGCTGATACACATGAAGTGAGAGGTGACACGTTCTCAAAGTGTAACTCATACTTCTGGTTATCATTTTCACCAAATTGCCAGCTGTTATTACCAAACTCAAAGTTAAGGTTAAACGCCTTCAAAAAATCAATTCTTAAAAGAGATTAATTATTATCCGACCCAGGAAAAATCACAAAACTGACTTTTTTTGTTTTGTGTTTGAGTGTCACCTCTACTTCAGTGGTGAGTATAATCATCTCCTTACGTACACCGTCGGCCAACCTAACAACCTTTGTTGACGACATGTCCTTTCTATTCGAGGAGAGCATATAACCTGTGACCAGCGATGCAAATTTTAGCCGCAGTATCAACAAGCGCGGAACCGTTCGCGACAAGAATACTAATATTTAAAATAGGGCGGCGAGAAGTTACAACAACACGACCTTCATCGTTGTCACAAAAAGTTTTACAAACATTGTCTTTATCGCAAAAAGTTTGACAAACATTGACTTGTTCAGAAAAAGTTTGAGATTCATTGCCTTTATCATAAAAAGTTTTTACATCTTTGCCTTTACGAAACAAACTGAACATCTTCGACATTACGAGAAACATTTTGAGCATCATCGGCCACCTCGCAAAAACTTTGACAAGCATTGATCATAGAAACGTTATCATGACAATATTTATTGTAAACGTTTTCAACATTATCAACGTCCTCATAAACACACTTTGAAACGTTGCATAAATCACTCTGTGAAAGTTCAGAAAAATCCTTCACGGCACGCGTCGGGTTACCTGTAGTACCCAGCGCAGGCGACGGGTTAACGCGGCGTGAGAGGGGGGCATCTTGCGCCCGTGCCTGTGAGTACGGCGCGCGGGGCTGTCGGCGCGCGCAGGTGACGCGCGCTGCGATGTAGGTAGCGAATCAAGGCCGACCGCGCCGCGCCCGTGAGCACGCGCGATGGCGCGCGGGGCTCCCGCCGATGCGCGCACGCGTGCTGTCGGCGCGCGCAGGTGACGCGCGCTGCGATGTAGGTAGCGAATCAAGGCCAACCGCGCCGCGCCCGTGCGCGATGGCGACGGCTTCGGCGTGACACGAATTTACGTCGACGGAATAAAACGACTGTCCCTGGTTACAATTCGGACACTTAGAACGAATAACATTAGGGGCGCCGCAGCCGTAACACTTTACTTCGGCACTATTTTCAACGAACTTATCACTTGAGTCTTTAGTTAATAACTTTCGCGTTATTTTCTTTAAACTTTTCACAAGAGTCTTTACTGTGACCACTACGTTTACAGTAAACACAGAATTTACGACGAGGTTTGTCGTACGAAACCATTGATTTAGTATATACGTCAATGTACGAAACCGAAATTCGTGAAGTAGGTACAGGTGTCGGTGACCTCGCTCGCGGTCGCACGATTCTCGGAACCGGCCGCGCTCGGGCGGTTCGTGGAAACGGAGGGCGATATTTTTTTTATTATCTTTTTCTTTATTGGTAAATATCAAAATACAGAACGTCTTATTTATATACAAAAGTATACTTTTATAAATTTGGACAAAACAATACATAAAATATGCAGGAGCAATATATAATATAAATAATATAATTCAAGGGCGAATTCGCGCGCTGTTGCTACGGGAACCTGATTATCTCTTCTAGAGTCTTCTATGTTTTGACACTGTTTTAGTAAGCTTTCAAAACTATCAACGCCTATCTTTAGCCTTTTCCTGATGCGACGATTTAATAGACCAAATATCACGTCCAATTGAACTCGTTCACGAAGGTCATCCGCTGGCAATTTAGCTAACAAAGCTCTCACTCTTGATAGGATTAGTTCCTTAGACTCTTTTCCCTGAACCATAGAAAATAACTCCGTGTAAATGACGAAAGGAGGGCGGCGTTCGCCGAAGGCACTTTGTAGCCTATCGAGCGCCTCTTCCCAAGTCTAGACTTGCGCCTTCACACCCTGCCACCAGATGCCGGCCTCGCGCGTTCACAGCGCTAAGCCGCGGATGGCGTTCTCGTCGGTGATGTGCATACAAGACTTGTAACTTTCGATGCTATCTATAAACGTATCCAGATTCTCATCCTTGCTGCCGCTGTAACGAGCCGTGCACTGCGCGAAGTTGCCATTTATTGAAGCGAACGTAGCGGCAGCGGCAACGGCGGCAGCGGTAGCGTCGGCCTGCGACGGCGTCGATGACCTCACCTCGCGCAGCAACTGCTGGCAGAACTCATGCTGCGTTTTCTGGAGCACAATCATTGACCATAGAAACTTTATTATGAGACCCTAACGAGCCACGTCGCGTCCTTCTTGACTTCTTGACCTTGACATTTCGAATAACGGCGAAACAAAACGACTCAGACCCCCCAAACGTTGGGCATTCAAATATGTAGGGCGACGTATAGTTTAGAAAGAAAACACAACACTGACGCTAAGACATATATTGTCACGACTTGAACACATAAACTACACAAGTCACAAACCACATATAAACAAGTCTCAAGACGTTAGGGCAGAGCGTATCCGTTAGCGAAGCTCGGCTGCCCCATACAGAAAACAAGTAACTCAATTTTTTTCTATTTTCGTTTTTTTTGATATTTCGATAAAGGACATAAAAACTCATCTACCTTCATCAAAAAATTTCTTCTAAGCCTTATATTTTCCAAGTAATTAATAATTAAAAAATCCAAGTACCTTTTTTTGGGCACTATTTCTACGCTGAAAACAAGTATCTTGACGATTCTAAGCTAAAAACAAGTAACTAAGAGGAGATACTTGGAAATCAAATGGGTTTGGAAGATACTTGGTTTCACCGTTGGTAAGAAGACTAAGAAGTTTGTAAACAACGTTGAAATTTATCTAAAACCAAATATCTGTTATTTGAAGTCATATATTGACGGTATTCACAAACGTACAATATAGAACCGAACTTATTTGATTTAAATTCTGTTGTGTAGTGGAAGGACGGACTGTGCATGTTTTACGCAAATATTATTGTAGTGACAATGTACCTATATCTCTTCATCATTGTCAAGAAATGCCCTACATTATACACAATCTGACTGTCGCATATAGCTGTAAGAAATGTATATAACTATTTTATTCGCCTATAGAACGTTATTTAAGTTAATCAAATGTAAATAAAGGTTTACCCAATTTTCGCCACATGTTTACGTTTATAATTATTTTAATGAGTAGTATGTTTTGTTTTATCCATTACAATATATAGAATAAGTCTTTTGTATTAGTTAAGTTTTTTGATAAATAAATAACACTACACACACAAACTTGGTAACGACCCCGCTAAGAGTGGGACGGAAAATCATATAAATAGAGGCTCTTCCCGCCCCTAATTAGCGTCAACACCGACTCGGACGTAACCCAGTATCGCGAATTTCAGCTCCTTTTTCGTTTTCGTTAAAGTCGAGCGAAATGAGTGACCCGGCTTAAGCCGGAGAATAGCCGCACCACATTAAGCCCCGCTGCCGCCAACCGCAACCGTGTTCCCGGGTGTACCCGAATGGGGGGAGGGCTCACGGTTGTAGTCTCGGAGGCAGCGGACAGCGTCGTCGGTACTCCGCATACATAAGAGCAGAATGGTTCCACCGCTCCCGCACTCCTCCGGAGTGCCACAGGAGCAAACAAGCCGCCCCCGGATTTTCCGCCGCACCCGCGGCATCGGAGACGCGGCCAGCCTTGCCCGCGACCCACGCATCCAGCAGGCATTTAAAAATGTCCTGCGCGCATCCGCAGCGGCCTTCACAGCCGCACGAACGCCACCACCAGGAACACCAACCGAGGAAATCCAGGAGATCCTCGGTCGGCTTGGCCCGCTGAGCCAGGCCGCCGCACCAACGGGCGAAGCAACAGCTGCCGCCACCCAACCCGGACCGTCCGCCCCCCGCCCGCCCGCCGCGGGTGCAGGGGCGAAGATAGTCAAGCCCGACCGCGCCGCCTTGGCCGCCCACAGGCAGGCCCCCGCGCCCCTGCCCCAGCGCGCGCCCGCAGCGCCGCGCCAGGCATACGCGCCAAAACCCGCGCCGCGACAGCAGCCCGCCCTCGGAGCGGGACAGGCGAACCAAGCTGCGCCCGCGCCGCGTCCGCCGCCCGCCCTCGGAGCGGGACAGGCGAAGTTAGCGCCCCGCGCAGCGCTCGCGCCGCAAAACGCCGCGCCCCGCGAGGCGCGGCCAACGCCGGCGCAAGCACAACCGACGGCCAAAGTGCAGCAGCCGTTTTCGCTGCGCACAAAGGTGACCCCTCCACCCTTCGGAAGCCACCAAAAGCCCACAACACCACCGGGGGGCAAACGCAAACCGGGGTCTCCTCCAGAGAGGCCCCAAAAGCTGAGCCTCCCCCGACTGGACCTGTCCCCCAGGGACCACCATAAGCCGCAACCCGAGGCCTCATCCAGTGACGAGAGCACCGGGGAGGCGGACGAGATGGAAGTCAGTGACGACGAGCGCCAGGAGCCGGCCGCACCCGCGCGCCAGGACCCGGCCGCCGACGCACTGGCCCATCACTCAAGATCACCACCACCAGCTGCGGCTCAGTCGCCCCAGCCACCACCACAGAAAAAGCCGCGCCCAATAACGGTGGATAACCTCCCGGAATGGCACGAACACTTCGTGCGAATCCGGGAGAAATTGGGCCGCTACCCAAAGTCCCGCCCCTATGGGAACGGGATACGATTCCTCCCCGAGGACCACGACGAGTACCGGGTAGTTCAGAGCTACCTGACGTTCGGGGACTCCATTTCCTGGTCGGCCCTCCAGCCGAGGGAAGAGATCCCCCTGAAGGTGTGCATCAGGGGGCTTCCCGTTAGCACCAACCCAGAGCACATCACCGAAGACCTGGTGACGAAAGGATTCACCCCACTCTACACGCGCCACGTAGATGCGCGTGCAGGACGACCCGGCTGCGTGTTCTACGCGCAGCTAGAAAAAACAACTGACCTCATCCCGGCCATCTACGGAGTCCGGGAGATACTGGGGATGACGGTAGTGGTGGTGGAGGCGTGGCGCGGCAAGAAGGGGCCGGCGCAATGCCACCGCTGCCAGGGCTTCCGGCACTCCTCTCACGGCTGCCGCCGCCCCATCAAGTGTGTCCGATGTGCGGGACCACACTTTGCGGGCGTGTGTGAGCGGCCAAGAGACCAGGAGGGGACCTGCGCCAACTGCGCCGGCCCACACACAGCAAACGACCCGGTGTGCCCGGCCTACCAGAGGGAGGCACACGTTAAGAGGGCGGGTACAGCTCCCCGCACAAACCGTCGCGGGCAAGTTGTGCCCCAGCAGCGCACAGTGCAGCCCTCGGAAAACGCGCCGAACTCGCTCATGGCGAGAGCAAACGAGGCGACACCACGCCTTCGCCGCCGAGGAAGAGGCAGACGGGGCAGGGGACACTCCGCCCCCGCCGCCGCTGCCCCCGCCGACACCCAGACCGCCACCGCCGCCGCACAAACGGCTGCAGCCACCGCCCAGGCTTTCACCGCCCAGGCCCCCGCCCAGAACACCCGGACTACCGCCCAGAGCAGGCCGCAAACGGCCGCTCCCACCTCCGACACCGCAGCGCCGACTAGGCCCCCCCCGCAACATTGCGCTCCCTCCCCTACCGATGAGCCAAGAAGGCAGTAGGGAGAGGTCGAATGCGCAATGCATTGTAATCCTGCAGGACGTGCTCGACGCCTTGCAAAAAGGTACAGATCTAGTCCCCATAGTCCTGAGGGGACTTTGGACTGAACTGTACCAACATTGACACTCACATGGACGTTCCTGTAGTGCCGTCGGTCCGCAGATCGCTCGCTGGGCTTCTCCTTCGGGAGTCCCACCCGGCAGGACTCGATCGCACCGACGGACGAAGCAGATGACCCCACCGGACCAGCCGGGCGTTTCGCCCACCCCAGCCACCCGTCCGTAGTCGCGGACGGCGCCCGATCCCGCCACATGCGGCTCACGCCGCGCACGGCTTAACCGAGCCCAAACCGGGTTCGTGAGAATTCCTAATTCATTACATCTCAGTCAGCGGAGGCGCGCAGTCATAAGCGCGGCCTTACACCACTCTACAAGTCTCAATGTAAATAAGCGTTCTTATTTCACACTCTTGGTAACCCTGGTTGGGTAGTTCTTCTGGTATGGCGCGTATGGAGCTCAGCGAGTGTCCACATCTATAAGTCTACGTTCAACAATGGTCCTTCAGAAGCCGCATTGAAGAAAGAAATCTGTGCATTACGAAGTGGACACAGCCAGAAAAAAGAAACAAGTACGCGCTGAGCTCGAAGGCAACTTCGGCTCAGATAGAAGAAAGAAAACAGAAACAAGAACGCGCTGAGCTCAAGGGCAACCTAGGGCTCAGGTTAGGGACTAAGTGCTGGGTTTAGCCGCCTTTCGCACTCGCCCGCTTTAGCGGAAGGGCCGATCGCATAAGATACACTCTGCGTGGTGCCACATCACCTTCCAGCCTGGCTGGCGGACTTGCACGGGAGCCTCGCTCAGTGTATTGTCCCGGCAACTTTCGTTGCATATGTCACACGGCTGATATCATCAACACTGCTTTCGAACGCACTCGGCACTTGCACTAAGCCTTGGCGGGAGATTCAGTGCACCGAGGGATCTACGCATCATCAAGTTAAGTGTAATTAGGGCCGTCGGCGTCACGTTCGGTGACGTCCACGAATAGGTATTAGGTAGGTAATCGATTAGGGAACCCCACGTGCGGCAAGAAGATGTCGGAACAAGGAAGATCGCTGCGGCCGCGCAAACAGACGCCCGCAGCCGTTACCTCCGAGCCCACGAAGAATCACCAGCGCGAGCTCGCGCCCAGGGCGTCTAGGCATGGCAGCGAAGGCACCAGCAGCAACCAGGACGTGAGTAGGGACCCGCGCGCGCAGAACAGGGACCCGCGTTTACGAGATAGGGAAACGCGAGTGCAAAGTGAAAATAAATCGTTAAATCTCGACGAAACGTTACGGTATTCGCGTATACGTATAACGCGACGCCCAGCTTTCGAAATTACTGTCCGAATTGGAAGTTTGTAAAGCCAAGCTCGAACTCGCCCAGAAGGAGGCCGACACCGCCAAGTGTAAACTAGAGATTGCCCAGATTAAGGCGCGATCTGTTAGTGGCAGTGCGGCCTCCGACGTGGCGTCGGTAGACGGCCGAGTTCGTAGCTGGGTAGAATAAAATTCGAAACGAAAGCCGGCCGTCAAAGACCCTAATTACGTCTCGAGACACGATAGATCGCGAATTCGTTCCATGCCGGTACGCACGCTAGAGGTTCCGCAGGCCTACGCCCCTATGATACAACGCTCCGCTCCGGAGTTACCCCATTTCGACGGAAATATTACGGAATGGATAGCTTTCCACGCTGAATTTATGGATAGTGCGCCGATGTTTAGTGCGGTAAATAACGTTAGCCGCATCCGGCGGGCGCTAAAAGGCGATGCGCGAATCGCGGTCAAATCCATCATGTATACCGTCCAGGATCCCTACGAGATAATGGAAGCCCTAGAACGGCATTTCGGGGACCCTGAAGAGATTGTTTTGACCGAGATTCATAACGTTAAGCGTATGCCTCGGTTGGCAGAAGATAATAGTAATATCGTCAGTTTCGCATCACACGTCGCAAACGCGGTAGCAACTATAAAATCATTGCGGCAGGATAAATATCTGCACGCGCCCGAGCTCGTGAATAAAATCATAGATAAACTTAATATTCTCGTGCGTTACGAATGGTCCAAATACAAGCAGTTAAATGCAGATTTGCCTGACCTAGTCGCGATATCTAGCTTTCTGAACGACATTAGCTACGCCGCGAAACGAACCACGCGATCGAAATTAGTTAAACCGCGAAATACAGTTAACGCCGTTTATTGCGATCAGGGGCCCGAGCACCAATCCACTGGGGCCAGGCCACGCCCCCCGCCATACCGACGCGAGCGTAGTAGTAGTAGCGACTCGGATAGCGACTTCGATGACCGATATAGCCATAACGAAGTCCTACCACACACGGTAGCGCAGCTAAAATATCGAGAAAATAAAAGGCCAAATAATTTTAAACCTCGCCCAACGCCACCACCGCCGCCTCGAGAGTCAACACGCAGCAAATGTGCGATATGCGAAGGCGCAAACGAACATTAAGTTAGCGCGTGTTCGAAATTCCTGGAGGCGGGGATCGTAGACCGATGGGAGATGGCCAAAAGTGCTAAGATATGCTTCCGCTGTCTCGATGCAGCACATAGGCGAACCGCGAAATGTAGATACGCACCGTGTGGGGTAAATCAGTGCGAAGCCGGGCACCACAAATTGCTACATGGGTTAAGCGCAGCCACCGTCGCCGCCACGACGGGCGGCAATATGGGCAGCGTCAACACTATTAGCCGCGCCAATACGTTCCTGAAAATTATACCGGTAGAAGTAACAGGCCCCTTGGGCACTATTCAAACCCACGCCCTCCTTGACGACGGAAGTTCGATGACTCTCATTGAGCGGGAAACGGCGGATAGGGTCGCGCCGCGTGCCGCGGGGGAGCCGCTCGCTATAGAGGGAATAGGCGGTCATATAGTTCAGGATACCGAATCATCTAGATTAAAATTAAATATCCGTGGCCTATGCAGCAGGAACATGGAATCGATCACCGCGTACACGATCGACAAACTTAGCATCGCGCCACAAAAAGTATCACGCGAAATCGTAGAACAATGCGATCACCTAACAGAAATTCTCGACGAATTATGTTATGAACGTGCCACCCCGACTATCCTAATCGGTCAGGATAACTGGCACTTAATAATCGCGTTACAAGTATTGTGCGGTAAAAAATCATTACCGGCCGCGAGCCTTACGAAACTCGGCTGGGTCTTACACGGCCAATATTTAACACCCAGACCAGCTTTAGGTCTGGTAAATCATGTAAGGCCCCAGACTGCCGAGGACGAGGCCCTATCACTAATGAAAAAACACTTCGACATCGAATCATTAGGCGTCGAAAGTAGGGTACCACGAGCCGATCCCGATAAACGCGCGTTAGACTTACTCGATTCAACGTGCGAAAAAATACCCGGTGAAAATAGGTATCGAGCGGGATTGCTATGGCGTTCGGATAACGAGGAACTACCGGATAACCGATCACACGCGTTGCGACGACTATACAGTTTAGAACGGAAATTAGACAGAGATCCAGATCTGAAAACTGAATACTCGAAACACGTGAACAATTTACTAGAAAAAGGTTATGCCGAGAAAGTTGACTCCCGGCCGCCAGCCAACGCACCCCGGACGTGGTACCTTCCCCACTTTCCCACCGTTCACCCGCAAAAGGGCAAAATTCGCCTCGTTTTTGATGCAGCCGCGACTGCATACGGCAAATCACTGAATAGCGCCCTTCTAGCGGGACCGGACCTTCTAGAATCTTTATTTGGCGTACTAGTAAGATTTCGCGAAGGTAGAACAGCGGTAATTGCGGACGTAAAAGAAATGTTCTTGCAGGTCGAAATAGTTGAACGAGACCGGGATAGTTTACGTTTTATTTGGAGAGGGGAGGACCGGGTATCGACACCCCAGGAATACCGTATGAAGCGATTAATTTTCGGCTCAGCATCATCACCGACCACGGCTTTATACGTCAAAAATAAAAACGCAAATTACCATGCAAAAGAGCTCCCCGCGGCCGCAGAAAAGACCATTAAGAACGCGTATATGGACGATATATTAATGGCAACAGACGAAACCGACGAGAGCGCGAGACGTTTAGTTAAAGAAATTTACGATCTGAATATGCGCGCATCGTTCGAGCTTCGCGGGTTCGCTTCCAACAACCCGACCGTAATAAGTGACGTCACCAAAAGCGAGAACGAGACATCCCCTATAGGAAAGAATGAGAGCGAACGAACGTTAGGGCTTAAGTGGAATCACAAACGCGATACCATAGGGTTTAACGTAAATTTACGCAACACACCGGAAGACACGCTAAGCGGCAGTAAATTACCTACCAAACGACAGGCTACCAAACGCCACCACCAGGAACACCAACCGAGGAAATCCAGGAGATCCTCGGTCGGCTTGGCCCGCTGAGCCAGGCCGCCGCACCAACGGGCGAAGCAACAGCTGCCACCGCCCAACCCGGACCGTCCGCCCCCCGCCCGCCCGCCGCGGGTGCAGGGGCGAAAATAGTCAAGCCCGACCGCGCCGCCGTGGCCGCCCACAGGCAGGCCCCCGCGCCCCTTCCCCAGCGCGCGCCCGCAGCGCCGCGCCAGGCATACGCGCCAAAACCCGCGCCGCAACAGCAGCCCGCCCTCGGAGCGGGACATGCGAGTCCGGCGCCCCACCCAGCGCCCACGCCGCCCGCCCTCGGAGCGGGACAGGCGAACCAAGCTGCGCCCGCGCCGCGTCCGCCGCCCGCCCTCGGAGCGGGACAGGCGAAGTCAGCGCCCCGCGCAGCGCTCACGCCGCAAAACGCCGCGCCTTCAAGAACGTCCTGCGCGCATCCGCAGCGGCTTTCATAGCCGCGCGAACTCCAAGCACCCCCGGGACCCCGACCAGCGAGAGCCAGCGTTCCCGGTGCCAATCGAGCTGATCCAGGGAATCCTGGGTTGGCTCCCACAACCAGGACGACAAGAAGAGGCCACGGCAGCGAACCTAGCAGTCGCCGCCGGAAAATTGTCAGCCGCCGGACCGTCCGCCCCCCGCCCGCCCACCGCGGGCGCCAGGGCGAAGGTAGTAAAGCCGGAGAGTGCCGCTGTGGCCGCCCACAAGCAGGCCTCCGCGCCCCAGCCCCAGCGCGCGCCCGTAGCGCAGCGCCGGGCGGAAAAAACCGCGCCGCGACCGACGCCCGCCCTCGGAGCGGGACAGGCGCCCCGCGCAACGGCCGCACTGCGGCCGACGCCCGCCCTCGGAGCGGGACCGGCGCCCACAGCGCCCCGCGCAGCAGCCGCGCCGCGACCGACACCCGCCCTCGGAGCGGGACCGGCGCCCACAGCGCCCCGCGCAACACCCGCGCCGCCACCGCCGCCCGCCCTCGGAGCGGGCAAAGCGAGCAAGGCGCATCGAACCGCGCCCGCGCCGCAACCGCCGCCCGCCCTCGGAGCGGCAAGCGAAGCGCACCGACCCGCGCCCGTGCCCGCGCTGCGATCGCCGCCCGCCCTCGGAGCGGGCCAGCTGATCCACGCGCAACAAGCCGCGTCCGCGCAGCAACCGCCGCCCGCCCTCGGAGCGGGCCAGCTGAGTTACGCGCAACTGGCCGCGACCGCGCCGCAGCCGCCGCCCGCCCTCGGAGCGGGCCACGCGAGCATGGCGACCCGCGCGACGCCCACGCCGCAAAACGCAGGTACCAGTACCAGGACGCAGCAACCTTTCCCGCTGCGTACTGGGAAGACTCCTCCACCACCATTCGGAGGAGCCCCCTACACCCACGCTGCTACCATCGCGCAGCCATCAACGCCGCCCCCGGGGGGCAAGCGTAAACCGGGGTCTCCGCCAAAGAGGCCCCAAAAACAAAGACTACCCCGCCTAGACCTAGACCGGGACCAGGACTACATGGCACAGGACAGGATCGACGGGTCATCCTCATCCTCATCCTCATCCTCATCTACATCCGGCGATGAGAGTGATGAGAAGGTGGAAAGCAGCAACGACGACGAGTGCCAGAACTCGGCCGCCGACGTACGGGCTCCCACCCCAACCACGCCAACACCAGCACCAGCGCCAGCAGCGGTCCAGCCGCCGGTGAGAAAACCCAGACCTATCACGGTCGATAGCCTGCCCAACTGGCATGACCATTTTAAGCGGATCCGCGAGCAGCTGGGCCGCTTCCCAAAATCCCGCCCTTACGGGAACGGGATAAGGTTCCTCCCCGAGGACCACGAAGAGTACCGGGTAGTCCAGGGATACCTGACGTCCCTCGGGGACACCATCGCCTGGTCAGCCCTCCAACCCAAAGACGAGATCCCCCTGAAAGTGTGCATCAGGGGGCTCCCCGCTGACACGGACCCGGAGCACATTACGGAGGACCTGGCGGCAAAAGGGTTTGCGCCAATATACACGCGCCACGCGAACGCGCGTGCAGGGAGACCCGGCTGCGTATTCTATGCGCAGCTGTCGAAAACACCGGACCTCATCCCGGCCATCTATGGTGTCCGGGAGGTTATGGGCATGACGGGAGTGGTGGTGGAGGCATGGCGCGGCAAGAAGGGGCCAGCGCAGTGTCACCGCTGCCAAGGCTTCCGGCATTCCTCACACGGCTGCCGCCGCCCCATCAAGTGTGTTCGGTGTGCGGAACCACACTTCGCGGGCGAGAGTGAGCGGCCGAGGGACCAGGAGGGGACCTGCGCCAACTGCGCTGGCCCACACACAGCCAACGACCCGGCGTGCCCCGAATACCAGCAAGAGGCACGCAGAAAGCGGGCGGGAACAGCTCCCCGAACCAACCGCCGCGGGCAAGACGTGCCACAGCAGCGCACCGTCCAGCCCGCCGAAAACGCGCCAAACTCCCTCATGGCGAGAGCCAATGAGGCGGCACCACGCCGCCACCGCCGAGGGAGAGGCAGACGAGGTAGGGGGCAACCTGCTCACGCCACCGCTGCCGCCAACACTGACACCCAGACCGTCGCCGCCGTCGCTCAAACGGCCGCAGCCGCCGCCGCCCAGGCCGCCGCTGCCCCGGTCCCCGCATTGACACGGATTACCGCCCAGAGCCAGCCACAACAACGGTCCCAGGCCGCACCTGCGACCAGCAACGCAGCGCCGCCCAGGCCGCCGCACCACACTGCCCCCCACTCCCTGCCGACAAGCCAAGAAGGCAGCAGGGAGAGGACGCTGGCGCAGTGCATAATAATACTGCAGGACGTGCTCGGCGCCCTGCAAACAGGCGCAAACCCGGTTCCCATAATCTTGAGGGGACTAGCTGACTTATACCTGAGCTAGTGGCCGGCCCCCTCAACTGGAACGCCGCCAGCCTCACAAGCCGGCCGAAGAAGGAGCTGCTGACGAACGTCCTCAAAAGGGAACGGATCGACGTAGCCCTTATCTCGGAGACCCACTTCAAGGCAGAGGACCGCCTGAAGATACCGGGCTACGTCTGCTACCGAAAGGACGAGACTTCCCCACATGGCAATGCATACAGAGGCCTGGTGGTGCTCGTTGCACGACGGGTGGTGCACCAGCCTCTCCCGATCCCCCAGCTCGCCACGTGCCAAGCTCTCGGTGTGGAGCTGCATGTGGGCGGACTAAGCATCTACGCCTTTTACCGGCCCCCACAGACCAACCTCGCTGAGCCAGACCTAGAGCAGATCTTGGGCTCGAGCGCACCCACCGTAGTCGCTGGTGACTTCAACGCCAAGCACACGGCATGGAACTCGTCCAAGATCTGCACCACGGGCCGCCGCCTGTTGCACCACTCCGAGGGCCACAACTACACAGTGTTGGGCCCGGAGGCCCCCACGCACTATCCATACAACACAGCGCACCAGCCAGACGTGATCGACCTGGCAGCAGTGAAAAACCTGACACACTGGCCGGAGCTGGAAGTCCTCGATGACCACATGCTCTCGGACCACCAGCCAGTTGTGGTCAGAGTAAAGACTGCCGCCACCACCACACAAGCCCCACCAGCGAGGAGAAGGACAGACTGGGAGTCGTTCGCCGCACACATGGCCGAACACTCGGAGTCCTTTCCGGCAACCTCTGCCGAGGAAGTCGACCGCCTTGCCGAGCTGTTCGGCCACAATGTCCAGTCGGCTCTCGCCGCCGCCACCACCACGAGCACCGCCGTTAGACACCGCCCCAGGCCATCACCGCGCATCCAGAGGATGCTGGATGAGAAGCGGAAACTACGGCGGCTCTACAACGACACCCGCTGCCCCACTCTGAAGGCCCGATTCAACGCCCTCGCCGAGAGTATCGGGAATAGCCTCGCGGCAAACTCCCGCTACTCCTGGCTCGAGGGCGTGAGCTCTGCAGCAGAAGAAGGCTGGACGAGCATACACCGTTTATGCCGCCGCCTCTCCAACAAGCCGCTACCAGTCAGGTGTCACGTTTATAAATCGTGAACCTTGGACTGAGGTGCGGTGAGTTGTTTGTTGCCCTAATTTGCGTACTTGGTTGCATTGCATAGCTGGCTTTCTCTGCGCTGATAACTGGTTTCGCGTCCCGCGGTTCCTCGCCGATCGCCACTGGGCCGCCGCGTCATTGAGCCGATGGCGTTTTGACGCACAGCCCGTGTCGCTCCGTTGAGGAATCTTGCCCTTGAGGCGATTAATCATATTTTTTACATTTAAGTTTATAAAATCAGTGTTTGTGTCCCGAAAATCGGGTAAGTGTTGCATAAATCAATATGAATTAAGTATCTGTAGCCTTAGTAAATGTAGTCTTACTTCTTAGTTCCTAGAAATTAAAAGATACCGTTAGATGTCTCCCAGGCAAAAAAAAAGATAGTTCACCTTACTATATCACTTGAATTCCCATTAAGGTAAATAGCAGTTATAACTAGTTTCTTTTCTACCAGTAGTGTAACAGTAGTACTTATATTAATATTAATATAGGCTTTTCTTTTAAAATAGTGTTAAATTCACTTTCCTTCTCATGCATGGTTCTTCGCAGATTGATTTTGCCTGATTCAAGCAGCATCAATCTTTGCTTATAATTAAAAAGATTAAATTATTGTTTACGATACCTGTACATATTTAAGTCATAAGTACCTACATAGTAACGCTAATTATAAGGAAAGGTTTAGCGAAGTACAACGCATTATAATCATGCTTATCATTGTACCGCTAGTTTAATGTAATGACGAAAGAATCTAATGTCGCTACGAGCCATACTAGTGCTGTGCTGCCTTCGGATTTGCTTGCGCATTTTAATCACTGCCGTAAAATTATTATTTTTATAAGCTTGGCATTTGATTCTCGTCTCACCGCCTTACGCTTCTCATGTACCTACCTGGACTGCCCATCACACACAACGATTGCTTTATTGTAAATACCCATCCCTAGTGCGAGCGCGTGATGATGACAGTCCAGGCTAAACTATGAGTACCCGCCTAATAAATATTATTGGACGCGTTCCAGGAACACCCTGCGGGCCTACAGTATAGGTCATGGACCGGGCAGAGTCCCCGACGACCTCCCCACTACTAAGTGCGGGCGCTTCGACTTCCCCCTAAGGCCCTACCTGAACGCTGCTGCCGCTGCTGCCCTTACAGATCTCCGGCATCTCTGCATACCAAGCCCGCGTCACGCTTACGCACCGCCGAGGGACGTTGGGTATAATGGGAAGATTGCCCAACTCTCCTGTATTTCGTCTGACCCAAAATCTAGGCTTCGGACCCATTTGCCCTGCCCTACTTTAACATAGGACCTTAGGGTTATTATAAGCTTAAGTAATTAAATTCAGTTTTATTCCTAGAATCTTAAATATATAATCTTAAACCTAAAACTAGAATCTTTAACCTAAAACCTGAAACCTAGAATCTTAAACCTAAAATGTTAAACCTAGAATCTTAACATAAAATATAAAAACCTAAACTTAAATATAGAAACCTAAAGCTAGAATATTAAGCTAAACTAAGTATATTTGCATGATTAATTAAAATAAATTATATCTTGTAATCAATCTTACTTATTTAATGTCCCGGTAATATTCCCCAAGTAAGTAGGACTTAGGTGAGTTATTGTCAGGTGACACAGGCCTCGCCCCGGATGGTACCACCCGGTACCGCGCCGAGGACAGGGCGCTCATTCTCGCCGAGCACCTCGAGAACCAGTTCCAGCCAAACGCTTCCACTGACGCAGAGCACACCGCGCAGTTGGAACGCGAGGTTGAGGGGTTTCTCGAGGCCCCACCGCCACCGGATGAGGATGCCATCATCTTCTCCCCCGGCCAGATCCAGAGAGCAGTGCGGAGGACCCAGCTCCGCAAGGCACCAGGTCCAGACACGATCCCAAATGAAGCGCTGCGTCACTTACCTCCGCGAGCCATCGCGACGCTGACGCGGCTGTTCAACGGGATCGTGAGAACATGCCATTTCCCCAGTTGCTGGAAGCTGGGGAAAATCATCATGCTGCCCAAGCCGGGGAAGAACATACTCCGCCCCGAGAGCTACCGGCCCATCACCCTGCTGTCCACGGTGTCAAAGGTGTTCGAGCGACTTCTTCTCCACCATTTGACACCGCACATAGAGCCTCGCCCGGAGCAGTACGGGTTCAGGGCGGAGCACTCCACGACCCTGCAGATCGCCCGGGTTCTGCACATCGCTGCAGCAGCGAGAAACAAAAAGGAGCACGCGGTGGCGGTGCTCCTTGACATGGAAAAGGCCTTCGACCGGGTCTGGCACTCAGGCCTGGTCTACAAACTGATGACCACCACGGCGCCAAGAAGGCTCGTCCACATCCTGGCCAGCTTTCTCTCCGACCGCAGCTTCCAAGTCGCGGTGGAAGATAAGCTATCGGAGAGAAAACCCATAACAACCGGAGTCCCCCAGGGAAGCTGTTTGTCGCCAGCACTGTACGCGCGATACACTGACGACATCCCAGCCGAAGAGGGGGCAACACTCGCCCTATACGCCGACGACGCGGCGTACATAGCGACATCCATAAAGCTGCCCCATGCAGCCACCAAGATACAGCGCACACTCAACGTGCTCCCGAGCTGGTTTGACCGTTGGCGCTTGAGGGTGAATGTGGCGAAGACCCAGGCCATCACCCTCAGCCCGAAGATCAACCAGCCGCCAGAGCTCCAGTTACTGGGAAAACCGTTGCCGTGGCTGCGGACGGTCAAGTAGCTGGGCGTTACTATCGACCGGCAACTGACCATGTCCGCCCACTTCAAACGTACCATCGAGCACACACGAACGGCCCGCGTACTCCTAACTCCGCTGATGAAGTCGCCCCTACCCCTATCCGCCAAGATTGGCATTTACAAAGGCTATATCAGGTCACGGCTCACTTATGCAGCCCCCGCGTGGTATGCGCTGGTGGGAGAGTGCAAACGACGGCGACTCCGCGCACAACAGTCGCTGTCGCTCCGCCCGCCACCGGAGCACACTACTACGTGAGCAACCTGGTGCTGCACCGTGACCTGAAGATCGAACACCTGGACGACTTCGTCACCAGATTGACCAGAGCTATGTTCGAGCGGGCTGATGGCTCACGCCTGATGCACCTGCAGAACATAGCTCCTTACCACTCCCGACCGCCCGACAAGAGGGCTCTGCCGCGGGACCTGATCCGCCCGGATCCGCCCGCGGACACCTAATCCTGACACCTGGAAGTTCCTGCAGTGCCGTCGGTCCGCTGGTCGCTCGCTGGGCTTCTCCTTCGGGAGTTCCACCTGGCAGGGCTTGACCGCACTGACGGACGAAGTAGACGATCCCACCGGACCAGCCGGGCGTTACGCCCACCCCAGCCACCCGTCCGTAGTCGCGGACGGCGCCCGATCCCGCCATATGCGGCTCACGCCGCGAAAGGCTTATACCAAACCCACATAGGGGTTTGTGAGAAAGTCATTGTCTCCCTAATTCATTCCATCTCAGTCAGCGGAGGCGCGCAGTCATAAGCGCGGCCTTACACCACTCTACAAGTCTCAATGTAAATAAGCGTTCTTATTTCACACTCCTGGTAACCCTGGTTGGGTAGTTCTTCTGGTATGGCGCGTATGGAGCTCAGCGAGTGTCCACATCTATAAGTCTACGTTCAACACTGACTTTAGGGCGAAAATAATAATGAATATGTGTTTAAATGAAGATCATAGGTAATTTAAAACAAAGAACGCAAGCAAACCCGCGGGATAAAATATAGCTTATAACCATCCAAAAAGTCCAGTCTACACGCAAGTCAAAGAATTTTTGAGATCGGATAAGTTGTTCCGGAGATTACCCAAAACATACAAACTTTGTCGATAAAAATACAATAATCCTCATACCCACGTAAAAAACAAGTAAGTCGAGAGATACTTGTTTTTACGTGGGGATTTCTTAAAAAATTCGACGGCAGTTCTACGCAGAAAACATTTTCCCCCAATTCTGATTAAACTGAACATGTTCGGTAATTCGGTGCTCTTCAATAAGTAGACGTAGTAGTTAAATAAGTAGGTGTAATCAGCTTCCACAAAGGTATATGTATGTATCAACATTTGATTTAAATGTTTTAATATTAAGACGGTGCTTGATCGTTGCCGTCCGTGTTGGTGTCTAGAATGATGTGTTAAGTAGTGTCCTCTTCCCGCGCTCCGCACCCCTCTGTCGTCCAGCTAGTTAGGGTGGGCTTAGACATCTTCCCCCCCTCGAAGACCGTGGGAGTTCGAGTTGTCTGCATGCTCGTTTGGTAACGGGCAGAGGTTTGTAATTGCACGTCGGATGATGCCCCTTGACGTGTTGACATCTGCTACGCGTGCGATACCATCGGGTCCTGGATATAGCCGATGGATGCGCCCCATGCGCCATTTGAGCGGTGGTAAATTGGCCTCTTTGATTACCACCATATCACCTTCAAATAGTCGTCCTTTACTAACTCTCCACTTTGATCGCTGTTGCAGCTCGTTGAGATATTTGGTGCGCCATCTCTCCCAAAACTGTTGACGGATTCGTTCAATCTGCTCATATCTGCTAAGACGGTTTGGGTTTATTTCGGTAAGTGCAGGAGATGGGATTGAAGTGAGCGGCCTGCCGATCAGAAAGTGCCCAGGACACAAGGGATAAAAGTCGTTAGGATCGGCTGATAGAGGAGTTAATGGTCGGGAGTTTAATATTGCCTCAACCTGTGCGAATAAAGTCGCTAATTCCTCAAAGGTGAGGTTAGTATTCCCTATCATCCGAGTTAAATGATGTTTAGCAGCTTTGACGCCTGCTTCGCTGAGTCCGTTGAAATGAGGTGAATAAGCCGGTGAGAATTTAAAATTTATGAATTCGCCGGCCGCATATGACGAGATGGATTCACCACAGGATTCTAAAAATCTTTTAAATTCATTACACGCGCCCACAAAGTTTCGGCCATTGTCGCAATGTATCACGCTTGGCTTTCCTCTGCGAGAGATAAAACGATTTAAACACATTTTAAATGCCTCTGCACTCAAGTCTGATGCAACCTCTAAATGAAGTGCCTTGGTTGTAAAGCAAACAAAAATACACAAATAGATTTTAATAATCCTACACCCCCGTCCCTTTCGGTCACGCGTCGGGAACGGGCCAGCAAAATCGACACCCGCTAACTCAAAGGCGAAGCTTGGATTGACACGAGCTGAAGGTAAGTTTCCCATTATAGGTATAACTGATTTGGTACTTAAGATCCTTCATATCCGACAATTATTAACCGCGGATCTCGCTAATCTCCTTCCTATAATGGGCCAAAATGGCTGTCTTACGTTAGTCAGCAAAAGCTGAGCACCCCCGTGACACGATTTTTTATGTTCGTGAATGAACAGTAGTTTGGTAAAATGGTTTTTTGAGTCTAATATAACGGGATGTTTCTTGCTGAATATTTCAGGTGAGTTTTGAAAACGTCCGCCAACCCTTCTCGTCTACAAATGGTCTAAGTGAAAGAAGCCTTGATTTTGATGGTAAGTTTTATTGTTATTTAATAGGGCTAGCTCGTCATTAAAACATTCCTTCTGATGTTGTTTAATTGAGTGATGTAAAGACGATTGAAGTTCATCTGTAGTTAAATGGCCTGTGACTTTTGAATTTGAGTGCCGTAGGTTATTGATAAAACATAATGCATCGTAGTAAAATTGTGAATTTTGAGAAATTCTCAACATTCACAAGGTTATCACAAGTTGGTTTTGCAATAATAGTGCATGCTGTAGAAGTAGATGCCATATTGTGACTTTTAGTTTTAGAATTAGTTGTATAAGTTTTAATTTCAGGGAAATTTATGGTTTAATAATCTCTGGCCATGCCGATGGATCTTCTTGTAAGAAGAAAGGTCCATGCTACCATAACTTAGCATCGATCACTTGTGATGGCTTTAACCCTCGCGACGCTAAATTCGCTGGGTTTTGGACACCTGGTGCATGCCTCCAGGATCCATTTCCTGTTACTTCTTGAATTGCGTGACGCGGTTACACACAAATGTCTTAAGGGTCTGAGATGAAGACTGCTATTTTTTATTACAGCGTTATGTGGCAAGAAACATCCAACATCTGGTTTAGTATTGACTTCACTCATATGTCCTAGGCTCTCGTATTTTTGCATAAATTTAGAATGTTTTTGTTTAAACTCAGGTTTCTGTTTCATTTTTCTTTTCATTTGAAGTAGCCGCTTTTCAGCTATCTATATAATACGAGTCGCCTAGAACATTCGGTGAATCACAAAGTGGGATCTGAACGCAGTATCTACCATCCTCATCGCGATATGTGGTTTCTCGATAAAGTGTTTCGCTATAATCTTTGCTATTTGAAGTAGATTTGCTACAGGGAATCTCTTCTAGTTCCCAGCACTTGACTAATTGTTGTTCTATTTCCTTACTAAAGTTGCAGTGTATTTTATTTGTAGGCTTAAAATATTTCCCCCCAATGCGACCTGCCACGATCCAACCAAGACGCGTTTCTTGGAGGATTGGTTTATTTTGTCCGAGCTGCACTCGAGCTGAACCCATAATATCCCAAAAGACATCTGCACCTAATAACAGGTCAATGTCTGAAGGCCGAAAGAAGGTTGGGTCTGCTAACTCGATGTGGCCGGGAATACCTAATTCATGCAGTTGCACTTCTGTCTGAGGAAGATTGTCGGTAATAATGGGTACGACATAACATTTGACAGAAGTGGCGAACTGATTGTATAATGACTTAATCTTGATGTTGCAGTGTTCGGCAATGCTTACTGTTGCATTATTAAGACCGGACACATATTTGCACTGATTTTTATTTTTAATGCAACTTAATTTAATTTGCGCCGCCTCCGTAATAAATGAAGACTGCGAGCCACTGTCCAAGAGCGCACGCAGTTTGATTATGTTGCCATTGTTTGACACCTCAACCAAGGCCGTTGAAAGAAGAGCCAGATTTGAGGCGCCAGCAGACATTGTAACTACCGGAGGGGGGCTAGATGTACCGCTATCATTAGAATTTGCGGTTGCTTCAATGTTAGAAGCTAGATTAGTAGTCGTAGCCAATGAAGCTGACGTGGGTGGTTCCACGTTATTTTGTGTTTCTGGTTGTGTTGAGAGCGATTGTGGTTGGCGCGATTGGTAAGTAAAACTACTTTTTTTGTGTAGTAACGTGTTATGCCTTCTTTTGCAGATACGACAACCTGCGAGCCGACACTGGTATGATTGATGATCATTACGTAAGCAATTGCCACATATTCTCCATTGATAGACCTTTGCATTTCGTTCATCAACAGACATATTTTTAAATTTATTGCAGTCATATAACTTATGATCTTGTTTACAGGCCAAACAACAACCACGGAGAGGTGAATCGAGCGAAGAAGAAATAAATGATTTTGACCTATTAAAGTTTGTGCGATTTTCAACTTTATTGTGACTATTTGAAGTCTTGGCGGCATAGACTGTTTCTAATACAGTTGCCCTTTGACGAAGGAAATCGAAAAAATCATCCAAACTTTGGGTCTCTAATTTGCTACGAAATTCCTCCCAATTCCTAGCAGTTATCGAGTCCAACTTTGACGACGCAATATAAATAATAAGCGTACTCCAACTATCGGTCGGTTCGCCTAACAACTTCAAGGCACTCAAGTTTTTAGAAATTGTATCAACCAAGTTTCGTAGGCCCCGGTCGGACTCCTTAGGGAGCGCCTCAATAGAGAGTAGACACTTAACGTGCTCATTAATTAATAGGCGCTTATTGTTGTATCTATCGCAGAGTAACGACCAAGCAATTTGATAATTATTTGCCGAAACGCTGACCGAATTAATGACTGACAACGCGGAACCTTCTAAGTACGATTTTAAATAATGGAACTTACTAACGTCGTCAATAGTCTCATTATTATGAATGAGAGATAAGTACATATCTCGAAACTCAAGCCATTTGTTTATATCACCGTTGAAAGGAGAAATCTTCAGAGGTGGCAATTTAATATGATTTACCACTGTTTTAGTACTACCATGACATGAAGATTCATCCCCTTGGTTCATTTTGCAATCATTATACGCATCCAAGTACTCCTGAGCAATGCCAATCAGTTGGAAGAAGCGATTTTCCGTTTGCTCGCGTTCTTCCATCTGTCTGGATGAGTCAGGGTCTAATTCCTCAATTTTACTCTGAACCTCCTCAAAGGTGTAACTTAGTTCTTGTAATTTGGTTAATCTTAAACTCAACTCATTATTTATCAGTTTATTACGCTCAGCTGTAGTGTTAAGTTTCAATAAGGGCTATAAATACTTCTCAAATAACGTGATACGGCCCCTAATGACACTTCGTTGCTTTATAAGATCCTGTAAGTCAGTCATAATTCGGCCGAAAATAGTAAATTAGTTCATATACAATAATTAAATGAATCCAACCTCGTAATGATGCGAAGAACAGCTGATAACAACCGTTTTGTGCACAAGTACTTGCTTGTTACCGGGCGGCGGCGTCGACGCAGCGTGAGACGATCCGAGAGCTCCGCTCTCAGACTCAATAGTATCTAAGGGCGGAATTACTCTTTTAAATTGATAGATGTTAGCGTTGTGGGTTTCAGGTCCAAATATGAAGGGATTGAAGCTTTCATTCGTTATCATCCTGTTAATTATGTATGTAAATAAGTTAGATATAAATTGCGTTAGATGCTATTCTAGGCTAAAATCAAGACTACAATTAAAAGTGTAGAAAACTCGCGTTTCGTCCAAAATAATTGGTTGGTCTTCAGCATACTAATTCAGTATTGTTGGATTAGTGTATCATTTAATGTGTGCTAGATCTAGATTTATGGATTCATAAATTAGACTACTTAGGTTAATTGCAGGAATGGATCGCTGGCCAGCAAGAAAACGCGTGGACGGACGCGCGAGCTGCAGAGACATTCTACCCGCGAAGTCGAGAAAAGTGCTTATCGATCGGCACGGTGGGGCGAGGAACGCTCCCTGGAAAATGGGCCTTATACCCTTTTGTTAAGGTATATTTTCAGATGAGGAGTCGGATTAGTGGCGTGATCGTGTTAGTGTTGGCTATAAATACCCCGGCGGGCCGAGGAGCGTTTCACTTTTTTTTGGGACGTCGAAGCGAGATCACGCTGCAGAAGGCAAAGGCGGCCAGGCTAGGCTGACCTCTGGACGCGTACTACTTCGAGGCGGAACAAGGCTGGTCACCGCTGGGCTGCATTACGGCTGTTGCTGAGAGGAATTAGAGTTTGGTAAGGTCGCAAATGCCTTTGCGATCGTCTGGTGAGATTGAATATTTTATTTTAAAGTGTGACTAATCGTAGTGAATTCTAGAATTTCTTAGGGAGTAATTATCTGGTGCGCGCATTGTCTTGAATTGAGTGATTAATATTTAGGCAATATCTTTCTGTTCACGAACTAATATGATCTTATATTATCACGTGTGTATTTTTAATATGTGACGGAATAATAGGTTTATCACCTAATAAATGCGCTTAAGACATCACCATATTAGGATTCCGTATACTCCCATGAAGTGAAGTGAACACTTATCTTAGTCTAGTCATTGCAATCGACGACTATTTATAGTACATGAATGTTCGCTAAGGAACGGTCCAATGGTAAATAATTCCTAATTGTATACCAGTATCTAGTGGTTAGTTGTAGGTACAAATGAGGGAAATCTTTATTAAAATATGTGCTAATATTATGTTGTAATTTATTTATGGCGGAGGAGCTGGCTTGTTACGAGCGTCGAGGGAGATCAGAAGGGGCAGGAGCCCTGGGAACCAGAGAGGCGT
Organism: Epinotia brunnichana; assembly: GCA_963854355.1. Classification (NCBI taxonomy): domain Eukaryota; kingdom Metazoa; phylum Arthropoda; class Insecta; order Lepidoptera; family Tortricidae; genus Epinotia; species Epinotia brunnichana. Next base: position 49,962 of record CAWKZR010000023.1, read on the forward strand.
TGGGTACGTGTCCCACTATTAAGAAATTAAAATCTGGTGAGTGACCTTTATAATCACTGTATTGAATGATTCTGAAACTTATTAATTTGTTTTTGGGCTATTCACTAACCATTTCAACGTTATCATACTTGTATTTGTGTATCGAAATCTAGTTCTACTGTATATAGTTTGGGGAATATGCTAGATAAAGTACGAGCGGTTTATGTATAGGTTATGAACGGATCTAGGTCATTGGTCAAATAACTGACGATATTACAGAAATGTTGTTTTGTTCTACATATATATTACTAGTTGTTTTGTCACTGCGATATGATTGGGTTCTGTGCGCCCTTACGAGATAAAGTGATCAATTATTATACGACAACCTAGCTATAGCAATTGACTCGGTCCGTGGTACGTGTTGTAATATGAGAATAAATTGTTAAGGCGCGGATAAGCGACTAATGTTACTACAAGTACATCTTAGACCCGGTGGTTAATTATCGATATGGTTGAGGGATTCCTTAATAGGTGAACGTAGCTGAGTAATTTAATAATGTACACCTATGATTGAGTGCTCAGTGTCGCTGACTCTTGTCACCCAGAGCACATTGAGGACCTTGATTACGTCAAGAAGAGGTGTGCTCGCACCGGTGTTGATGGACTATCGTCCCTTGGACATACTTAAGACCTCGACTGTGTCGAGAGAAGTATGACTGCACTTTATGCGCTCTTCATGGATGTGTAGGCGGAGCGAGTGGCTGAGGGTCCTCAATCTTGCAAATTGGGGATCTTCCCCGGTCAAGCTTCCGTCTTAGTCTTAACAAACCTCTTAATAAGGGGTGCAGTTGCGTTAATCTATGAAGGAATCAAATATACCTATAGGTATACCGTGTCGGATTCCTTAGCCGAATGAATGTAGCAAGGTAATTTAGTTCATGTACGCCGGTGATCGCGTCGCTTGGTGTCAGGACTCTTGTTCTCAGGGCACATTGACGACCTTGGCCAATGAGGATTCGCTCGTAAGAGGTTCCTTAGTCAAGTGAGATGTGACCGCACCTTAAGCACCGTCATGGATGTGTCATCGATTAGGCAAAGGTATTTAGAGTTCCCAATCTTGCAAATTGGGAATTCTCAGTAGCTGAGCTATCGATTTGGTCTCTTATCTAGAGGCCTTTGTTATATTGATTTTGCGAAGGAATCCAACACTTTCACTCTTAATATCAGTAATATTTAAGTAGGTCTCTTCTTAGGTGGGGCCGTTTTATTGGGATCTCAACAAAGGTCTCACGGTGGGTTGGTAATTAATTATCATTCGTCAGTTCAATTGTGCATTGTCGTATATTTAACATTGTTCTGACTATAAAGTGCCTTTGAGTTGATTGGGTGAGATTGGTTGCTAAGACACTGTGTTACATCCATTGAGATATTTTGGGGATGAATTGTATTATAAATTGCTTAGGAAAAGTCAGTACTAATTGGTATTAGATTTGATAGAAATAACGATAAGGTAGGCGGAATCAACAGATGAGGTGGGATTACTAGCGAGTACGAGCAGCCGCGAGCGAGCGAGAGGCGAGCGCTACAGTTCGCTAACAACTCTAAGATTCATCGTTAGGGAGAATCGATATTACACTAGACATTACGTCATTCATGTACCTGTAAGTAAAACATGTACTAATATCCTATTTCAATAGACTATCATCGCATCATCATCAATATCTGGACTTACGATTATTTTCGTTATTATATCATCGCATCATCATCAATATCTGGACTTACGATTATTTTCATTATTATATCATCGCATCATCATCAGTAGAGATCCCATCATGGCCAACACAAGTTGACCACTATTGTATTGCGAGTCTGTTTAAAGGGCGTCACCTACCACATAGCGTAATTTATCACTTCCCACAACTTAGTATAACAAGGAATTTATGCCCACTTTAGCCTCCATAGTTGTGCATCACTTAATGAAACTACAGAATTGTAAATTAATTCTAAGGAACCTGGTATAATTGTCTTACTTAAGTTATAGGTTCTACTAAAATGGGGTTAATGTACAACTTCAATTAACGTGTAACTTTTTCCCTTTATAGAAATACAAACTTCATACTTCTCGAAAAGGGCCTGGGTCTATTCACACAATGCAGAGCCTAACCACTAGACGAAATCACACGCCAAGCCACTTCACCAGCGCAAATCACGTATAGCTTAGGTCTAAATAGGTCTTCGAGGTTAGGTTCCAGAGATAATAAATTCTAGGTTAGATTACGGCATTGTAGGCCTGGAGTCGGACGGTTTTTTATTTGACCGAATCTCTTTCCGTCCGGCAATATCCTAGGAGATGATTTGGTCTGTTAAAGTACTCAAGCTCGATTACTTTAACATAAATAACGAGAGATTCTGTAGCTGTAGGATAGATTTACCTAGACTAGAATAAAACCCAACCTTTCTAGTAGGATCGGCCGGAACTAACTCGGTTTTTCTATTCGCTTTGGTACGAGTTATTATTTATAGGAACAAAGTGGATATCTAGTACAATCGAGTCTTGATTTTACTGGATTAATTAGTCAAAGGTTCTTTAGCTTCAAAACAAACAAAATTAATTTGATATTTCTATGGTAAATAAATGATTTATTTTCTCGCTTACTATCTGTTTAATTTTATTCAATAGCTTTTCCTTCAGGTAGGATTCAATTTTCAGACGACTAGAAGCTTCTCAGGAGCTTCAGCTTTCAGATAGGGGTTAATTTAAGTTCAGAATACAAAAACATAAAAAGCAAGCCATTTATGAGGTTGAATCGTTACATTTTGGTGAGACCGTGCCCAGGATGAAAATAGGGTTTTAAATTCACCTTTTAGTATCCCGGGTTACTACAGAATACTATTTTCGTTTAAAAAAAAAAAAAAAAAAAAAAGAAAAAAAATTATAATAAAAGGAAAAATATTTTTTTATTACGTGATTCGCTTGGTGAAAGGGCTAATTAAATTTATTTACAGATTTTTCTGTGTGTGGGTTATACAAATAACCCACATTTTGTTGCCGTGGAGTAGATAGAGAGATGGAGTTTGTATTTTTTTTATGTTGTGTTGTGTATTATTTTCAGGATTTTCTTTCTACCTTTTAATTTCAAAGGGATTTTCACGCGCGGTACGTAGGTGAATTACTAATCAATAAGTTTATATCACACTAAAATATGAAAAATATGCATAGAAATAATTTTGTTGTAGACGAAGGGCTAATATTATTTTGACAGAAATTCATTTGGGGGTACACATTTTTATTCCCGACTGTACCTTTCTACATATGTTTACCAACTGCTCATTGAGACGATTATAACGAGCCCAAACTCGATGGGTTTGTGTCATTGTATCACGAAGTTCCTAGGCCCATCTTCCAACCCCAGCATCAGATTAGTTCCTTGTCATCATAACTTTAATTTGTCATGCGATTTATACATATGTGCGAAATTTTAGGCCGAACGGAAGTCGGAAAGTGAGTCTTATTTAAGAATTAAGTATAAACGTAACAGTACCTAAACACTCTTTTCATCGGACAGTCGTCTAAAAGTAGTGCCTATGCGATATTTGTAAATTAGGGGGGCAGCAATGTTTTGTGGGAGGGACTTACGATCTACCATTGCAATAGAGGAGGGTCTAATTTAAGAATTAAGTAGAAGCGTAATAGTAAATACTCTTTTCATCGGGCAGTAGTGTAAAAGTAGCGCCTACGCGAAATTTGTATAAAAGGGGGGCAGGAATGTCATACGGAATGGCCTTACAATCTGCCAATGCCATAGCACAATTAAGTAGGTTCCATATACATCAGGCGGTTGCGGTAGTAGTTAGGTATAATAAAGTTTAGGTATAATGGTTTTATTCCAAAATAAAATAAAAATAAAATAAAACGGAATAAGGTTACCTCAAGATAGTATTTTGTTATATTAGCATCTTATGTATTTAACCACGATTATTTCATCCTTCATATTCAATTGTTGCATTCGAGTTCGCAAGAATAGTGTTGAGGTCATTGACATTCTGTCCCACATTTTAGGCAATTATTCGTTAAACAGCGGTTAGGAAAGTACCGGTGGATGATTATAGTACCAAGGACTTAGGAACATACTAAAGAACTCATCACATAGAGTTATAGGTAACTTTCGTAAGCTATGGGAGTAAAGTAGGTACATTTAGATGCGTTTATACCTAGTTAGTTGACCTAGTCAAATTGAATCCAATTCTCGGCGTTTACGTTAAATCGATCGCTACTAAGTATTGTCCGAAATCTTAAGTACCTATAACCTTGCGGATATTTTCTACGTAATCGTCTTTGTAAGGAAAGTAATTGTAAGAATAGATAAGTAGGTAATTCGTGCGAGTTATATTCATTGACCAGTTAAAATGATAGGAAACTGGAGCGGTTATCGGTTACAAAAAATGCGCATTCGTATCGGATTAGTTCCGACTAGAAATTCAAATACTAGATAAATAATAGACTTTGTTGTTAGGTCATTAAGGTCAAAAGGTAAGCTGTGTGTAGGTATTTAAATGGTTGTCATCGTGAGTCAGTGAACCGGTTGTATGTACGCGTGAGATTTCAATTTTTAAATTCGGTGGTACATAAAACCACTTTGGCAGGGTTAAAATAGTGACAGGGTTGAAGTTAGACAACAAGTCAAGGGCACTTAAATACCTGGCTAATTCCATAGAGGTACATTCCTGACATGGTAGGATCCACACATTTCCACATAAATACACGGCCACTCTATCACATCCACCTTATAATGTGCACCAGTTCAATTATCACTACATTGATTTATGTTTGAATACACACTAAACCACAGTAAAACACTTTAAACTGATTAAATAATAGGCCTGAATATGCGAGAATTCGGCTCGTTGAAGCCCGCGCGCAAACTAAAAACAATTTTAATCATCGAACTTAGGTTCTGGCAGCCATCTTGGAATCAGGCGACGTCGCGGCGCCGGTAATTGTAAAGATTTTTGGCGGGAAATTGTTGTTTAATTTGATGATAAAGGAGTAATATTGATTAACTATATGTCGCGTTCGCTTATAATTTGGTGGAATGGGTGAACAGTTTTAGGTTCATAGGATAAATATTTATGTAATGCATTAAGGTCGATCTTAAATAAAGCGCGTCGCACGTAAAATATTTTGGCATGGAAAGTGATGTAGCCAGTTAGATGCGTTAATATTGATAGTAACTTTATGATAATAGCATAGTGTAAATTATTTCTAATAACTAGGTAATAATATAGTTGCTTTACTTTTGAGGTGGATACTTCTTTGCTCACGTTTTGTATAGGGGTACAGTTCAAGATGTATTAGCCACTAAATATTAGTCGCAAAATGTTATTTAGTTTATATGTCGGACATGGAAATAAAGCTTAAACGACCACCATTCCTAAATGTATCGCAAGTCGGGTGAGGTATGTTAGCCATGTTGCCACATAAGTATGTGATTTACATGTACTTATACAGAATTTAGGGGTTTCGTGTCGGATGTATTAAAGGAACATAGACAACAAGGAAGTGTCTACTTGGGCTTGATAAACGGTTGTGTCCTCGGCGCGGTCTGATTTCTCTCACGGGCCGGAACTCATATCAACGAATTAAAAATATGGAATTAGTATGCGACAAAATTAGCTTTGTGTGGAGGTTGCGGGCTAAATATAAGAACTAATTAGAGCCTACATATTTTATATTGGTCCACTCTAATAGGTATGTTAAGTACCTTTAAGCGTCACGCGATGTAATGAAAAAGATAATAGATAGATTGCGCCTTACAAAACTTAGCGAAATAAAGTTTTAGACCCATCACACACTGTAGGTATAGCGACTTTCATTGTAATCAGTAGCTTAATTAACGCTAACGTACTTACGAACGTTCGAATTAGAAAATAAGTAAGTAAGTAATAATAGATATATATATTATTATAGATATAAGATTAAGGCGCTATTGTATTAGGTCAACCTGTAAAAATAGTTGCTGTACTGAAATAAATAAATAAAATAAATAAAAAAATAAAATAAAAAAGGTAACACGTGTTGGCAAGCGAATGAAATAAAACGAATTCATTGAATAAGGATATTCCGAAATCCGTCTGTCTGGTTTAGTTACTTCGTGAGTCATAATTATAGAGCGGGGTTTGTGAAGTTTCAGAGTAATTTAAATAATTAATTATAATTCCAGTCAAGTTAGGTTTTCATATATATATATGCAAAACCAAGCACGCGTGATCTACGGTACGACATTATTAGTTAGCGAATAACTTTGATACTCAGGTTCTGAGGCGAAAGACTTCGCTGATAGGGATTTCCGAATCTCACGGGAGATTCAGCTCTAAGAAAGGGGGGCAGAAGGCTTAGAATTGTAAGACAATGTGTGTAGGGCATGAAATTGATTAACCGCAACGCACTTAATTATTAATAAGGTAGTGTTAAAAGTCATGGGTTCTATCAATAGGGCTGAATGCAATTTAAATGTAGGTAGGTATAGTAAGTTAATATAGTACGGATCAATTCATTGATAGTTACGTTGATAGTAAAATTTATTACTTACGTATTTTAAACAATGGTTTCAGAATTTGTCAAGTATAAGATGGATATTTGTCCCAGTCTGAAACCGAAAGATTAGAGCTTGTCAGACAAATACCATATGTACATATATGGTATTTGTCAGGTTACGAAAGATATTCGCCATGTTTACATTATATGGTAACAGGGCAATTCGGAGAAATTATATTAGTAATACCAAGTTGTGCACGTGTTATTATTATTATGTACTTTAAGGCAGGAGTCATATATATCGCATGGCACTTTAAATTGGTTACCATAGTATGTGATACTGGAGTACGTAAACTAACTGTTCCACCTCTCTAGTCATTGTTGAGGTAATGTGAATTTCGAAATGGGTCGTTAATTTCGCAAGTTATCTTAACAGCACACTGGACGATTGGTGTGTCCGGCGGGCTATGAATCGCGAGCGTCCGGGTTCGATCCCCGGTACGGAAAAATCTTTTTGTGTTTTTTTTTATTTTTGCTTTATTAACAATATTGTGGGCTACTACTTTTTAAACCTTTGGTTATTAAATTGAACGAATTTTACAATGGTTGGAGTAAGTTAAGGGTAATTAGGGACAGTTATATATTTAGCCGTTTACAGTTTTAACATTATGCGATTTAGGTATTCATCAAATTGTGTATTTGTCTACGACATAAGGTCTGTCTATTTTTTTTCCCATAAAGTGCCTTTATGACAAAAATGACTACCGGTTAATGGAAGAGGTTGTACTTAAGTATTATTTAAGGGTCAGCGGTATAATTTTACGGATGCATAAAATTATCATCGAGGCACTCGCGTAGGTTTATTGAACAGAAAATATGGTTGTTTATAAACGATATTCGTATTAGGGCATATGTTTGAGTTTGGTTACAAAACTAGCGCAAAATAGGTCAAATATTGGTCACGTAGGAAAATTAATTTGACCCGTGGCGGGGATATTTTGATGCTAGCGACGAACGCAAGTGATATTTCTCTCATTCATGTAAGAAATAAGTAGTCGGCCGAGGGATTAGTTGTCACGTGAGTAAGATCGCGGTTGTTTTCCGTTCTTTCATATCCGTTTAAAAGAGGTTAGTACCTTTATTTAATTCAGTGCTGGATTAAAATAGGCCTTATGGATTAAAATGGGGAGATTTTAGAAGAAGGAATTACTTACGGTCGGTTGACTAGACACACACTAGTCGAGTTCCTGGTAGCACAGTATTCATTGTTTCACTAACTTCACTTTAAAACTAACTTTAAATAATAATACACAATATTGACCCAAACACGAGTAATGACACGTTGGAATAGGCTGAAATAGGAGGCAAAACACTTGTTGTAGTACTATACAAGTCAGACGTAACTGGAGCAATTTATTCCTTCAAATAATAGCAATCTAGACACTAGTTATTAAATTATTTGATTAATTACGATGAATGTTGTTTACAAAATTTGTATAGCGAGGCCGCGGGAATTTGACATTTGCTGATTTGGGTTAAGATCTGTGGTGAGGCTTTAATGTACGGCCAAGTGGCGTGTTTAAACGGTTGTTACGGTTTAGGAAAAATTAGGAGTTGTGAATATATAAATCCTGAGCCTACTTAGAGGTGGTAATTTAATTCTAATGGGGTTTTGTCATGTGGAATACGGTGGCGGAATGAAGAGGTTAATTCGGTTTCGAGTCAAATCATTTACGCGTTACAAGAGCATCTTACATTTATAAACTGTGTATCAGGCAAGTGAGGTATTGGAAATTATGTTAAATTTTTTTTGACAAGAGAGTTCATATTTACTTAGACGGATTTTCCTTGCCTACTAACATTAAACTAGGACCTTTTATTAGATAGACCTTGCCAGTACGTTGTGTCTAGTTGATAAATCTAATGATTAATTTCCCTGCGCTTAAAGTTATTAAACTATAAATGTGATTAACGGGTCCTACCAATGTCAGAATTCGCGTCGATTTATAAGGGGCATTTTGTAATTGGGGTTAGCATTGTGATTATAAAATACTCTGATACTACATTATACCCAAATGAGGAATCCTAGTAAGAGTTTGTATTCATACCAAAATTTGTAGACATCCCATTGAAATTGAGTCGCGCATTATGTTGGGTGTACATTATCGTTTGTAGGGCCATTATCATTTGTATCGCGGGAGGATTAGCGTAGTCGGTTGTCTTTATTCCATTCGGTATGATAGCTTTTGCAAGGGTACTACCACAATTTTAGTTAACATCTGAAGACGATTAATATCAAAAAAAAAAATAAGTAGAATAAGTAAATCTCTCTGTTCATGAGTTCATGGACATGGTTTTTTAAGAGTTTATTTGATTTATTGACAGCTATAATTTGATATGATTTCTTGTGTAACATTTATATTCTATATTCAACTTTTAAATCGTACCTAATGCATAAATTGACATTGTTTATTTGTTTAATAGTATGTGTCTATTAGTTTTTAAATGACAATCCGTAATTGTAGCTACGATTTCCACTTTGTGTATTTACATTTTGAATATTTTTAAATTTTATTTCTTATTATTGACGATCGTGATAAGGATTCTTATAATTTTGACATTGTATGCAAACCTATATTGTAATTTTTATCTCGAAATAAATAAATCTAAATCTAAATCTAAAGTTATAGTCTGTGTTAAGAATAGTTACGCGATCAACTCACCGCTGGTTCAAATCGCGCGAATGAAACCGTAAGTACTTCGCGTTGTTCGTTTCACACTAGATATTAAAAAAAAAAAGAGGGGGAAATTTGGTACTTTATGCTTGATTCCGTGCTTAAAACTACAATAGAATAGGCAACTTGTAAGTTTGTAAATAAGGTATTATGTAGTCGAGATCGTAAGGCGTATCTATAGTGTGCGCTCACGGGAGGTCGTGCGTCGTTAAGGTTAACCGACTTTCAAAAAGGGGAGGGCTCTTAGATGGGTTGTATTTTACTTCTTTAAATCAGGAGGGGCGTTAATTAAAGGCGCCTATATAGGTTGTTCAACAGCAAATTAGGTACTTGTTATAAAATATTAACAAAATGGTTGGTTGTAGTATGGGAATTTAGGTATTTTTAATGCGTAATATTTGTCGTCAGAAATATTCCTAAGTCAATAAAAAATTGTCAAAGATGTATTTCACGATAGGTTATACCGGTATCTATTAAGGTAGATTCGGGATCGCCGCGTGGGGGGTGGCAAAATTAGCACTGACCCCTGGTCTTATATTGATATTGGGAGGTTAGAGACCAGGTTATACTGGCTGTAAGCAATAAATCGATTTGAGTCGAACCAATCTGCATTGGCGAATATCAAAATTGGTGCAACGACCGCGGGATTGTCTCGCTACCAGCTGGGCTGTTATTCTGGGCGTACTAGGGAAGCACCTCACCTCACCTCACCTTTCACCACTAGCGAAAGTAGATCTATAACCACAGCGCTGAGTCATCGTTACCATCGTCATCATATCAGCCGGTAGACAGCTACTGTTAGACAGGACTCCCCCAAAGAGTACTAGCGGTTATATCCCAATATTTAGTTGTTACGAATTGCGGTGTCTAGAGATATTGTCCGTGGACTTTTAGGACGACGTAAAATAAGTTACAGGATAACGGGACAGGAATGACTGATAAATTAAGTACTAGATGGTATAAATTTTTTTTTTTTTTTTTGAGTTGGCGGGAAATTTAATTTTGTTCTTGTCATCCCTTCCTTTCGGAGAAAGTAGGTATACGGCGGATTGACGTCTCATAGGTATAAAGGGGGAATCAGATAACCTATTGTCGTGCGTGTCAAATTTTAGATACTTAAGTTGAAATTTTAGATCGCGGCTCATCTTGTTTTTAAGGGATTCCTGACGGGTATCATTTTCAAGTTATACGGGAATGCAGGTTCTAGATTTAAGATTAGTTTGGAATCCAGGATGGCTGATAAAATTTTTGAAAGAAAAAATCGGCGCGAGTATCATTTTCGAGTAATGCACGGATGCAGATTTCAAATTTTGGGGCTAAATTTGGAGTTCAATAGGGCAGGGTCGGCTTGGAGAAGAAGAGGTCGCGGCTATCGTATTCGATTAGCTTGTGATTGTATATTTTGAATTACGATACCGACGGGGGGGTAAAGGCGACGGTGTTATGGCAGCGTGACAGCGGTTGCAGTTGCGGGAGTGGAATTTCAAGCACCGATTGAATACTAATTATTGAAACTTACAGGGATCTTATGACAACAGGGATGGAGTTCATAATAAAGGAAAAGAGATGAGGGCCGTGATCGTCTAGTGGTTAGGACCTTACGTAGTTATAATTATTCCGGCTTTAAGTTATCTCAAGTATGAAATATGGTTATGTTATATATTATGTCCACATGTTATGCGCTAGGTAGTGCATAAACAACGTTAAATATTTACATGAAATAATCCATTTATTACAGGTATATCTTAAGATGTATGATGCGTTTGTCAATACAATATTGACATCAGGCGTTAAATTTATGTGGGTCTTAAGGGCGTGGGTGTAATCTTCATTTAGTAATCGGCGAATCTTACGTTTACGTAAAATGCGGTATTGGCGTAAGACTAATTTAAAACTTATGAATTATGTATTGCGATTTATCTGGTATTTACTACATAAATTATAGTATTACGAAAATTTGAGATCCAACTATAAAATTATATAAGTTGTGAGAATGGGGGGCAGTTATTTAATTAATGACTGATAGGTAAATGGTAAAAGGGATATGGCTTAAAATTTAGATATTTACGGGTTACTCTAGGAGGGTTAATTAAGTTTGACTTGCTGTCTTTTATAATCTTCAAACATATGAAGGGCAGGTTAGTTGGCTGTGTGCGAATAGGGCTGTGCGGATCAATTAAAGCATTAAAATTTTGTTTTGCAAAATAAGTAAAGTAGTAATATTATATTATCACTTTGTTCTACTTTTCATATCATAATTTTCTCGTCTTGTATCAGTTAATTGCATTTAAAGTAAATGTAAATTCTCATAGCATATAACTTGGGAAGAACATTATATATCATTAATGTGGTTGTACTGTCGGATTCCGTTTGGTTGATCTAAGTCGTGTTTAGGGCAAGGGGATTAACTAGGTTGGGTGGGTAAATAGTGTGTTCGTTGAGTTAAGAGATGTATGAGTCCACGTGAGAGGTAGTGCTGAAAGTGTGATTGTATGATAACAATGGGCTTTTACCGACTGGTCGGAGTTTGCAGTGCAACCTAGGTTTGTTGGTACTGATTGATCTCTCCAAACCATTTTACACCGGTGTTTCCGCAGTTATAGTTTGGTTAGGTTAAAGTCATAAAATGACAAGGTCCTTGTGTGACTAACTGTGGCGACACTATACTCTACAGAAGCTAAGCTGAAAGGCTAAGCTAGTCTTATCTTCGTCCTACACATCTCTTCGTGGCAAGGATACTTCCGACACCATATTCTTCGGGATGATTTGTCAACGAACATTCATTCTGAAACTTAAGTAATAATATTTTAACTTCCATTACTGGGAATTTATCAGGAATTTCCTATTATATGTTAAGTAATTTGCAATGTCAAGATTACAATCTTGCAAGGGTTCAATGAACATGGTTTGTTGAAATTAAATTTAGTAAGGCTGTTATTCTTACACGATGGTGAAGTGTTGCATTTTGTATTTGAGTAATGCAAACGTATTTTATAGTAGTTACGACATTTCTACAGTAAAGCTGGGTGGGGCTTGGACGCATGTAGTCGGATTCTCTATAGGTTGTCAAGGCACTCCCTAGAGACCCCACGGGGTTGATGAATGTTACTGTGTGCGACTGGGTCACGTTCGGTATAGAGATAGAGTATCATCGCGAACGACGATTAAAGTTAAAGTTTGTTTGATGTTTTGTCAGTATTATCACTATCGTTGATGGTTTGATGGTGCTGTCAGGACATTGAAGGGATTAATGCAAAATTAACCCAGTAGTTTATGAACAGTTTGCCTCTAGTGTGGAATACAGTCTGAAGTCGGATATCCTAGTCAAGAAGAAACATTCTCCACTGGGTTTGCTTGGTGGTTATCTGTGTACTCAGTGTTCTGCTGTTCGCATGGGGAGTTATTGTAATAACATAAACCGAGATATGTGGTCGAACCTGGATCCTTGGTAGCCAGAAGGTATCTGAGGGTTCGGGGTGTTAGTGCAACATCGTGGTCACTAGGATCTATTGGGCTCACAACCTAGTACTTTGTGCGAATGGGAGTATTCTGGGGAAGTTTTCTAGCGGCACCGACCGAGATATGTGGTCTAACTTGAGTTTGTAGTGGCCAGGGGGCATCTGTGGGCTCAAGGTGAAGCTAGAAGATAATTATATTGTGTCATCGGCCGAGATATGTGGCCTAACTTGTACTGACGGAAGCCAGAAGGCAACTGGAGGTGCAAGGTGATGCAGTATAGGGGTTTTTATTGCCAGCCGAGATATGTGACTAAACTTGAGTTTGTGGTGGCCAGGGGGCATCTGTGGACTCAAGGTGGTACCGTAGGGATGGGTATGTGTGTCATCAGCCGAGATATGTGGCTAAACTTGTGCTGACGGAAGCCAGAAGGTGACTGGAGGCACAAGGTGATACAGGGGCTATTCTTCAACGTCCATCACCAAGCAAACGTAGTGGTTAAACATTCACACATCTAAAATACACTTGTTGGAGAGATCGATATATCAACGAATTGAAACTTCCCGAGTTATGGGGTTGGCATTTTTTGCAAATTATAATCATAGATTATTGGTCAGAATTAATTGGGAGAGTTATGTAAATAGACACAGCTAAAAATCTAGCCTTCAGTTAGAGTAATATTATATTTAAATTTGGTATAAAGACAGTAGGTTAACGAAATTATCTACTCAAAGTTATTTTAAAGATTCACCATTAATAGGTCGCAATTCCTTGTTTATTGCTTAGGTATGTTTTAGATTGTGATAATGCTTCGCTCAAAATCGTAGATTTCTCGCTGTGCATGATCATGGGGCAGATTGAGACGATCCGAGAGCTCCGCTCTCAGACTCAATAGTATCTAAGGGCGGAATTACTCTTTTAAATTGATAGATGTTAGCGTTGTGGGTTTCAGGTCCAAATATGAAGGGATTAAAGCTTTCATTCGTTATCATCCTGTTAATTTTGTATGTAAATAAGTTAGATATAAATTGCGTTAGATGCTATTCTAGGCTAAAATCAAGACTACAATTAAAAGTGTAGAAAACTCGCGTTTCGTCCAAAATAATTGGTTTAAAACATACTTCAGCATACTAATTCAGTATTGTTGGATTAGTGTATCATTTAATGTGTGCTAGATCTAGATTTATGGATTCATAAATTAGACTACTTAGGTTAATTGCAGGAATGGATCGCTGGCCAGCAAGAAAACGCGTGGACGGACGCGCGAGCTGCAGAGACATTCTACCCGCGAAGTCGAGAAAAGTGCTTATCGATCGGCACGGTGGGGCGAGGAACGCTCCCTGGAAAATGGGCCTTATACCCTTTTGTTAAGGTATATTTTCAGATGAGGAGTCGGATTAGTGGCGTGATCGTGTTAGTGTTGGCTATAAATACCCCGGCGGGCCGAGGAGCGTTTCACTTTTTTTTGGGACGTCGAAGCGAGATCACGCTGCAGAAGGCAAAGGCGGCCAGGCTAGGCTGACCTCTGGACGCGTACTACTTCGAGGCGGAACAAGGCTGGTCACCGCTGGGCTGCATTACGGCTGTTGCTGAGAGGAATTAGAGTTTGGTAAGGTCGCAAATGCCTTTGCGATCGTCTGGTGAGATTGAATATTTTATTTTAAAGTGTGACTAATCGTAGTGAATTCTAGAATTTCTTAGGGAGTAATTATCTGGTGCGCGCATTGTCTTGAATTGAGTGATTAATATTTAGGCAATATCTTTCTGTTCACGAACTAATATGATCTTATATTATCACGTGTGTATTTTTAATATGTGACGGAATAATAGGTTTATCACCTAATAAATGCGCTTAAGACATCACCATATTAGGATTCCGTATACTCCCATGAAGTGAAGTGAACACTTATCTTAGTCTAGTCATTGCAATCGACGACTATTTATAGTACATGAATGTTCGCTAAGGAACGGTCCAATGGTAAATAATTCCTAATTGTATACCAGTATCTAGTGGTTAGTTGTAGGTACAAATGAGGGAAATCTTTATTAAAATATGTGCTAATATTATGTTGTAATTTATTTATGGCGGAGGAGCTGGCTTGTTACGAGCGTCGAGGGAGATCAGAAGGGGCAGGAGCCCTGGGAACCAGAGAGGCGTTGGGTACGTGTCCCACTATTAAGAAATTAAAATCTGGTGAGTGACCTTTATAATCACTGTATTGAATGATTCTGAAACTTATTAATTTGTTTTTGGGCTATTCACTAACCATTTCAACGTTATCATACTTGTATTTGTGTATCGAAATCTAGTTCTACTGTATATAGTTTGGGGAATATGCTAGATAAAGTACGAGCGGTTTATGTATAGGTTATGAACGGATCTAGGTCATTGGTCAAATAACTGACGATATTACAGAAATGTTGTTTTGTTCTACATATATATTACTAGTTGTTTTGTCACTGCGATATGATTGGGTTCTGTGCGCCTTTACGAGATAAAGTGATCAATTATTATACGACAACCTAGCTATAGCAATTGACTCGGTCCGTGGTACGTGTTGTAATATAAATTGTTAAGGCGCGGATAAGCGACTAATGTTACTACAAGTACATCTTAGACCCGGTGGTTAATTATCGATATGGTTGAGGGATTCCTTAATAGGTGAACGTAGCTGAGTAATTTAATAATGTACACCTATGATTGAGTGCTCGGTGTCGCTGACTCTTGTCACCCAGAGCACATTGAGGACCTTGATTACGTCAAGAAGAGGTGTGCTCGCACCGGTGTTGATGGACTATCGTCCCTTGGACATACTTAAGACCTCGACTGTGTCGAGAGAAGTATGACTGCACTTTATGCGCTCTTCATGGATGTGTAGGCGGAGCGAGTGGCTGAGGGTCCTCAATCTTGCAAATTGGGGATCTTCCCCGGTCAAGCTTCCGTCTTAGTCTTAACAAACCTCTTAATAAGGGGTGCGGTTGCGTTAATCTATGAAGGAATCAAATATACCTATAGGTATACCGTGTGGGATTCCTTAGCCGAATGAATGTAGCAAGGTAATTTAGTTCATGTACGCCGGTGATCGCGTCGCTTGGTGTCAGGACTCTTGTTCTCAGGGCACATTGACGACCTTGGCCAATGAGGATTCGCTCGTAAGAGGTTCCTTAGTCAAGTGAGATGTGACCGCACCTTAAGCACCGTCATGGATGTGTCATCGATTAGGCAAAGGTATTTAGAGTTCCCAATCTTGCAAATTGGGAGTTCTCAGTAGCTGAGCTATCGATTTGGTTTAGTCAAAGGCCTCTTATCTAGAGGCCTTTGTTATATTGATTTTGCGAGGGAATCCAACACTTTCACTCTTAATATCAGTAATATTTAAGTAGGTCTCTTCTTAGGTGGGGCCGTTTTATTGGGATCTCAACAAAGGTCTCACGGTGGGTTGGTAATTAATTATCATTCGTCAGTTCAATTGTGCATTGTCGTATATTTAACATTGTTCCGACTATAAAGTGCCTTTGAGTTGATTGGGTGAGATTGGTTGCTAAGACACTGTGTTACATCCATTGAGATATTTTGGGGATGAATTGTATTATAAATTGCTTAGGAAAAGTCAGTACTAATTGGTATTAGATTTGATAGAAATAACGATAGGGTAGGCGGAATCAACAGATGAGGTGGGATTACTAGCGAGTACGAGCAGCCGCGAGCGAGCGAGAGGCGAGCGCTACAGTTCGCTAACAACTCTAAGATTCATCGTTAGGGAGAATCGATATTACACTAGACATTACGTCATTCATGTACCTGTAAGTAAAACATGTACTAATATCCTATTTCAATAGACTATCATCGCATCATCATCAATATCTGGACTTACGATTATTTTCGTTATTATATCATCGCATCATCATCAATATCTGGACTTACGATTATTTTCATTATTATATCATCGCATCATCATCAATAGAGATCCCATCATGGCCAACACAAGTTGACCACTATTGTATTGCGAGTCTGTTTAAAGGGCGTCACCTACCACATAGCGTAATTTATCACTTCCCACAACTTAGTATAACAAGGAATTTATGCCCACTTTAGCCTCCATAGTTGTGCATCACTTAATGAAACTACAGAATTGTAAATTAATTCTAAGGAACCTGGTATAATTGTCTTACTTAAGTTATAGGTTCTACTAAAATGGGGTTAATGTACAACTTCAATTAACGTGTAACTTTTTCCCTTTATAGAAATACAAACTTCATACTTCTCGAAAAGGGCCTGGGTCTATTCACACAATGCAGAGCCTAACCACTAGACGAAATCACACGCCAAGCCACTTCACCAGCGCAAATCACGTATAGCTTAGGTCTAAATAGGTCTTCGAGGTTAGGTTCCAGAGATAATAAATTCTAGGTTAGATTACGGCATTGTAGGCCTGGAGTCGGACGGTTTTTTATTTGACCGAATCTCTTTCCGTCCGGCAATATCCTAGGAGATGATTTGGTCTGTTAAAGTACTCAAGCTCGATTACTTTAACATAAATAACGAGAGATTCTGTAGCTGTAGGATAGATTTACCTAGACTAGAATAAAACCCAACCTTTCTATACTTCGTTTTTTTTAGCATTAGAGAGACCTTTGCAGAACGAGATATAAGGTTTTTTATCGGGCACACTCTGCGGATCGAACAGTGAATACGAGTTAATAAATATCACGTATTTATTATCATGTTTTAGTAATACATACATTACTCAGTATTGTGAACAGATAAGAAACATAATATTAGTTAATTTATATTCTAAGATGAAAAGATAAGAATTTTAATAAATTGCGTTTGCAATTTTTCATGGAAAGGTTGTACATTAAAAAACCTAAAGAGGCAGAGTTCTCACACAATTTTTAAACGTCACTGTCACTATCTGTAATTCACTCATGTGGGTTTTTCATTCGAGTTCATATTGTTGTCGGTTGAGTCGGTTGTGATTTCTATTGCTGTAAGCTTACTTAAAGATTGTTGTTATCGTTTTTGTTGAATTTTGTTATTAGTTGTTGATCTATTTAGATATTTTGTTTGTTGGTGCACATTTACAATGTATGAAGCCGAGGCTGGCCCGAGTGGGCTACAGAAGTCGCAGCCGGTTCCGGCTAATGTTTTTTCATCTCCAAAGAAGAAAAGGCAAAAGCAGAATCCTCTGACTGCCAGTGAAAAGCGGAAACGGGCGGTGAATATTTACAAATGAGTGTCAGAAATGTGCCATAGAAAGGAGTATCCCACTAAATCAGACCGTGTGAAAAAGACTGCCGAGACTGCTGGCATATCGTTGGCTACGGTATACAACATTTTAAAATAAAATATATGCGTTCAGCTATCGGTAAATATCAAATGATATGTACTCGTATGTATGTACATAATTTCCGAGAAATTCAGTGGTATCGGTTGAAATCGAAGAAGGAAGGTTTACGACCACTGCTTCTTTGTTTACCAGTTTGACAGATAATTCTAATCTTAAAAAAAACGAAGTATAGTAGGATCGGCCGGAACTAACTCGGTTTTTCTATTCGCTTTGGTACGAGTTAGTATTTATAGGAACAAAGTGGATATCTAGTACAATCGAGTCTTGATTTTACTGGATTAATTAGTCAAAGGTTCTTTAGCTTCAAAACAAACAAAATTAATTTGATATTTCTATGGTAAATAAATGATTTATTTTCTCGCTTACTATCTGTTTAATTTTATTCAATAGCTTTTCCTTCAGGTAGGATTCAATTTTCAGACGACTAGAAGCTTCTCAGGAGCTTCAGCTTTCAGATAGGGGTTAATTTAAGTTCAGAATACAAAAACATAAAAAGCAAGCCATTTATGAGGTTGAATCGTTACAAGCGACACGGTGTTGTGGCTGGAAAGCGCCGTAATAATATCACTTCCGAAATCACTACTTCTCACCGGCTTTTCCCCGTTTATTTCCTGGAATAGTCAGCAAATTATGTTTTAATGCATGAATTAACTTATTTTTGAAGGAAACTAATAGATATATCTTGAAGTTACGAAATAGAGACTTGGACACTGTGTTGACACACAAACTTTAACTTAAATTTGCAGTTAACTTATGATATTTACGATGTTAAGGCTTATATATATTTTACCTATAAATGATTAAGAAGATATTTGAGTATTATTTTAACGTTTTAAATGAAGCACTAAGAAGTTTTGTAAATAAATTTACACATGTAGGTAGTTATACCTAATGATGGAAGTTAGTCGTAAACAACACGAATTGCTCTTGAATTATCGAACTAAATTAACACAAGTTGAGACAAATGCAGTAAAGGAGATGAATAACTTTATTAGGAACGGGCGTACTTTCCTCGGATCCAAAAGGCACTTATTCCGGGATATCTTCGCCTTCCAGTTGCGTCATCCAAATCACGTCGGGGTCACCAAAAATGTTCGGTAATTCGGTGCTCTTCAATAAGTAGACGTAGTAGTTAAATAAGTAGGTGTAATCAGCTTCCACAAAGGTATATGTATGTATCAACATTTGATTTAAATGTTTTAATATTAAGACGGTGCTTGATCGTTGCCGTCCGTGTTGGTGTCTAGAATGATGTGTTAAGTAGTGTCCTCTTCCCGCGCTCCGCACCCCTCTGTCGTCCAGCTAGTTAGGGTGGGCTTAGACAGAACATAAAGATTTTTTTTTTTTTTTTCCTTTATTTATATCTGCGATCAGTCGCAAGAGTATAAGCAGATGGGTACTAGGTGGTAGATGTTTGGAGAGATAAGACCAATGTCATAGCTCTCGTCTAATTCTGGTAGCACGTTGGCTCTCTTGAGTCTCTTAATTGGATTAGGCTCCAATAGTTTGGCAGACAAGGGATTAGGATGGGCTGTAAGTCTGTCCTTGTACTTGGCCGAGTATCGTTTCGCTTCTTCAGTGACAGTTGGGACTTCCAGGTACTCGTGGATTTCCGAGTTGCGAGCGTACCAGGGTGCTGACGATATAACCCTGAGGATGTTATTTTGAGCTCTTTGTACACGCATTGTGTTGGATTTGCTTGCTGTTGACCACAGTTGGATTCCGTACGTCCAGATTGGTTTGATGATCCCGCAGTAAATTCGCAACTTGTTGGTTAAGGATAGTACAGACTGTCTTCCCAGGAGCCAGAGCAAGTTCCTGAACCGAAGGTTGATCTCGTCACGCTTGTTTTTGATATGCTCTTTCCATGTCATCCTTCGATCAAGGTGAAAGCCCAGGTATTTTACGCATGTCGACTGGGGAAGGGTAGTTGGGCCTAGACTAACGGGTGGGCAAGTCTCGCGCCGGAGTGTGAATGTAATATGGTGTGACTTAGGAGCACTAGCTTTTATGCGCCATTTGGACAGCCAAGCATTGGTGGCGGTAAGTTGAACCTGCAACAAGCTGCTTGCCTCTTGCGGGTCTTGACTACAGGCGAGAAAGGCTGCATCGTCAGCAAACGTGGCTATCGAGACCTGAGGTGTCTGGGGTAGGTCAAGAGTGTAGATGTTGTACAAGATAGGGCCTAGAACTGACCCCTGGGGTACTCCTGCTCTGCAGGAAAGCAAGGAAGATCTAGCGTCACCAAGTTTCACTCGAAACTTCCTGTCACTAAGGTATGATTCCATTAAGGGGAAAAAACAGTGTGGCAAATAACTTTTGATTTTGCAGAGTAGCCCCTTGTGCCAGACCCTGTCGAATGCCTGCTGTACGTCCAGGAAGGCAGCGGAGCAGTATTTTTTGCTTTCTAGGCTTTGTCTTATGGTGCTGTAGACTCTATGGACCTGCTCTATAGTGGAGTGTTTCTTTCGAAAGCCGAACTGGTGGTCAGGAATTATTTGATCCATATCTAGGCAGGGATTTAGTCGCGCAAGGAGGAGCCGTTCCCATAATTTGGACAGTACTGGCGTAAGGCTGATTGGGCGGTACGATGATGGTTCGTTAGGTGGTTTACCGGCTTTATGGATCATTATAATCTCAGAGGTTTTCCACAATGCTGGTACATGAGACGTCCTTAACGTGGCATTGATGAGTATGGTAAGGAATACAATGGCCTTCTTCGGGAGTTCTTTTAGTAACCTTGCGGTTATTAAGTCAAAGCCAGGGGCTTTCTTTGAGTCCAACTTACGAATCTCTCTAGTCACCTCTCTGGGTGAGGTAGGACGCAGTGGTAGGCAGAGCTGAAGGTCTTGTTTAATGATTTTGTCGATTTCCGGATCATCAGGCTCGTTGGTGTCGTTTGGTTTGAATATGCTGGCAAGGTGGTTGGCAGAGGCCTCGAATTTTTCTTCGCCTGTTCGCGCCCAAGTTTGACCAGTTCTAATTGGTGGGGAGCATTGTTGTGGCTGAAGGTTTTCCTTTGTCGCTTTCCAAAGTTTATGAGCCCCACGACCGTTGGGAGTAATCTTTACAAGCCTTTGCCTGACGGACTCGTTTACGGAGTCAGCAAGGAGGTCTTTCAGTTCTTTGATTGCCCTGTTAAGTTTGGTCTTGTCAGTGCTCCTATGAGTCTGCTGCCAAATTCTCCGGAGGCGTCGTTTCTCCTTAATTTTTTCCCTAATTGCAAGGGGTATCGGGGTGCCAGATGATGTTCCTTTTAACTCCGGTGTGCTAACCCAAGCCGCTACTTGTAAAGTATTTGTGAAGTACAGGCAGGCATCATCCACATCTTCTTTAATTTTGAGTGGAAGTTTGAGGTTGATATTCGTCTCGAGGTATTCCCGGAAGTAGAGCCAGTCTGTGTGCGGGTTGTGCAGTTGATCAGCGTAGGGCTCGTGGAGCATAGGCACAGAGCTCAGCATTAGAGTAACGGGGGTGTGATCAGATGAACCATCTAGACTTGATTTGACGATTGTGTTCTGCTTGCATATACTCTTGGTTATGTAGAAGTCTAATAGGTCAGGCTTTTTCTGACTGTCCGTTGGCCAGTATGTAGGCTCTCCTGTTGACATAGGTGTCAGATGGATGGCATCGCAGCTCTTTTTTAGTTCGCGACCTCTACTGGTTGTTAGTCTCGAGCCCCAGTGAGAATGTTTGGCATTCCAATCGCCACCAGCGATGAACCGGTTGCCCAAGGATTCAAAAAAGCGGGTAAACATACCCTCTTTTATGGTGTGACGTGGTGGGCAGTAAACTGCGGAGAGGTTAAGAGGTCCAGTTCGATCTTCGACGCGTATCGTAGTGGCTTGAAGGTAGGGGGCCGTATATGGATCCAGAAGGCAATGCCTTATACTATTCTTGATTATGACCGCGGATCCAGTATGGGCACCCCCATCAGGGTGAGGGGTTAGATATACGGAGAAACCTGGAATGCATATTCTGCTTCGTGATGTTGTGTGCGATTCAGATATTAGACAGATATCAAGATGGTTTGATTTTATGAACATTTCTACTTCGTGTTTGTTGGGAGCAAGGCCGTTAATGTTCCAAGTGGCTATGTGTAGAGAAGTCATTTTGCAAGCCTTGTGACGAGGGTTGTGATAAGCCCCACGAGGGAGCCTATTTGTTGTATTAATAGATCCATTTTTTCACTCTGTTTAATTAAAATTTCCTCTAGCTTGTTGTGGTAGTTTTGTTCATTGGTTGTACGGGTTGTACAACTGAGATGATTTGATTCTTGATAGTTGATTGTAGACTTGATGGAAACACTGATCTAGTTGAATGATTTTATTGATAACCAAGGTAAATGTATAGGTACTAGCTAGGAGCACGTATAAACGTAGACTGTAACATGCGTATTGAGGCGGGAACCGTTTTCACATATGCTGACGACACTGCTGTGGTATTCTCAGGGGATACATGGGAGGAAGTGCGCCTATCCGCAGAAAGTGGCCTCACAAAAATTGCCGGATGGCTACAAACAAATCTTCTTACCCTAAACACAACTAAAACTAACTACGTTTGCTTCACAAACTATAATCGTACGCAACCAGACACAGACTTCTCAATCAGGATCCATACTTGCCACAACACGCAAACCATCTGTGCCTGCCCAGCCATCGAGAAGGTAGAATCCACTAGATACCTGGGGGTTATGGTCGACCAACGACTCACCTGGCACTTGCACACTGAGAGTATTATGGGCAGAATTCGTAAACTTATCTGGGTCTTTAAAAATCTTAGGCACGTAGTAACGAAGACCGTACTAAATCAAGTTTACATATCACTGGCCCAGTCAGTCCTTGCGTATTGTATCCCTATATGGGGTGGTGCAACTAAGACCAAATTTCTTGAGCTTGAGAGAGCTCAAAGGGCACTTCTAAAAGTGATGTTTTTCAAACCGTACAGATTTTCCACAAACAAACTTTATACACTCTGTGACTTATTATCTGTAAGAAAATTATATATATTTAGCCTTATCATAAAGACACACAAGACAACCACATATACACCGGAAACAACAAGTACACGTAGGAAAAGAACTAAAGTTATCCACACTCCCACAGTGAAATCTGCATTTGCAAGGAGACAACAAGCAGCACAATCTGCCAACCTGTATAATCTTATAAATAAGCACATAGATATGTATTCCTCCACCACGCATGAGTGTAAATCTAAGTTAACAGTATGGTTAAAAACCAAAAGCTATTTTGATATTGAAAATTTACTTCAGAGACCTGTATATTAAATGTGATACACACACACACACACACACACACACACACACACACACACACACACACACACACACACACACACACACACACACACACACACACACACACACACACACACACACACACACACGCGCACACACTTACCACATAGTATAATATAAAATGTTTACTTATTATATACATTATATTTTAAGTTATGCCTACACCTAAGTCACAACATGTGGAAGAGCGGTGATCTTCTTAGCACAAGTATATTATATACTTAAAAAGAGGCACCAGCACAGATACTTGTATACGTATTTATAAGTTACTGAAATAAATTATTTTGATTTTGATTTTTTTTTTGATTCATAAGTGGCGTAATCGCCGATACAGTAATTAATACAACTTCATTATATTTAACGCTGACATGTGAAATGTGCGATGCTTGGATCGTACATATTCCCGGCCACGAGATGAGAATTGATGGGAGATGCAAATTATTTTTACACAAACCAAACAGCTAGGACATTATTTTAGACATTATTGTTACAACGACCGGCGCTTACACAGCGGAACTAGGACCCTAATTACGCACATTAATTATTTTATTGTATTTTAATATTTGTTTACGTAATTGTTAGTATCAATACTCGGTCTTCATTTTAAAAGTAGCGTAATAGTCAGATTTTGGTTGGATATAATTATTTTCCAGACTGGTAGTTTGTATAAGTCAATCAGGGTATTTATTTAGTTTCAAGTTAAGTTAAGCAGTGTCAAACAGTTAGTAATAATTATTAATTAATTTAATAATATTTAAAACTCGGTTGGTAATTCAATTAAACCGTCTGAATGGATTGTTGAATAACTAAGTACTTTAGTCGGCCGGATGGTTAGCGACGATCAGCGCCATGTGGCGGTTCTGGGAAGTTCGGGGGGAATGCAAATTATAATAGAAAAATCGCAGGAGGACTTTTTGCTGTAACTTTGTTTTCTACATGATAAACTGATTATTGAAACTTAAACGTATTTAATTTCTGCTACGGATCTCCGTAACATATCAGAAGTGGTTTTTTATTCACGTAACCATGCTCGGGCCATATTTTCGTGGACTAGGGAAGAGAAAGAATAGTGTTGACGAAGAAAATGAAGAAGAAAAGCAAGAAACGTTCTCTTGGCACATCGAAAAAGAACCTCCTATAGCAACCAAGAAGCGTCATATATCGCACATAGACGCAGAACTTATTCCGAAATTCGATCCTGGCAAGAAAGCTACAAATGTGAACGGTTGGCTCCATAAAATTGAACAACTAGGGATTGGGATGACCGTGACAAAATTTTCGTGATGCAAATACGGCTACGAGGAGCGGCCAGAGAGTGGTATGATGACCTTGATGACTATGCTGCGTCTTGGAATTTATGGAAAGAAAAGCTATCTAAAGCATTTACACGATCCACTGAATTCGTCGACCGCCTAGAAGAAATGCTAGCAAGGAAAAAGACAGAAAGTGAAACTATGACAAATTATTATCATGACAAAATGTCGTTGTTAAAGAAATGTAATATTGAAGGTGACGCTGCTGCCTCCTGTTTGATACGTGGCCTTCCAACAGAGTTACAGTCTAACGCGAAGGCATATAATTGTGAATCTCCTGATCAACTCTATTACGGGTTTTTGTCGTCGCTTGAGAATTACAGAAAAGTCGAATTAAGAACTACGGAACAAAGAGCTGGTTGGCGCCGCGGAACCGCCGCCTCCGCCGGATGTCTGCCGAAACTTTGCTACAACTGCCGCAAGACGGGGCACGAAGCTCGAGACTGCCGCGCCACCGCCACCCGCTGCCAGGTCTGCCAGCGCGCCGGACACGACGCTGCTGCCTGCTGGTTCGCCGCGGGCCCGTCGTCGCGCCCGCCGCAAATACCACAAGGTACAGTCGGTATACTTTACTACATATGAAATTATGTCTGATTTGTATAGAAAACGTGTTACAATTGATGATTTAGTAGGAATCGCATATACTGATACGGGCAGCAAAGTGAATATTATAACGGCTAAAATGGCTCAAACTCTGCATACAAAGGTTTTACCATCAAACATTTGTATGAAAGGTTTCGGCGGTCTACATACGGCTTCAATGTGTAGGGTACAATTTCAACTCTTTATTGACGATTTGCACTTGGATAGCAGTGCCGAAATTACGAATACACAACTTAACGACATTGATTTAATAGTTGGGCAACCAATAATTAACCACCCTAATGTGAGCCTTATTACGACGTCGTCAAGTGTTAAATTGTATCCTACAATTCAAAACGACAATTTTTTGACTGATATAAAATTGACCAACAATGACATTATAACCAAGGCCCCATTATACCTACAGTCCGATTTGGTACTCCCCTCCGGTGCGAGTTGTGACATTCCTGTTTATATCAAACACGATTTAGGGTCACAAACCATACTAATTTCGCGTCCAGTGGTATTTTCTCTTGGGGCATCTTCATTTTTCATATCGCAAGCTATTTTGGAAAAGATGCCTTATAGTTTACGCATTATAAACCTCGGTGACGTATGTATACAATGGCCAGCTGATAAACTCATTTGCCGCGCGGAAGTGTACGTCCAAAGCGAAGTTATGACAGTAGCAGATCTATCACACGCGGATTCCGCTACACATAAATATGTAAACTTAGATCCATCTACCATAGACATGGGTCAGATAAGCGAACATGACTCCACACAGTTACTAAGGATTTTAAATAACTACTCGCACTGTTTTGCTGAATGCTCAGGTGACCTTGGGTGCAGTGATTTAATAGAGATGAAAATAAAGACTACTACTGATCAACCCGTCTATTGTAAACCGTATCGGATGTCTTACAAACAAAACGAAATCGTAAAGCAAAAGGTTGATGAACTCGTTTCAGCAGGCATAGTCCGAGAGTCGACCTCTGATTATGCGAGTCCTGTCATTTTAGTTCGAAAAAAGATGGAGATTATAGGTTATGTGTCGATTATCGTGCATTAAATTCGCGGACGGTAAAGGATCGATATCCGTTACCACACATGGATGATCAGATTAACCGGCTTGTAGGTAAAGTTTATTATACATTATTATTTATTTACAACTCCCTTTTAGAAATACACAGACAAACGGATTGCCTCCCTAAATTGTCTGATATACATAACTATAATACGCGATCTAAACACAAATTGGTACTACCACAGTTGCGGCTTACAAAATGTCAAAAACAGGGTGCTTTTCTAAAGATAAAAATGTACAACAAATTACCTTTTGAAATAACATCATTGCCAATTCATAGTTTTAAGAAGAAAATATCACACTATTTCAGGAAACATGCCTTTTACTCCGTATCAGAATTTTTAACAAGCAATATTAGCTTTCACACATTTTGAACTATGTTATTAGCTATAATTATCATTCTGATTTTATTGTAATTTATTTCTTTTATTTTTACAAATTGTTACTGACATACCATGTAATGCACATATTACTTTATGGTGAAATAAATAAATACAAATACAAAATACATTGGACCTGGCTCAAGGTTACTATCAACTCAAAATGGATGAGGATTTGATATCTAAAACGTCTTTCGTAATTGCTGAGGGCTAATACGAATTCTTGAAAATGCCATTTGGCTTGGCAAATGGGCCAGCTGTCTTCTCACGGTTGATACGTCGCGCACTAGGTTCGTTAGAAAATAAACTAGCCATTTATCTCGATGATGTCACTATTCCCTCTGTCACAATTGAAGAGGGGTTAGACCTTCTAGAGCAAGTTTTAGATTTGCTCACACAAGCAAACCTAAAATTAAACGCCAAAAAATGCTCATTTTTAAAAACTAACGTTAACTACCTAGGCCATGAGATAACAGAAGGCACTATTCGACCAGGCAATGCAAAGATTGAAAGCGTAGCACGCTTCAAGCAACCTCGCAATGTACACGAAGTGCGCCAATTTATTGGTTTAGCATCATATTTCAGTAGATATGTGAAAGGCTTTGCCGAGATTGCTCGACCACTCACTTACCTGACAAAAAAAGGAGTAGAATGGGATTGGGGTTCAGAACAGGAGTCTGCATTTGAAAAATTAAAGACAATTCTAACGGAGAGGCCCGTATTGGCTATATATGATGTATATGCCAAAACCGAACTTTGGGTGGAATTTTGCTTCAATATCAACGCGATGGTCATTTAAAGCCTGTGGCTTATTTCAATCGCGTAACTAGCCCTGAGGAGCAGGTTTACCACAGTTATGAATTGAAAACCCTGGCTGTAGTAGCGTCCTTGAAGCGTTTTCATATTTATTTGACTGGTATTCCCGTTAAAGTTGTCACAGATTGTGCAGCTCTCAGAACGACGTTATTGAAGAGAGACTTAATTCCACGCATCGCCCGATGGTGGCTTACTATACAAGAGTTCAATATTGAGATTGAGTACCGACCTGGTATCCGGATGCAGCATGTTGATGCCCTTAGTAGGAACCCTGTGGATACGGTGTTAGTACTGCACATAGAAGAATCAGATTGGCTTATAACTTAACAGCTTCAGGACGACCATACACAAAATATAATAAAACAACTGAAAGAAGGTAGCAAAAAACCCGGATATTGCAAACAATTACAAGCTCGAAAATGGTTGTCTATATCGTAAAACGCTTTATGGTAATAGGTTTGTGATACCCAAACTTGCAAAATGGGGTTTATTACAAAAATATCATGACCAAATAGGACATGTAGGATTTGACAAATGCGAGAAAACCATAAAGTCGCAGTTCTGGTTTGCAGGTATGACACGGTTTATAAGAAAATATATTAACTCCTTTCTTACATGTGCGTATGCTAAAGGAAACCATGGCAAAAGAGTGGGTGAATTTTTTTTTTCTTGTCTCATCAATCTATGTGAAACACCTATATCTGTGTGGAACTCTTCCATAATCTATGTGAAAGACTAATAATCTGTGTGAAACATTGCAGCTAGCTGTGTGAAATATCATAATAATCTGTGTGAAATATTGCAACAGCACACTACAATCTGTGTGAAATATCATAATAATCTGTGTGAAATATTGCAACAGCAATCTGTGTGAGATAACGCAATAGCAATCTGTGTGTAAAATCATTATAATCTGTGTGAACTACATTATCGTCTGTGTGAACTACATATTAAAATAATAATCTGGTTGGTAGAACATACTTAGCTACGTATAATTGAATAATGACTACATATCATGATCTTATCTTGATTGTTTGCCCTGTGTGAAATGCAAAGCTTCATTACCTACTGACATTTGAGTAGCTTACAATAATTGTCAAAAATATTTACAAGGGAAAAAAGAAGGAAATATAGTATCACTGCATAAGTAGTGGTTGGCTCTTAGACTATAGTTATGGTGGTGAGCTTTCATGTGATGTTCATAGATGGCGCTGGTAAACTTACCTGATTGATGTGATGTTTTATCGATACAAGTTACTGTGTAAATGTTTGTTAAATTCCAGATTCACGTTGCCGGTGACAAGAACATGTCCATGGATCGGCGCGCGGCGCGGCCGATGATTCAGGATGGCCGAGTGTTACAACGACCGGCGCTTACACAGCGGAACTAGGACCCTAATTACGCACATTAATTATTTTATTGTATTTTAATATTTGTTTACGTAATTGTTAGTATCAATACTCGGTCTTCATTTTAAAAGTAGCGTAATAGTCAGATTTTGGTTGGATATAATTATTTTCCAGACTGGTAGTTTGTATAAGTCAATCAGGGTATTTATTTAGTTTCAAGTTAAGTTAAGCAGTGTCAAACAGTTAGTAATAATTATTAATTAATTTAATAATATTTAAAACTCGGTTGGTAATTCAATTAAACCGTCTGAATGGATTGTTGAATAACTAAGTACTTTAGTCGGCCGGATGGTTAGCGACGATCAGCGCCATGTGGCGGTTCTGGGAAGTTCGGGGGGAATGCAAATTATAATAGAAAAATCGCAGGAGGACTTTTTGCTGTAACTTTGTTTTCTACATGATAAACTGATTATTGAAACTTAAACGTATTTAATTTCTGCTACGGATCTCCGTAACATTATAGTGAATACATTATTTGATCGAGGTAAATCCTCTGAACATTGTGGAAGTAGTTTGACTGTTAAGAACAGTTGCCGCGGCGCGGTGATTTGGTCTCTCCAGTTGTTGTCCGTCGTTGCCCGGCTGGTCTGCCGATGGAATGGAGCTGCGCGATGTGATGGACATCGACGTAAGCCTACGTCCGCTGTCCGCAGGAGCCGCTAGCGGAGGGTTGAGTCGCGCGAGGAGTCTTCGTCGCCGAACGCAGCAGCGGTGCTATCACGGCTACTACGCCCATGACCGCGTAGATCGCCGTGTAGTGATGAACGTCGTGATAGTTGATTCCATCTGATAATGCGCCCTCGTTCTTCATGTGATCGATCTGGTCCTTGATGACCTTCAGAACTGTGTTATTCTCTTCGGAGTCTCTCGATTCTCCTTGCAGGACTGGTACCGTGAGATTGATAACATTATTTATTGATGGTACGTTGAACCTAACGACGTCTGCTTGAGTCTTGATCTCGCTGGAAAGTTTCTTTTGAGGAAAGATAGTAAAAGCATCTCCGTTCAGTACGCAGTCTGTTTGTAACGTTATGATCCCGGCCTTCTTAAGATACTCTGCCGTTACGTCCTGTCCGCATATGATTCTTGCAGTACATACGTCACAACAAAAGTACAGGTATGTATTAGTAGCACTTAGTTCCGTCCATATGTTCCGGCATGCGTCAGAGTGCACTTCGTTATCATCACAACATAGATACGCCTGGAACCCACAACAACATACAAGGCGATGGAAACGAACTGTCAAATTTTACATCATGCAGCGAAGAAGAAGTATCAAAAATTATCGAAAATCTGGATCCCAAATGTAGTGCTGGTATAGACAAAATCACAACAAAATCGATTCAATGTATGAAACAATATTTAGTGCCAAATCTAACAGAATGTATTAATTACAGTTTGAGGACTGGTTCTTTCCCGGACTCGCTTAAAGTGGCAAAAGTGACACCAATTTTTAAATCTGGTTGCAAAACGGACCCGGGAAATTACCGGCCAGTCTCCGTGTTGCCAATATTTTCAAAAATTTTTGAAAAGATTATTTACTGCCGGCTTTTCAACTATCTTACACAAATTGATTTCCTTTTTAATAAACAATACGGTTTTCGCCCAGAATCCAGTACACTATCCGCAACGATTGACTTAGTCAGTATGATAAAATCAAACATAGATAATAAAAAAATAACTCTCGGTATCTTTATCGATCTAAAAAAGGCGTTCGATACTGTAAGTCATGCACTCTTACTATCAAAACTAATGAGTATAGGAATTTCGGGCGCAGCATATGCAATTTTAGAATCATACTTAAAAAATCGTTTTCAGATTGTCAAGATAGGCAATGAACAAAGTTCTCCTCAACGGATTACCTATGGCGTTCCTCAGGGCTCCATACTTGGCCCACTTCTATTTTTAATATATATCAACAGTATTAACCAAGTATCATTAAGAGGAGAACTTAGTGTGTATGCAGATGACACTTGCGTATTTTATTTTGGGCAATCGATAGATGAAATAAAAAAAAAAGCGCAAAATGACACGAATGGTTTCAAAATAATCTACTCACAATAAATGTAGCAAAAACCAGTTATGTTATATTTAAGGCCAAAAATAAGAAAATAAATGATGAAACTCCACTTACAATTAACTCAATAAAAATAAAAAAAACATCTGAAGAAAAATATTTGGGACTAATACTAGACAGCGAACTATCATGGAAGCCACACATAAACAGAATAAAATCAAAACTATCATCACTTCGAGGGTGTCTTTTTAATATTGTACACTGTTTCCCTCGCAAAGTGTTATACACAATTTATAATTCGTTAGTAAAATCACATCTGAACTATCTCGTAGAGATATGGGGTAGCGCCAATAAATCCACACTTAAAAGTCTACAGATTGCCCAAAATAAAATCATAAAAACACTTTTTCGTTACGACTTTCTCACACCCAGCGTTAAAATTTATTCAGAAACTAAAATTATGAATCTTAACCAGTTATACTTTAACAATACTTGCCTCCTAATAAGAAAAATACTCGGAAAAAAAATCCATTCACAAATATCTTTTAAAACTAAAACAGAGGCAGGATTACGTCCTCTACGTAATGCCAACAATCTATGTCTCCAGCCAGCGCGTACTAAATTTGGACAAAAAAGCATAGAATATGAAGGGGCAAAGTTCTATAACAAAATACCTAAACACATCAAAGATTGTAAAAAATTGTATATGTTTAAACGGAAATTAAAAGACTTCGTTATTAAAAATATCTAAATCCGGCCCTGTCAGTGACAAGTCGTAAACAAAGAAGTATCGTGTTACTATTCAACTAATCCCCGTAT
This sequence comes from Epinotia brunnichana, assembly GCA_963854355.1. NCBI lineage: Eukaryota > Metazoa > Arthropoda > Insecta > Lepidoptera > Tortricidae > Epinotia > Epinotia brunnichana. Next base: position 81,759 of record CAWKZR010000023.1, read on the forward strand.
AATTATTTTCGACCTAATGTGCATTGCATTAAGGCATAAAATGTAATCGAATCCAATGTTATAAGTGAACTGTTTTCTGACTGTATTCAACTAATCCCTCCCTACCCTCAGTGTGCGAATTATTCGCGCAATTTTGTATTATTTGTAATTACACTTTCTTACTTCTAGGAACAAAATTTGTTCAACAAATACCTTTGTTAATATTTTGTATTAGATACTATTACAGGCTTAGACCTATTATAATTTAAACTGGATAGCGTATTTCGATTTAGTGAATATTTTAATAGATTTTATAAATTTTGTTACATAACTACCTACCTATTGTGTGTACTACTGTAATTTATAATCTATTTTGTGTAATATGTTTAGAGTGTTAAGCACCTTGTGGTGCTTACCTACCGATAAAGTTTAGTAAAATTAGTTTAAGTTTCTCATAAGTGAAATGTATAATTTCTTAGAGAAAAATAAAGTTCTTTAAACCTAAAAGCATCTCCGTTCAGTACGCAGTCTGTTTGTAACGTTATGATCCCGGCCTTCTTAAGATACTCTGCCGTTACGTCCTGTCCGCATATGATTCTTGCAGTACATACGTCACAACAAAAGTACAGGTATGTATTAGTAGCACTTAGTTCCGTCCATATGTTCCGGCATGCGTCAGAGTGCACTGAGCACTTATTTGTAACTTGATCCGCTATACAGAGGTGAGTGTCCGACTTCAGTTGATAAATTGGACCCTGTAGCGTGCAAATAAGTGTCTTAGCGTCGTAGTATTTTAATTCCGAGAAGGCGTGACGTAGCTGTGTCAATACTATATAACATTGATGTTGGTTTTCTATAGCGCGACATATCGTTTCCAAATGATTGATGTATTTTGAAAACAGTTCAGATCCTTTCCAATAGGGATCGGTGTCGTAGTACACCACGATTTTCCACTCATCCCGGGCCAGTTTCATGTTTGTTATTTTGTCGAAGTAAATGCCTTGTCCATCTTTGAAACTTAATATGTTGTGAGTGCATTGCGCAGGTGATATAAATAACATAAATAGCATGAAGGCCATAGTGATGAAATTTATGAGTTTGCCCTTTGAAGGTGTTCTCTGATTTATAACCTTGTGGTATTTGACCTTCGGATCCTGTTTCGGTTCTCCTGCTTGATTTTTGGAGGGTTCATCGTTTTCTGTTACAGGTAGGACGGATAATTTGATAATGGGTCTTTTGATGACTCCATTTTTTGTCTTAACTGATGCGACGCGTACGAAGCCGTCCTTCCGCGGGTGAACATCTGATATCCTGCCAAGGGCCCACTTGCCGGCAGGCAAGTTTGCGTCATGAATAATCACAACGTCGTCAACCTTGATGTTTGATTTAGGTTGCGTCCATTTGCATCGTGATTGCAGTTGAGATAAGTACTCGGCTTGCCACCTTTTCCAGATATCCTGGAATATTTTCTGTGTTAAGCGCCAGCGTGTTCGCTCGTCCTTTTCTGTGTCAACAATATGTAATGTCGGCCCACTTCCCAAAAAATGTGATGGAGTAAGGTAGTCCACGTCATCAGGGTCTTCGGTCAGCGCACACAGTGGGCGTGCGTTCAAACAACCCTCGATCTGTGCCAATAGTGTGGAGAATTCTTCGAATGTGAGATGTTGATCGCCTAATACTCTGCGGAGATGATATTTGAGACTTTTCACGGCGGCTTCCCACAATCCACCGGCGCTGGGCCAAGAGGGTGCGTTAAAGTGCCAGCTGATGTCCAAGTCGCCGATGGCGTTAAAAAATGGTTCCTCCAACGTGACCTTGATCTCTCCGTACTCTCTTTTGATTGATTTATTGGCGCAGACAAAGTTTGTACCATTATCACTGAAGATATGACGCGGTGCTCCACGTCTGGCTGCCATTCTTCGAAGAGCTGCAAGAAAGGCTTCTGAGCTTAGATCTGAAACTAGCTCCAAGTGAACTGCCTTTGTTGCCATGCAGACAAAAACAGCTACGTAACCCTTTGTAGTCTTGATTCCGCGACCTTTGCTAGCTTTTACAGTGACGTAGCTGGTATAGTCGACTCCCGTATTGTAAAACGCTCTGGATGGATTTGATCTTGCTTCAGGTAAGTCGCCCATTATTTGATTTAACTTTAGCGGCTTCTGCTTAAGGCACGTTATGCAACGTCGTAGGCGTTTTTTGACAGCTCTGTTTCCACCCACAATCCAGTATGATTCTCGTAGCCTGGAGTGAGTGGGTTTAACACTCCCGTGTAGAACAGCTTCGTGTGCCTGGTCGATAAGCAGATCTGTTAGGCGACTGTCGTGAGGGATGATGAGTGGATGTTTCATTTCCCAGCTGATGTGCGAGTTATGAAGTCGGCCGCGAACTCGTAACAGTCCATTTTGATCTAGGAACGGTCTTAATTTCAATATGTTACTTTTTGAGTCCATTGATTGGTTTGATTTCAAATCTCTGATTTCATTTGAGAATTCTTTTTCTTGGATGTACTCAATGATTTTATTTTTAGCTCTACTTAACTCGTCAGCTGTTAAGTAATTTGAGCGTAGGTCTGCACGCGAGGCGAGGCGTAGTATCCACGCGAGTATTCGCGTGCAGCGTGTCATGTTGCTATGCTTGCATATTATGTCATTGATAACGTCGTTTGTTTGATTAGACGTTGCCAGGTGACATTGTTTTGATGATTTTATTTCTTGATCTGTAGTGAAAGTTGCTTTCTCTTGATTTGGGCTGTATGATGTTAGCCATTTGGGACCATTCCACCACAGTGGATGTTTCAATAAATTTTGAGCCGTGATTCCGCGACTCGCGCAATCCGCTGGGTTTTCTTCTGATTTAATGTAGTTCCAGCAGGCCGGTGGTATGATTTTGGTGGTCTTGGCAACTCGATGGGCTACGAAGGGTTTCCACTTGCTAGGTTCCCCGTTTAGCCAACCTAAAACTGCGGTCGAGTCGGACCAACATATGACTTTTATGTTGTTATCTGATAGCGATTGCGTCAACTTTTTCATCAACGTAGATAAAAGTTGAGCTGAGCAGAGTTCAAGCCGGGGCAAACTGACATCTTTTTTCGTTGGCACTAGTCTTGTTTTAGCTGCTACCAATACCGGCGGCGGCGAAGATATATTTTGATCGACACCTGGGAGGATGACTCGACAGTAAATAGTGCATGCATACGCTTTCGTGGATGCGTCACAGTACCCATGCAGTTCAATATTTTGATTTTTGCTGCTATTTAGCCATCGTGGTACCTTGATATCCTTGATATGTTGTAGATCTTGATAGATTGTGTGCCATTCTTTTTTGATGTTGTCTGGTACTTGATCGTTCCATCCGATGTCATTTGATACGACGTTTTGAAACAGTAGCTTTAGCTTTGTTGTAACAGGTGACAGCCACCCAAGAGGGTCGAATACTTTTGCTATATTCGACAGCAGGTCTCTTTTTGTCATTGTCTTACTTATGGAGGGCGGTTCAATCTTAAGTTGGAAAGTAAAATGATCTTCCCATGGGTGCCAGCGTAGTCCCAATGTTTTGGTTGTTTCCTGATCTTTGAACTCGAAAGTTTGATGTAATTTTTGAGACTTGTTGACTTCTTGTAGTAGCTCCGGCCTATTTGATGCCCACTTACGAAGGTTGAAGCCCCCTGATTTCAGTAAGTTGATAAGATCTGCCTGCAATTTCTTCGCTGATTCAATGTCGTGACTGCCGTGTAAGAGGTCGTCCATGTAAAAACTCTCTTCTATGACGCTAGCTGCTTCGGGATAGTTCTTGCGTTCATCACTTGCTAGCTTCTTTAGCGTCATCATCGCCAGAAACGGGGCGGCCCCGGTACCATAACTAATGGTAGTTAGTGCGTATTCACGTAGATGTTGTTGTGGGTCCTGTCTCCAAATGATTTTTTGATATTTTTGGTCTTGAATGTTCACCATGATTTGCCTGAACATTTTTTCGATATCTGAGATCATTCCGACTTTATATTGTCGCCACTTAATAATGAGTGACATCAAGTCCCTTTGTAAATTCGGTCCGGTGTACATGGTGTCGTTAAGACTGATCCCATTTGAGGTCTTAGCAGCAGCATTGAAGACCACTCTAAGAGAAGTTGTTGTTGAGTCCGGTCGCTCGATACAGTGGTGAGCTAAATAGCATTCTTCGGTTGAATTGCGTTGACCTTCTGATTCGTCAGTGCAATCCCGCATGTGACCCAAATCGATGTACTCTTGTATGAAGTTCTTGTAGTCCCTTTCGATGCTTTCGTTCTTTTTAAACTTGTTTTCAAGTTGTTTGAATTGAGCAATGGCGATATTTTTTGAGTATCCCAAAGAGTTTTCCATCTCAGGCTTGAACGGTAGGCGTACGACATATCTTCCATCCTTCTGGCGAAATGTAGTTTCATGATAAAGGTCAAGGCAGTATTGATATTCTAAGGACAAGGTCGAAGAGTCATTGATATCTTCTATGGTCCAGAAGCGCGTGAGATCATCTATGTGGTTGATGACAATGTTGCATTGATATGATGGCACGTTTCCACAAAGTATCCACCCAAGGTGTGTCTTCTGTGCAAGTGGCAGGGCTTCGTTTACATTGATAATACCATCTTGAATGATTTTGGCGTAAACGTCGGCTCCTAATAATAAATCAATAGGGCGCCTGACGTGGAATTCAGGGTCTGCAAGTGGAACGCCTTCCAGGTAAGACCATTCAGGCTTAGGGAACGTCTTGTTCGGCAGGTGATTTATCAATGTGTTCATGACATACAGGTTGGCATCAAATTGATAATCGGAATGCAGTGATGAAGCGGTGACGTTGATTACACCTTTGCAAGTTATTCCTTTGGCGCCAATGCCGTAAACAATATCGTTGCATCGTTGCCGCGGCAGTTGTAACAGTTGCGCGGCGTTCTGAGAAATCAAGCTCATTTGTGATCCCTGATCTATAATTGATCTCATGATATGATAACTTCCATCTGCTGCTTTAATCTTGATAAGAGCAGTTGCTAATAAAACATCCATGATATTATTTGATTCATTCTTGCGTAACATTTGCAATATTTTTCCGCTTGCTAAATAGAGTGGAAGTGTCCTGTTGCATTGTGTAGGCATCATGCACTAAAGTGTTGTGTCTTTCGTTACACGTGCGGCATCGACTTGTAGAAAAACATTCTTTATCGTAGTGATTGTAGAGGCAATTTTTGCATAAATTTAATTTTGCAATAATGTTGCGTTTGCTTTCGGGCGCTGCCCTTTGAAATGTTTCGCAATGAAATATTCCGTGGCTTCTATTACACACGGCGCATTGTTTTCTTTGTAAATGACTTGATTTAAAATCGTTTGATTTGGCTGGTGATATGCCTGATTCTTTTGTGCCTCCGAATGACTTGTAAATGGGTTTTTTGATGTTTCAGGTTGATGATGTTGCTTCGGTGTGTCCAACTTTCGGCGGCTCGCCTCAAATGACGTGAACTTCATTTCCAGGAATTCCAAAAATTCCTTTAGGGTTGGCAAGTCTCGAGGGTTCTTTAGAGATTCAACATATTCAGTATGACTCTCGGTATCCATTTTTTGTGATAAAATATGGACTATGAGTGGGTCCCATGACTTGATGTCCACGCCGAGGTTCCTGATGGCATTCAAACACTCGTTGGTGGTATCATGTAGACGCTTGATCAGTGGGTATGATTGTTGCTGCATTGATGGCAGAGAGAAGAAGTTATTGAGGTGAGCCGTGAAAATGAGTTTTGTGTTATTGTACCTGTGGTTCAAGATTTCCCAACAGGTTTCATAGTTTTCGGAGCTGATGTTGAGATGTTGAATGAGTTTTTCTGCTTCTCCTCTGACCTTGTTCTTCAAAAATTGCATCTTCTGAGCTTTCGACATCGAATGGTTATAATGTATGGCTTCATTAAATAAATCTTTAAAAGAAGTCCATTGTTGATAGTTTCCACTAAACGGTGGTATATCCATGACCGGGGTTGATTTCTTCCGATGAGTCATAGACCATATTTTGGTATTGATTGACCTTTTAGTATCCTGGAACTTCTTCTCATATTTGTAGAAAGTTTGATTATAAACTTCATTGTCTTCAAGGAGTTCACTGTCGATGTCCCAGTGAAGAGCGTCGATAGTGGACGTATTTATGCACAAGGGAGCCAACCCACACAATGATAGTTTTGAGAAAAAGCGGGTTTTGTTAAAAAAGTGTGTACGCTTTTTTTCTTCATGTTTTTTAATAAAGGTGGATTGCCAAGCGTTACAACATGGTTTTGTTTATATTTGTATACATAAATATGCCAAGAAAATGTAGTTTTAAGTGTAGTTTTCTCTTAAAAAGGCAACGGTTCCTTTTAGCAAAAACATTCAAATGAGGGTTGGTTCCTTGTTGATTTAATAGGGAACTATACACATGTATACAAAAAAAATACAAACTAGTTTGAATGTACTTTATTAACAAAATGTTGTAAACATTGTACACATACAAAAGTTCTACAATATTCTAAAATATTATTCTGTAACCTAACCATCTCCAAACATCAAATACTTTAATTAAAAATGTAAGGAAATATTTTAACACAAAGCTTTCTTAGTTCTCGCTAGTTTCATCTTCCATTTCAAAGTCAGGTTTACCCGAAAAGCCCTCCAGATCATCCTCGATGCTTTCGTCGGGAATTTACCGAATGTAAAAATCGTGATGGACCTGTGGAATCAGATGAAGAAGGCTCTTCAGATCTTTTAACTTTGCGTCGGCAACAGGCCTTCCTGATGGCCATAGTGGCTCCATTAACTGCTTGGTAATACTTGATGATGCCCCTCCCCGAGTACTTTTTTTTATAATAGCTACTCCCTTAAATTCTTCAACGAAGTTAGATCTCATGTAAATTTTAAACATTTCATGTTTTCTAAGCTCTATCTCTTTTGTGGTCAGCTGTGACACTTTCGTTCCATCTGTGTATTTTTTTCTATTACATGTATCTTTTTTTAAAGGCTTGGTGCGCATGTTAAAGATTGGTAAAAATATTTGGTTAAGTTTTGCACATGAAACTTTTCTCATTACAGCTGCACTTGCTTCCTCTTTATACAATTCGAAAATTTTGGAAAGTTTCATGTGAGATCTTAGAAACTTAACCCCATTACATTGTCCTCGTCGGAAGTGGGATATATATGTCGGCAATCTTTTTAAAAAGTCTATTATGAACTGCACGCATTCAATGTCTAGTTTATCGAGACTGTTTTGTGAACCACGTTTATCTGCAATAACATCTTCAGACCGCATCTTACAAAGCGACGTATTTATTATTTTTGACGACGTTTGAAAGGTTTTAACAAACATGTCTCTACATACTGATATCATCATCATCATCATCATCATCATATCAGCCGAAAGACGTCCACTGCTGGACATAGCCCCCCACTCAAAAGAGTGCCACAATGGCCGGTCCTGCGCCACCCGCATCCAGCGGACTCCCGCGACCTTTACCAGGTCATCAGTCCACCTTGTGGGAGCCTACCCACGCCGCGCCTTCCGGTACGTGGTCGCCACTCAAGAACCTTTCCACCCCAACGGCCATCGGTTCTACGTGCAATGTGCCCCGCCCACTGCTACTTAAGTTTAGCGATTCGGAGGGCTTTATCGGTGGTTCTGCTGCGGATAACCTCATTTCTGATGCGATCGTGCAGAGAAACTCCCAGCATAGCCCTCTCCATCGCCCTTGAGTGACTTTGAGCCTTCTCATGAGGCCCAACCACAGCGAAGCGAGCGACCACTTTTCCGTTCCATATGTCATCACTGGCAACACACACAGGTCAAAGACTCTCGTCTTGAGACACTGCGGAATATTGGACGAAAAGATGTGCCATAGCTTCCCGAATGCTGCCCAGTCGAGTCGGATTCGACGATTGACCTCTTTCTCAAAGTTGGACCTACCTAACTGGACAGTCTGTCCTAGTATACATAATCGTCTACAAATTCGAGCGTAAAGTGTCCGATTGAAACGGGAGTTGGTACTACATGGACGTTTGACATGATCTTCGTCTTATCCATGTTCAACCTTAGACCAACTCGCTCGGAGGCTTTACTGAGGTCATCGAGCATAGTACTCAAGTCCTCCATGGTCTCAGCCAAGACTACTTTATCATCAGCAAACCGCAGATGAGTGATATACTCGCCGTTGATGTTGATGCTAGCCTTCTCCATTCTAGAGTCTTGAAAACGTCTTCCAGTGCAGCGCTGAACAGATTTAGGGAGATAACATCGCCTTGCTTACACCCCGCTGCAGCGGCATAGGCTTCGAGCTCTCGATCCTGGAGTCGGGGCTGACATAGTGGGCGTTTTCGTACAAACACTTACAAGTACTTCGATATAGCGGCAGTCTACTTGGCACCGCTGGAGAGACTGTAATGCAGCCCCAGGTTTCAACCGAATCGAAGGCTTTCTCGTAGTCCACGAACGCTAAACAGAGGGGGCAGGCTATACTCCTCCCAGGGGGGCGTTGTGGTAGAATGCTCGCGATCCCACTGCGCCCCCATTAATGGCAGGGGACGGAAACGCCGGAGTGGTTTTAGTGGGTAGACCTCCCTCCCCCTTCTCTTCAAATAGAGTTGGCTGGAGGGTGAGAGTCCCACATACCCCCCATTATAGCTTACCCTAGGCTGGGGGATGCGTAAGAGCATTTCCACTCCGTAAAAAAAAAAAAAAAAGGCTATACTCCTCAGTCTTCAATATAACCTGGCGGAGCGTGTGGATGTGGTCTACGGTACTAAAGCCTATTCGGAACCGGCTTGTTCGGGAGGCTGGAAGTCATCAAGCCTGCGTGCGAGACGATTCGTAATGACTCTTGAAAACAGCTTTATAGACATGGCTCAGAAGTGAGATGGGTCGGTAGTTCTTCAGCAGGGTGTTGTCACCTTTTTTGAAGAATAACACCACTTCACTGTGTTCCACGCCTTTGGCGTTCTTCCTTCCAGTCAGACGGTGTCGAAACACTTCTGAAGGGCCGTAAGGATCGGTTTTCCACCCGCCTTCAGGAGTTCGGCTGTAATTTCGTCTTCACCGGGTGCCTTGCTGTTCTAAAGATGTTTCAGGGCCATTCTAATCTCGTACAGGTTGATGTCCGGGATGTCGTCGGTATAATGTTGCTACTTGTAAATAATAAATAATAATAATAAATAATAATAAATATTACGGGACAATCTTACACAAATCAAACCTAGGCCCACGGTAAGCTCAATAAGGCTTGTGTTGTGGGTACTAGGCGATGATATATATAATAGATACATACATATAGATACTTATATACATATATAACATCCATAACTCAGGAACAAATATTCGTGATAAACACACAAATAAATGCCCTGACCGGGATTCGAACCCGGGACCTCCAGCTTCGTAGGCAGAGTCACTACCCACTGGGCTACGGAGGCCGTTAAATAGTTGCCACAGTAAAGACGACATACATATTTGTTTTGACACTAAAGTTTACTTGTCACCAGTGACAGTTGCTTAATTTTGTCTATTATCTCACACTCACATTAATAATAATATTTTATAGGAAATGATTTTGACGAGAAGTTTTTACATTACAAAGATTCAAGATACACGGTTCTCCAATTTCTTTTCATATAATTAATTTTATAAAGAACCATGTAATATGGACCTTTGTGAAAATTATACACAAGCTAATTTCGATAATGCAAACCAGATTCAATGAACTTGGTTTCTTAGTTAATATAAACAAATTTATTTTAACCAGGAACCATATGATGTGGATATTTGTGCAAGTGTTAACTTTTGCCGTTTTTAATGCAAAAAGGAACCAACCCGCATGGACTCTTATGAAATAAATGAAACGATATTTACTGTAATAAGGAACCATGTGACATGGACCTTTTCAAACAAATATTATGTTAAATTAGAAAGTTACCATACAGCATGGATCTTTTTAAAGTTTTATGAAAACCATAATAATGTGGTTTGATAACTTTGTCAACGAAATGTTTTTATATGTCAATATGAACCTACCACTTTGATCTTTTTGTAGGGGGTATAAGGTGCATTTTAAAACTTTCTGCACGTAACTCAAATTTGGGTAATGAGTGGGTTGGTCCCATTATGCACAAATACGTCTAATTTTGATTATGCAAACCAGATTCAATGAACTTGGTACCTTACGTTATATAAACTAATTTATTTTAAACAGGAACTTCGTGATGTGGATCTTTTTGAAAGTGTTAACTTTTGCAGTTTTTATTATGCAAACAGGAACCAACCCGCATGAACTCTTATGAATTTAATGAAACGATAATATAATGGTGAACCACGTGACATGGATCTTTTCAAATAAATATTATGTTTAATTAGCAAGTTCCATACAGCATGAATCTTTTAAAAGTTTTATGTAACAATGATAATGTGGTTTGATAACTTTGTCAACAAAATCTTTTTATATGTCCAATGATCCTACGACTTTGATCTTTTTGTAGGGGGTGTAAGGTGCATTTTTAAAGCCTTCTGCATACCTAACTCAAATTTGAGTGATGTGTGGGTTGGTTCCCTTCTGCATAAATACGTCCAGTTGTCCAGCGAGATTGAACTGACTTAAGTAAATCTTCCAACTCCCATTTCTCATTGACGACGGGAAGATCGATGTAGTATATAGTGCGTGCAAACGCCTTGAAGTTGCTTTGTTGTTTTCTCATTTTTTCTGATAATTTGTTTGTATCCACGCTGGATTTATTTATGATATCAAAGATCGGTGGAATTGCGAACCCGGGATTAATAGGAGCCCGCGGGATGTTGATCTTTTCCTGATTGTCTTGAGATTCGGATTTAGGGGCACTTTCGTTTTCTTGATGAGTCGAAAGGCTCGGTTTACTGACCTCTATTTTACTATGAGTTGGAGTTTCAGGTTGCTCCTCTTGAATTTTAAAGTCTTCGGTCGCGTCCGACGCCCAGTTAGGCGCTCCATCTGATGTTGTAGGGATGGTCAAACGTTCGGCTGGCTTCGGTGATGCTGACCTGGGAGATAAAGGACCCCGCTTCGCTATCTCCAAATGAGTCTCCAAGACGGACCGAGATGATTCGTAAAAGGCTTTGGTTTTTTCATAGCTTTCCTCGGCAAAACAAGTGTAATCCTCATTTTGGTATGCCAGTAACCTTTCATGATTGATTTGAAATTCATGCCAGAATCCGTCGAGGCCTCTCAGCTTATTAGTTATATTAGACACAGTTCGACGATTTTGCCCATCTTTTTTGTAATTCTCATACAGCCTGTTCATGTTTGACATAAGCTGGTTTTGATCATTGATAATCATCTCTATCTCCTTGTTCAAACTCATCTTGAGTTATTGATGGCGGTAGATATCTTAATTTATTTATTGATGAAGTTGATGTTTGATGTTGATAAAATTACCCTTGGTTTATTGATTTATAACTGATGATAGTTGTCGCTGCAGCTGATGACAATGAGGAGCTTCAAGTGCCAGGAAGCTTCCCCTGAATTGATTTAGTAGACGTCTCTTGATATCTTGATGTGGAACTGATGATGTCCTCTTCTGATAAGTATGTGTTTGGATTCGGTGTGACTTACTGCGCTTTTTCACTCCGCACGGTGAGACCCGCTTGTGGGAGGCCGTTTGGACGAAAATTGATGTTACTCTGTCACTGAGGATCCGGTTCGAGTACTTGTTACTCGTAACTCTCACATTTACTTGATAGTCGCTTGCTTGCTGACAGGTAAACAGTGCTCCTGCACTCTATATGCGATATATGTGCCTTCTCAATTTACTGGTGGAACCCGCTTGTGGGAAGCCAGCAAACCGATTCACTATCACAATATAAGTACAAAAACACCAAATACCTGCTTAGGTTCGAAGGACCATAAGATGTACGGGTTGTACAACTGAGATGATTTGATTCTTGATAGTTGATTGTAGACTTGATGGAAACACTGATCTAGTTGAATGATTTTATTGATAACCAAGGTAAATGTATAGGTACTAGCTAGGAGCACGTATAAACGTAGACTGATTCATAAGTGGCGTAATCGCCGATACAGTAATTAATACAACTTCATTATATTTAACGCTGACATGTGAAATGTGCGATGCTTGGATCGTACAGGTAACTTCAGCATATGTTTTTTGTTGCGAGTTGTCAGCAGAGCCCTTATCTTTAGAAGTGTTGGTGATCGGGTTATCCATTGCAGCTGAAGCCGGGGCAGTTTGAGCAGGTGGTCGAACTCTAGGACTAGAATTCTTGTTTCTTCGAGCAAGAAGATCTTTGTATATTTGGCAGCCTTTGTAGTTGGCCGGGTGATCGCAGGAACATAAGGCGCAGGTAGCAGGGGTAGCTCTGTCTTTTTTGCAATCAGAGCTTTTGTGGGGTCCAGCGCATTTGACACATATATATGGCCTCATGCAGTTGTTCTTGGAGTGGCCATGTTGTTGGCAGCGCTGGCATTGTATAATGTCTTTTGATTTACGAGGATCCTCTATCTTGACTTTTTGATTATAGATATACTCGATCTTTTTAGCTGCCGGGTTGTTAGCACTAGGCTCAATGTTAACAAAAAATGTCGAGGTGGGTGTTTTATCTGGGCCGTAGCGAGCGTTGATAATTTCACCTTTAACTTTGTTATTAGTTTCCTCTACTGCTTCTTTGATTGCTTCATGTGGAGTAGTATGGTGTAGGTTTTTTATAACGATCCGATAGCATTTGGAGTCCTTTGGCGTAAATGTGTGGCCAATGAGTCCGTTTGATCTGATGACAGTAATAATCTTTTTATATTCTTCAGGGGTTCCTACGAGGACGTGAAGAGTGTATTTGTTGAGGATTTTGAGTTTAAACTTATCTTCAGTGCTGACAGTAAGAAGGAGTTTTCGTAGCTCATTGACATCTTGTATTCCATTAAGAACAATCGGCGGTGGTTTGCTGGGTTTCCTATTCTTTTCGAGGGGTGTTTCGTCTGTTGAGTCCAGCGGTAGGTTGCTGAAGCGATTTTGCGTGGATGTTCCCTCTTGCTCAGGCGAGGACTCGCAAGTTTTTCTCTTTTTACTGTGGCGTGGTGTAGGCATTTTCTGCCATGACGGTGGAGCAGGATAAGGCTGGTTGTCTTGTGGTGATGGTTCTGTCACGCCAGTCACAGTTTCTTTTGGAGAGTCTGCAGAGCGCTTATGTGTATTTTGGGCTAGGTCAGTCATGGATGATGATCTTGGTCTGTTAAACAGTCCGGGGTGAAATACTTGTTGAGTTAGTTGGGGTTGGGGTTTTTGGTTTTTTTGGGTATCTGTATTCATATTTTTTGTTCCCACGAGAAGGGTCGAAATAGAGGTCGCTCACAGGGTAACGCCCATTCCTGTGAGAAGGCACAATACAACGATGTGAACCAGGTCCATCGAGGTTGGCGCTAGCGACTGAATTCCCTCAGCCATCCATCCCCTCGGCACGCACCTTGGGATTGGGGTTATTATTTTATAGAGGATTTCTTCCTCATAAAGATAATAATAAAAATATGGCAAAAATCTAGTTTTACACTACCAAATGCCATTGCATCGTTTATTAATGCTATTTGGGTTTATTAGGTGATCAAAAACTCAAATTACGTTTTTTCACTCTCCTATAAAAAAAATCCAAAAGTGAGTTACTTGTTTTCTCCTTTGGGCAGCCAAGCTGTCTAATAACCGACTGTCACACGCTATACTACCCATTTTTCGCGTCCATAAATTAGTACAAAGACTACAATATACATACTGAGATAGACAGGCAACTCGACCAAATTGAGAAGGCATTTAATGCTTGCGTACAGCAGGCGCCATCTCTTCTGCGATATTAAAACTGTTCTGTTAAAACATACAAAAAGTGTGTCGGTCACAGGGTTTGAACCCCGGCTCTTCGACTCCAAATACCGCCGTCTTTACCCATAGGCTATCGATGTACAGTATCAACACGCCGAATTTCGAAATACCTTGACAGCCTAGCCTAGCAATCGCTACAGCTTCAAAGAGTTCGCCACCTATCAAGAAGGTGGCACTGTTTTCAATAAGAAACTGGATTTGCATTAAATTCTAAGTTCGCATAGCATGAATTAGTATACCTTTGCAACCGAGAAATCGTGATTTGCCTAATCAAAATGATCACACTTTAAAAAAATACAGTTCCATGTAATAGTATTAACAGACGATCGAACAGTGCGGTGGACCGAGAGTAGGGTTGCCATATGGAAGAATTAAATGTCCTGACAAAAATCCGGACATCACCCTAAAAAATCCTGACATTTCTTGTAACAGAGATTTGGCGTAGCTTGACGCTCTACGGTGTACTGTATAGTGGACATACCTTTCTCTTTCCCTCCGCCCGATCCCGTAGCCCCCTCCCTGCGCAGGTGTGACCTGCGCCCGCGCGCGAAGCGCAAACCGCATCGCAGCTGCTCGCGTAGTTTAGTCGCCTCGTATGTTTCGCGTTGATTCATTCCTGAAAATCCGGACACTTGCCAAGTCCGGCCGCAATCCGGACAAAGGGTCAAAAATCCTGACATGTCCGGACAAATCCGGACGTATGGCAACCCTAACCGAGAGGGACACAACTATCTGAAAGAATAAGAGAGACACTTTGTCTCTTATTATTTCAGATAGTTGTGTTCCTCTCGGTCCACCGCACCGTTCGATCGTCTGTTAATACTATAAAGCCGCGTCCGCTGCGCCATGTTTTCGTGGTTTTTTAATGTCAAAAATGTTTTGCCAATCAAAACAATACCCTATTTGTTTGCCGAAACTGACGGATAATACTCCAGGCAAAATACGGTTTTGAAAAACATTAATTTATAATAGCGTTTTTTTTCTTTAAGTATATCATTTTAAAACATTGATCTAAGATGCATTATTCAAGAATCCAACAAACTTCCCATCCGGAAGTATTTATATAGATTTAAAAAAAGAATGAATTGTTTTTTTTTAATTATTTATCTTGAATATTATAGAGCAAATGTAAATGAACCAAAATAAAGATAAAACCATTTATTAATATTTTTTCTGAGTTTTCAGAAGCTAGTTAAGTTATCATTTTTTTGATGTCTGAAATTTTGTTGGATTTTGTCACTAAGTAAATTTTTAATTAATAATATTCCATTACATAAAAAAAATCTGCTATTATAAATTATTTCCAAAATTGACATATTTTCCATACAAGCTGTCAGTTCATTGCCTGGACTATAACATGTTAGATGTTTAAAAACACCGAAAACATTGACGCAGCGGACGCAGCTTGACATAAGCTACAATCGTTTCAAACCGGGTGTAAAGGGCAAGCAAAAGGTCTAATTTGAATCAGATGCTCTAGTATAACTTTTATCGATACAACAAGTTTTCGAACGCGTTTGCGTTTAGGGTGCCGGTCAATGTACGGCCCAATAATTGGTGTCCACTATATCTCTGCCTCTTTTTAACTCATGCAAAAAGAGAGAGGGAGATAGATGGACGCGTATTATCGGGCCGTACATTAACCAGCACCGGTTAAAGTTTCAATTTGTATTGCAACGCGAACAGCGCCTGTGGTGGTTACAATTAGGGACTACGGGTTGCCATACAAATTGAAACTAAACGCAAACGCGTTCGGAGACGTATATGTATGGATAAAACTTATACTAGAGCTACAGGTGTTAGTCGTAAAATGCCACAATGCTAAAATTGGACTTAGTTGAACCTACGTCTTGTTTGCAAAACGGCGAATAAGCAGAATATCCAATACCAAAACGGCGAATAAGCAGAATATCCAATACCAAAATGACTAAGTAGCAGAACAAAGGGTCTAGCAGGCTAAGCTAACAAGATTGGCCCCCGCAAGGGATTTGGTTGTAATTTGAGGTGCAGTAGTGGCAGGACCTAAGAACATTGTATGCGTAATATCAGCCTTCGATCTTCTTTTGTTTCAGACTTATTCACGAACATGTCAAAAAATCAAGGTCATTTTTAAACTGTTATTTTAGCTAAACCAAGCAAGCGAGAGTAACCAAATAAATTCAGAATTAAGGAGCATAAAATGGGGTTCATAATGCATATTTTTGCACACATTCATATCCTTGAACTTGGATGAAAAAAAATACAGTTATTTTTTTCGCTTAATTTTTTAGCCACTTCTCGCAGAGACACAACTATCAAAAAAATTACTTATTATGCCACAATTGTCAACTACGTATACATTGAAAAACATTTTGAAAAATCATGGTGCGTCATGTCAAAAAAAAAACATTTATGAACGTATGTTTACTATATCATATCAATAGAGTAGTAGTGGCAAATCAGTCTGTAGTAGGTATAACATCCTCTTACGTTCATTATAAAATAATTAATCCCATAAAAAACATTCCATGTAAAAAATAGGCCAAGTCTCGGAACTCTTCCACAGTAAAAAGTGGTGAGATATTTCGTAGAGCCATGTCAGGCATACTTATTAATTTTTATTTGCTTGCTAAATAAAATTCTGCAACTTGGGATTCACACAACTTTACTGCATTTACAAATTTTTGCATACCTTAAACTATGTAAGTGTGATTGCCAAGTCACAAAATTTTATTTAGCAAGCAAATAAAGATAAATACGAATGCCTGGCCTGACTTGGCTCTACGAAATATCTCACTACTTTTTACTGTGGAAGAGTATCGAGACTTGGCCTATTTATAACATGGTTTTTTTTTAATGGGATCTCATTTATTTTTGTAGGTTATCAACTTTGTATGGAATATTACCAACCGCAAATAACGTTTGTATAGTTTTGAGGAAGTAACTTTGTAATCGCATGTATTTGTAAAGGATTACAAACTTACTTATGCAGTTTGTATATCTATGAATCGTGACGGAAACTGCAATATTTTTAGGTTTTTTATGAATGGATAGGCTAAAAACTCATTACTTATGTTAAACACTTGGAGCTTTTAGGTCTGCTAGAAGTACCTTTGAATTACGATGATCATTAGAAGTGAGTCAGTGAGTATGTCAGTAGTCAGTAACAAAACTAAGGATTTTTGACGGGCAATAGTTCCTAAACTAAAAGTTCAAATTGAATGTTATTGAGAATATATGTAAGCCATATTATTTCCTATATGTTACTGAAAATTCAGGGTTCAGGCTTTAGCCAGCACGAAATTACAGGATGTTGAAAATGGCCTAAATGGCTTCGAGAAAAGGATAGTAAGGTGCCTCCTTGTTTTGCTCGATGATAGCATTGATATGATATGATATAGTAAACATCGTTCGTAAATGTTTTTTTTAACATGACGCACCATGATTTTTTAAAATGTTTTTAAATTTATAGGTAGTTGACAATTGTGGCTCATTAAGTAATTTTTTTGATAGTTGTGTCTCCGCGAGAAATGGTAAAAAAATTAAGCGAAAAAAAAAACCATTTTTTTTTTTATCCAAGTTCAAGGATATAAATGCCTATAAAAATATGCATTATGAACCCCATTTTATGCTCCTTAATTCTGAATTTATTTGGTTACTCTCGCTTGCTTGGTTTAGCTAAAATAACAGTTTAAAATATACCTTGATTTTTTGACATTTTCGTGAATAAGTCTGACACAAAAGAAGATCGAAGGCTGATATTACGCATACAGTGTACTTACTTAGGTCCTGCCACTACTGCACCTCAAATTACAACCAAATCCCTTGCGGGGGCCAATCTTGTTAGCTTAGCCTGCTAGACCCTTATAAAAACTTGGATGCAAAACCTCTAAATGATCTAATGATGAACTTCATCATTAGTTATAAAAACGTAGTCGTTATTCGACCATGACGTTTTGCTACCTAGACGTTGTACTATCCAGATAATGTGTCATTGTACAGCCAAGGCATAATATCTCTATCTCTGGTCCTAAATCAACCTACGTACCTAGTCATTGTGTAAATATAATACACGGGAAGGAAGCAATTGCAGGCTGAGTAGGGTCATTTCACCGGTTAGCGACCACCTAATTTCATGTGCCGGTTAGCGACGACTTAGCTGAGTTGATGAACTGAAAGCATATTTTCTCGTTTTTTTAGTAAATTCCTATTCCATAACTACAAACAATAATGCATACGGCTAATTGTTTCAATAGGCTATGTAGAATTGATGTTATCTTCAATTGAAAAAACCATGTTCTTCAGGTGGTCGCTAACCGAAGGTGGTCGCGTAACCGGCGAAATGATCCTATATGTTTAAACGGACTGAATAGGATTAGGTACCTCCATCGAGGTATCGATCGGCGGCGCAGTGACACCACACTCACCTACGGCGAAGGGACGACTGCCACTGCCATGTTTACGATAACAGAGTAACTGAGTATTCGAAACGTTTTCAAATTTTTACTTTATTTAGAATCTGGCACCTACACATTTGAATTATATTTCTAATAGAGTTACTGCTGTTATCGTAAGCACACGGTGGCTCAAAGAACGCGTCAGGTTCTCCGACACAGCTTGGGGCCGAGGGCTCTTGTAGCGCATATTGCCATATTCGAGTGGAGTGCCATTTGTAGAAACCGTTAACAGGGCTCGAATATGTATAAAATTGGCGCTGAGCGCGCCATAATCCCCAAACTGAGTCATATAGGTATAACAGAAACTGACGTGTGGCACGGGCAGCACCTTACTTACTTAGTTTTCACCTTACCTACAAGAAAAATACAATCAATAAATTAACATGATTTTATTTCATTTCCGCGATCCTTGCAAATGTCCTGATATGACATATGTTCCGATATTAATAGGCATTATTTTACATCGTTATCCACTTCTTCATGAGCTTATACATAAAATGAATAAATCCTACATAGTTTTACATTAACATAAAAGAACAGAAAGAAAAGTAAATGTTAAGAACATGCACGTTCATTAAGGGCAGGTTGCATCGACCACACCTCGTACTAGTCCTACTACGGACTATAATACTAACCGATAAAACGTAAAATATGGCGTCGGCAGCTGTCATCTCAAAGATAACGAACTGTGAAACTTATCATATAAACAGATTTTAACGGACTTGTAGGTACAGTCGCCATCACAGGTACACTATAGGTGTTCAAAAATATCGGCACATGCACCTTAATATCTTGAAAATAGAGGTGTGTTCCGATGTTTGTGACGTGCTTGTTTGTTCCGATGTATGTGATGGCGACTGTACCTAATTTAATTTTGCTGTAAAAGTTGAATAAATAGACGTAAACGTATTCTGCAGCTCGATCTCGTAATGCATTGTACGAACGTCGGGTAGGGTAGGTCTAAATGCCACTTTTTATATGGAAAATTGACAGTTAATTGTAGGTACGACGCGCGTTCGGAACGTGACGTGATTACCCCTAAATAAACACTTTTACGTTGTTTCCATGACGGTCACACAGATTAGGTACCGAGGTTTAAGTCATAGGACTCATAGGACGGTAGAAGAAAAAAACAATTATTTTCTGTGAGACATCGCAATATCAAAAAGGAAAGTACGCCATTCACCCAAGGAGCAAATCGGGTTGACTCCTAGTCCTGCTACAACCGGCTAGTTTCCATTAGATAATATGAATAGTTTCACAGCAATCGTGACATACTCGTATCTTATTTGGGAAAGACGAGGCCCAACTTATTTTAGTACTTTCAACGATTTCATATTAACATAAACTAATAAAGGTGGCGGCCTGAGATTTGTGTCGTCATATTGTGTAAACTTCGTAGCCAATATTTTGATGTTAGAGTAGCTAGCGCGATAGGTTTTATGGCGGCGTTCTACCCTACACCGACGTCAAAATCCTATCCCCATTATCTAACATCAAAAACGTGTTTCTATAGGGCACGTACATTTTACACATTAGTATAGATACAATTCACACATATGCATAAAATTATTTAATGTTCATACTATTATAGGTATTAGCTACTTGAGATTCTTAGAATAATAACGCCTAGAAACGCAGTTCACGCGCAACGGTGAGGCCACCAAAACTCAGCCATAAATGGCGTAGTACGCCGATGGGTGGAACAAAATTGGTGCGTTTGTGTGAGTTGATCACAACTACATGAATCCATTTTATGCCTCACGCTTGGCGCGTCAGCCGTATGAAACTATCATTCTAGGCGTTATTATTTCAAGTTGAGATTACCCTCCGCAGCTCTTTGATCGTGAGGAAACCGGTGTAATCCCAATAAGGTCTAGTTTCATCTCTGGGTTGGAAGGTCAGATACCAGTCGCTTTCGTAAAACTATGCCAAATCTAGGGATTAGGTGCCAAAGCGAACCCCGGGCTCGTGTAGGGCACTACCGGTAAAAACGCTAAGACAATAACTTGAGATTACCCTCCCGTCGCTCTTTTTTTTTAATACGAGCATACGAGTACAGTGGCCGTATCTTGCTAGCTAAGCAAATTTAATCCATTAGGGAATTAACCTATTATCAATAACTTCAAATGTACGTACAGTCAGGATCATATAGTGAGTAGCAGCCAGGAGTAGCCAAATATATCGTAACACGCCCTTATTCTTACAGTAATAAAGACGTGCACCGAAATATTTGGCTACTTTGGCTGCTACTAACTATATGATGCTGAACCTACCTACTTACTATTGGACCAGAACGAGACTTGTACCGTACACTTGTACTTCTCTCGCTGTTGATGATTCTTCGGGTCTTCTTCAATAATATGACAAGGTTTTAAACTTCAATTGGCTTTAATTAACCATATAAATAATTACAAAAAAGTACGATGTGCGCTTAAGCGCGGTTGGATAGCGTCTGTCCTTTGCGGGCGCGGGGTGCGATCCCATTAGACACGGTATCGACACCGTGTCGCGGCGCTGTGTCGCGGGGTGTCTCGCGGTGTCTCCAACATGCTCCCGCGCCTTGAAAGCTCCTGCTTTCAAGAGGTTTGTTGATGAGCATCTTCATCTTCATCCAGCAGGGGGCAGATGCAAGAGATGCCACGTCGTACGATGCCCTTATTGGTTCTAACGTCGACTACGCGGCAGAGCCCGTCAGAGCCCTTGTGTAGCTGTACGATGCGTCCTAGCGGCCATGTCAACGGCGGGCCGTGGGCTTGCTTGACGAGGACGAGCTGTCCCGGCTGCAGGCTAGGCTGTTGTACGCGCCACTTGGCACGCTGCTGTAGCAGAGCCACATACTCGCGGCTCCACCTGGCCCAAAAGTGTTGTCGCACTTGCTCAATCTTTGCATATCTGTGCAATTGGTTCGGGTTTGCTTCCTCTAAATTCGGCGCTGGCAGCGAGGTTAATGGTCGTCCGATGAGGAAGTGCCCTGGGGACAACGGGGAAAGGTCGTGAGGATCGGATGATAGAGGACAGATAGGGCGCGAATTGAGAATAGCCTCAACTTGCGCGAATATCGTTATAAATTCTTCATACGTAAAATGCATATTTCCAATTATCCTTTTAATATGATATTTCGCGGACTTCACCGCGGCTTCTATTAAACCAGAAAAGTTAGGTGAATACGCGGGTGCGAATCTGAACTGTATATGTTCATTAGCAAACTCCTCTGACACAGAATCACAAGCGTTATAAAGAAACTGACCTATTTCTTTACTCGCACCAACGAAATTTCGGCCGTTATCGGAAAAAATCTCGCGTGGCCGCCCTCTTCTAGCAATGAATCGCCTAAGAGCTAAAATAAAACTTTGAGTACTAAGGTCGCTTGCGATTTCGAGATGTACGGCTTTAGTTTTTAAACAACACATGATACACATATAGCACTTAATTAGTCGTGCTCCCCGTCCCTTTTTATTTAGTATTAGGAACGGACCAGCATAATCTAAAGCCGTGACCTCAAATATGTACCCTGGCGTTACGCGCTGGGATGGCAAATTTCCCATAATCTGGGACGCAACTGCTCCGCGCACGCGTTTACAAGTTGTACACGATTGATATACTTTTCGCGCTAATACTCTTCCTCCGATAATCCAATACAGTTCGCGTACGCTTGAGTGCAGCAGTTGAGGCCCCGTGTGCTTTAATTGTTTATGAAAATGTTCATAAATTAGTGTGCTTAAATAATGTTTGTTATCTAAGATAATGGGATGTTTTTTCTCGTAAGCATAATCCGAGTTACTCAATCTACCACCCACGCGCATAACGCTGTCGTTGTCAATAAATGGATTTAAAGACAATAACTTGGATTTTTTATTTATTGGAACATCATTTTTTAACCTGTTAACCTCGTCAGAGAATGAATTTCTTTGAGCCATTTTTACAAGCTCAATTTCAGCCGCTTGCAATTCTTGTACATTTAATGGACCTTGAAATTCATTCTTTGTCAATTTACAATTATTTATAAATCGTAAAATGTATGCGACTGTCCTTCTCAACCGATTAAAACTAGAGAAATTTTCCATGTTTATGAAATCCGTTGATGGATTCAAGGTAACGTTCATAACTTTAACAGTAGACTTAATTTCGGGTATATCTGAAATGAACTCAACTGATTCATTGTGAGAAGGCCACTCGGTCTCGCCGCGCTGCAGGAAACTCGGCCCTCCGAACCACATCCCGTCCGGCGTCAGCTGATCGGGCAACACTCCGCGTGATCCTAAGTCAGCGGGATTCTGCGCAGATGGGATGTAATTCCATTCAGCGCCGCGAGACAATTCAGTAATCTCAGATACTCGATGTAACACAAATGTTTTTAATTGCATCTTATTAGAATTATATATATTCAACCAAGCTAGGACTATTTTTGAATCGGTCCAAAAATACACCTTATCGACATTCTGGCGTAATGAGTTTTTTATTTTGTCGTATAATCGACTTGCTACCAATCCGCCTAATAATTCTGCCCGCGGAATCGTCACCGCTGGCTTTAAAGGCATGACCTTGGCCTTCGCACAGAGCAGACGAACCGTTATGATTCCCTTATCGCTTACTGAGCGAATATATGCGCACGCAGCATATGCTAATATCGACGCATCAGAAAAAAAATGAAGTTCTATTCTTTCGGCGTTTGATTGCAATACGTAACGATCAATTTGGAACGTACATAAAGTATCTAGTCCACGCACGATTTTATGCCATGTTTGTTTTATATCGGAGGGTACCTCATCATTCCAGTCTAACTTCAAAACCCACAGCCGCTGTAGTAATATTTTAAACGTGATTGTACACACACATAAGAGACCCAGCGGGTCAAAAATGCTTGCTATGGTGGATAAA
This sequence comes from Epinotia brunnichana, assembly GCA_963854355.1. Taxonomy (NCBI): domain Eukaryota; kingdom Metazoa; phylum Arthropoda; class Insecta; order Lepidoptera; family Tortricidae; genus Epinotia; species Epinotia brunnichana. The sequence goes on from CAWKZR010000023.1 coordinate 104,926, forward strand.
ATCGTTCGCTTTGTACATTTTTCATCATAATTACCCACATCATTGAAATCTTTAGCACAACTAATTGATAGTTTGTCCGACGCCGGGTTCCACTTAATTCCGAGCGTTGAACACTCGCTATTAAAGTCGACATTCGTTTGTTCGTTGAAGTTATCATTGTCATTAAAGAGGTAAGTACAGTTCGATTTTATTTTACGCAATTTCATTTGTGCGTTTGCTGAGGTTTGTGACACAGAATTTAGAATGTAGGTCAAATGATCAGGATTATCCGTACCCGTTACCAAGTCATCGACGTACATATCTTTTTCAATTATGGTTTTTATTACTGAGTCATCACAAGTCTTAGCAATCTCATGTAAACATCTTATACTTAAGAACGGGGAACTGGACATTCCATACACGACAGTATCAAGACGCATATACCTAATGGGTTCCGTACTATTTTCGCGCCACAAAATTACTTGTAGGTATCTATCTTTTTCGTTTACAAGAATTTGGCGATACATTTTTTCAACATCTCCTATCAACACATATTTATGCTGACGGAAACGAGTGAGAATTGAAAAAATGTCGTCCTGAATTACAGGTCCAACCATCAATAAATTGTTCAAAGAAAGACCAGACGACGTTTTACAGCTCGCGTCAAATACCGCACGACAGCGCGTCGTGGTACTTTTTTCGCGCAAAATTGGGAAATGAGGTAAGTAGTTAGCTACGTCTGGTTTTTCTATTTCCGTTAAGTGCCCCAGCTCTTGATACTCGCGAATGAAATCACAATATTGTTGTTTTACGTGAGGTTCCCTTTCGAAGCGGTTTTCTTAATAACTTAATCGTCGTTTTGCTATATAAAATGAATCGCCTAATTTTTCGGGTGACTCTTTCAAAGGCAAACTCACGCAAAACCTACCGTCAGGCAATTGATGTGTATTTTCGACAAAATGAGCTTCGCATGCTTCTTCTTCGGCTGTCCATTTCTCCTTCTGTGGCAGCTCTTCCAGCTCCCAGAACTTTCTAAGTTAAACGCTGATTTCGTGGCTAAAGTTACATTGTATTTTGTTGTTTTGCGATCTATTATAATTGTCATAGGCACAAGCGGTTGGACCTACAACAAGCCATCCGAAATGCGAGTTCTGTAAAACTGGTTTATTTACTCCTAACTTGATTTGACCTTGTAGGATGAAATCCCAAAAAACATCAGCCCCTAGTAACAATTCTACTTGAGAGGGACTATTAAATGTCTCGTCAGCTAATTTAATATTTTTAGGTATTTCAAATGATGAAATATCGACCTCGTTAGCCGGGAGGTTATTTGCAATTTGATCGATTACGAAACAATGCACGGATCTTTTTATAGACCCATCCCTGGCTTGCAAGTTTATCTTGCACCGTCGTATAGCTGTAAATGATATATTATTGATGCCTGTGACATCAGTGGGCTTGGTTTCAACAATGGGAATATTTAATCTTTCTTGTAACGATTTCGTTATGAATGAAGATTCGCTCGCGCAATCGAGCAATGAACGTACGCGATGGCACTGGTCTACCGCTTTGTTTACGACATCTACTATGGCTGTCGATAGCAATACTTGCGTTGCTACACAGGAAGACAATGAAACCGGGCATGCATTTTTACTATGGCTATCACTTTGCGGCGAGTTATTCGCCTGCGACGTAGTAGGTACCTGGCTATTATTAGGCACGTACGGTCGATGTAATAATGAGTTATGTTTATATCCACATATTTTGCATGGATTTGCTCGGCACTGATATGCGCGATGACCACCTCGAAAACACACTGCACATACTTTTAATTTATATATCTCATTACTTCGCATTTCAGGAGTCATTTCGAGAAATTTACTGCAAGTGTAAACACGGTGGTCACCCTTGCATATCAAGCATGCCATACCTGAGGTAAGTTGGTAGTCGTTGGTTTAGAAACAGCGGCTACAAATGTTTTTTGTGCTTTATCTAATCTTTTTTGGTATATTTTTTCAGGTTTATCAACGTGACTGCCACCACTTCTAGCCAACGACTCCAGCACATCGGCTCTGCAACGAAGAAACTCTGTAAAATCAGAGAGCTTCGGCCAGTCTTCGAAACTGATTCTCTTTTCCTCCCATATTCTTAATGTGATCGGATCAAGCTTGGAGGAACAAAGGAAAACAACTAGAGTGTCCCAGCAGTCCACTTTCTCGCCGAGGGTCTCCAGTGCTCGTAAATTTCTTGCTACGTCATCAATTAAGTTCCTCAAAGCTTTATCTGACTCTTTTGTCAAAGCCTCCATATGGAATAAGGACTGTAAATGGTTGTGAATCAACTGTCGCTTATTATCATATCTATCACATATTAGTTTCCAAGCTACGGCATAGTTGGAGGCAGATATTTCTAATGATTTTATTACAAGTGCGGCGCTGCCCTCAAGAGAGGTGCGTAGGTAATGAAACTTGTTTATCTCATTCAGTGAACTGTTATTATGCACGATAGAAGTATATGTATCCCTAAATTCAAGCCATTTGCTATAGTTACCATCATACGAGGGCAACTGTATTTGAGGCAATCTAACATTTATCTGTTGGCTTGATTGGCTACAAACACTCTTATCGTCAGCATCACCAAATATTTGTTTATTTTTTTCGATAAATTCTTGTGCGCAATTAATCAGCTGAATGAATTCGTTTTCAATCTGTATGTTTTCTGTCAGCTGGTCACTTTCAGTTAATAACTCAATTTGGTCCCGCACTGCATCAAATTCAGTACACACGATTTCAAATCTGCCCAACCTTATGTTTAACTCATTAATTTTGCTCAGCGTGATATCTTTCTGGTTTACATATTCCGCATACTTATTTCTAAAAACAGTTACTTTCCCTTTAATTACACTACGCTTTTTTAATAACTCTTTTAACTCTGTGTCAGACATCGTAATTAATGAACGAGTAGTAATAAAATGTTATAAATACCGTTTAATTCGGCAAAACTTGTAAGTAGTTCAGATTCAAACCCACGTCTTCATAGGCTTAATGATGTGCTAACACGCCGATCGAGTGGCCGATGCGCGTGATCTTTTGTTCTCCGCGGGTGGCAACAGCCCTCCGGCCGCTCGACTTGTTTACGCAAATCTGGAATAATCGGCGAGTGCAATAAATACCTATGCACCAATGCTGCAGTTTTATATTTCTGATTGCTAGCTGGCTATAAATGAGATCAAGGGGAATCAAATTCTGATATTATACCAAGGGATATTTTCGATTAACTAAATTAGGTATGTTACTTATTTCGCAATTAAATTCAATATATGAGAACGCTATCTATATCCATTATACTTAGACTTTATTTACCTAGTTGGACACATTAAAATGCAATGCTAAGCTACTAGTGCCAACTGCCACGTGCACGTGCCGTGCCATATGCAAAAACCACAACGGTACTCGTTTAGTTGAGACTTTCTCTGGAAAGGAAGTTGGAACACTAGGAATTAATGGAATGAAAAGGAATGGCACTCCCCTGATATTTGTAGAACTGCAGTCAGGAGTCCAGTTCTTCGCGCCGTCCTCTCGCCTTTGTACTGAAGGAGCATCCAAAGAATCGGAAGATTGCAGGGCCTTTCTGTCCTGTCACGGTCGCCATAAATGTTGATGATTCTTCGGGTCTTCTTCAATAATATGACAAGGTTTTAAACTTCAATTGGCTTTAATTAACCATATAAATAATTACAAAAAAATACGATGTGCGCTTAAGCGCGGTTGGATAGCGTCTGTCCTTTGCGGGCGCGGGGTGCGATCCCATTAGACACGGTATCGACACCGTGTCGCGGCGCTGTGTCGCGGGGTGTCTCGCGGTGTCTCCAACACTCGCCTTATCAGAGGCCCTCATTCTATCCATTTTCGACTCCCGGAACTGTAACGGACATTTGGTGTGTCCAATTTAGTCATCTAGTGAAGTACCTACTCTATTTTTTTCTTAGCTTTTTGATCACTTTACATTTTTTAAACCCCCTCCCTCCTTCTACCTCCCATGTACACACATAATGGATTCGCATCAAAAAATACTTTTTAATACAGTTGCTCAAAAAGTGGTACTTTTTGTGGCTGCGTAGCGTGCGAGAAGCTCAATTTCTCGAACTAGTGCTTTTTACTTTTTAGTTCCAAACTATACTTTCGAAACGCAGTAATTTTATATTAGATTTTTTACTTGGAAATAGGCATGATGACAGTAATTAAAAACTAATAAAATACTATATTTATTGAATAAAACTTGAAGCTTGGAATATAAAATACGCATTGTTTTTTTATTATAAGTGTGATTAATATTTATTTTTATAAAATAAAACTACAAAATAAGGCAATCCGCCATGATATCTTGAACACCAATCAGAGCGCATGACGTCACGCTTGAGTAAACGCATACGCAATACGCACGAACATCTTGTGTTTTTATTATTTTTGTTTAAATACCGAGTACTATTTGAGTGTGAATATTATTAATTCGAATATAAAATAACACGAATCATGGATCAAGGATTTACTAAGGCAAACAGCGCTAATTTGCCTAGAATCGACATAATAATGCTGGGAGAGTTTTTGTCATCAAATAAAGACTTTTGTTCAGCAGAATTTAGAAATGTTAAAACTTCTATGTAAGTATATTAATAATAATCAAAAACTTTATAATTTGAGTTATAAAATAATTTCCTAAAATATACTTTTGACGATGTATTTCTTATCAAGTTATTTTTAAGGTTATGTTTAAAATATTTATTTATGTTAGGTTATGAATAAAATACGTAATACATATCAAAGCAATGAGAGATGAAACCTAACCTCGAAATAGATTGTTTATATTTTTTTACATTTAGACCTCGTACAAAATATTATTACCAAATACTATATAGGTACTAGAATCTACAAAAGTATGTAAAAACTTACGTCAAAGTGATCTTCACAAAAATAAAGGTGAGTAGTACTGGGCAATATTCCTTTTGAATCTCGCCTTGCAAGTTTAAGCCACTTGTTTCGTATTGTTTTATTTTGAGGAACGAACACAAATAGCTTATTAGGAGTTTTTATGGATGTATTCTCACACTGGGGGACCCCACACCACCTATACACTTTCGAATTCATACTTAAAAACACAAAATAACTAAATTCTTGCACGAGCGCAGCGCGTTTACGTTTTGATTACTCAAACGTGACGTCACAAGCGACGCCATGACACTAACAAGCGTTTTAGGGGGAAATTTAAATTATTATTTTAAAATTGCATTTTTTTCCTACTAAACTTTTAATTTCTGCAGAAATATCTTATTCATTGTAAATAGTATATATTTCTGGACATTATAGGTCCATTTTTCAATTATTGTCATCATGCCTATTATGAAATTAAAAACGCTTACGAATACTAGGAGTATTTATTTAAAGTATTCATTTATATATAAATGACGAAAAAATATTAAGAATTTGCATTTTATAGCCTACTCTGTCTTAGGTATCTATGTATGAAATATTTACTTTCCTAAAAATCGTCATCGTCAACTGCCAAGTGTCAATTTAGTTTCTCAACTCGAGGCCGATGGCGCTGATTCCAATAGTATGTTGTCACTGTCAGTGTCATTTGTAAAGTATGGGTTCGTTCAAAAATAACTTCGAAGCAAGCATATTTTATCGCAATGATATATTAATTTATTATTTTTTCGCAATTGTATTAAAAAACGTCGTTTACAACACGTGTGAAATGTCTTTTACCACTCGTACCGAGTCTTGCCTCTCGCTTTCAGCTCGTGGCAAGATACCTCGGTACTAGTGGTAAAAAGACATTCTTTTCACACTAGTTGTAAAATGTACTATTAATAATATTGCATTTATTTAAACAGAAAGGCCAAGAGTATGAATAAATCAAATTTATTTATTTTACGAGCAGGGGATACCTAAACACTTTAAAATTCATTTACAAATATATACAAAACATTAGGTACCGATATAACAGCATAAATCATGACATCTAATATAATGTTTTATTCTTACTTTGACTATGACTTCGAAAAAAATATTTTAACATAATGGCGACTCTTTTCTAGAACCACTAGTGCGTGGTTGTTAGGGGATTCCGTCGAACAAATACTTCACTTTCGGATACCGGCTCCATATTTAAGTATGTTGTTAGGCATGTCCCCTGGATTCCAAAACTGACGGGAGACAATCTCTAAGGAGTTTGTCTCCCCTATGTCATCAAAAACGCCGCGGCCGCGCTTGGAAAAGTTATTACACCCAAACCATGCAACGTACATACACATGTGGGATACCAAATGAAAGCTGAATAAATTTTCAATAGTTCATTGCTACATTATATTTCAATATATATGCTAGCTTAAGTACTATTAGCGAAAGTATAAAAAATCAAAGAAAAATCTAAGGACTTTCATACTTTGCGGCAAAACTAGAAAATATACACGAATGTAATGTACTTACAACATAAATGATATCTAGTATTTTAGCTTTACATTTTATTTTTAATTTTAAGACAAGAGCAAAATTGAGAAAGTTGTGCTCAAAAAACCAACAACGCAAAGCGAGTTTTCCCTACAAGATTAATTTTATCGAAATTACTATTTTCCAGAAACCAGTACTCGAACTTTTAGTATACTGTTAGACATGTTATGCGCACCGCAAAACTGCAGAGACAGTCTCTAAAGTGTCTAGTTCATCAGTAATTACATTAATCTTCATTGCTGCGGAGGCTTTTTGAAAAGTGGGAATTGTACCTACCTGAAACATGTAATACATATAAACGTGTGTTATATCATGTAAAAGCTAAACAAATATGCTATAATTCTTGCCAACATTATGATTCCATATATCCATTAATTTAAGAGATATTTGCAAAATTGTAGAGAACAAAAGTGAAAAGCCTGCTAACATTCGATTTTCGGGAATTTAAATTGCTCTGAAACGTATCATTATATCGAATTACAATGTTAGAACGAGTTATAGCATATTTTATTAACTTTCATATAATATCACATTTGCATTCAGGAAGTACATAGTTAGGGTTTAATTTAGACTTTTCTAAAAGCGGAAGCTGGGGGCTTTTCACTTTGCATATACCTCTTCAATTTAAGGATATATAGAACCCTAATGTTGGCAAGAATTAAAGCATATTTGCTTAGCTTTTACATGATATAACACACGTTTATATCTATTTCATGGTTCAGGTAAAAATCTCACTTTTAAAAAAAGCCTCCGCGGCAATGAAGATTATGTCATTACTAATGACCTAGACACTTTAGAGACTGTCTCTTTGTAGTTTTGCGGTGCACATAACATTTCTAACAATATACTTAAAGTACTCGATGGTTTCAGGAAAATAGTCATTTCGATAAAATTTTAACTTGTAGGGATAACTCGGTTTGCGTTGTTGGTTTTTTGAGCACAATTTTCCTAATTCTACTCGTATCTTAAAATAAAAAAACTAAAATGCAAAACTGAAATACTAGATATCATTTGTGTCATACATTACATTCGTGTATCTATTCTAGTTTTGCCGCAAAGTCTGAAAGTTCTTAGATTTATTCTTGATTTTTTTACACTTTTGCTAATATTACAGTCGCCATCACATACATAGGTACACTATAGGTGTTCAAAAATATCGGCACATGCGCCCTAATGCTTTGAAAATAGAGGTGTGTTCCGATGTTTGTGACGTGCTTGTTTGCTCCGATGTATGTGATGGCGACTGTACTTAACCTAGAGTATACATTGAAATATAATGTATGAATGAACTATTGGTACCCCATGTGTGTATGTACGTTGTATGGTTTGGGTGTAATTTACACTTTTCCAAGTGCGGCCGCGGCGTTTTTGATGACGTCATTACAGGGGAATTCGACTCCTTAGAGATTGTCTCCCGGCAGTTTTGGAATCTAGAAGACATGCCTAACAACATACTAAAATACGGCGCCGGTATCCGATAGTGAAGTATTTTCCCCTAACAACATGCACTACACGGCGAGCATCCAAAAGTCCCAAGCCTAATGATGATTTTAACACAAAGGTATTATTACCTAGTAAGTATTTGACAAGAAATATGGACCACCACCCCCTTTCCGCCTAAGGGGTATTATTGTAATACCTTCAATAGGTATATATTATGTATGACCTATGTTTATGGCCCTCTCGGATTTTAAAGGACGCCAGACAGTGTCGAACACCTACGTCGGCGACCCGTGATACCGACAGACGTATCACGGGTTGACGGGTCGGCTCTAAGGGAGGGTTGCACCAAACCGTCTACTGTCGTAAGCGGTGTTCGTAAAACTGTAGTTTGACAAGGTTCTATGGAATGACAGCTGCCAGCGCCATATTTAACGTTGATCTGTCTGTAATCGCTAATCGTAGTTATTGGTGCAACACGCCTTAAGATTCATCGAAGAATGACGCAAATATGCCGTCATACTCATGCTGAATGTTGTTAAACGTAACACTAAATGATCTACGGCCAAAATGGGCTATTCACTCATTAACTTCATTAATTCGTTACAACCTTAAACCAGTCTTTTACACAAATATTACAGCGTCTACTTAGCTATTATTTACAGTGTGATATTTTTGTTGGGATCATAGACTAATAAATGAAGAGGACCGCCAATATCTGTACAAAGACGCGTACAGCTGTAGCTGGTCTCTGCACCATTTCATGTTAGGTATGAACGCAAAGAAAAAGCTCTTATAGGTGGCGGTCCTCTTGTTCTACTGGTCCGTGGTGTACCTACCTACATAACATTAAGTGAGTATACTCGTAGGTATGGTACATTACAGTGGCGGACCACCCATACAAGCCCATTCACACCGGCTTGCCTACAATTTCTTGCTACAATTTATTATGACACTCGCAAATCTTCAAAAAACAGCCCTTTATTTTGCTCCGGCTTGCCCAGTGAAAATTCTCACGCGCCGCCAATGGTACATTATTTACCTTGGGCGGTAAAACAAAGAATGTCTCAGATATTACTTTTCAACACATTTGCTCGTAACGTGCCTCTTATTGTGCCGCTTTTAGGCTCATAATCCTGGGTATTAAACACGCGTGTTTTATAACATTACGACACTCGTGTAGTTATGGTTATATCCCGATTAAGACACGTTGGCACCTTGCAGCAAGGTGTATGTATGGCGCATTCTTAAATTGACCGGGTTATACAGGTTTGTTTTTAATTCTCGGCAAATGGATTCTTACTCTACTAAACAAATTAAATCCTTCTTGTGAATTAATTGATTATTTCTTCTTGGATATGATATAGAAATGTTTCATTTAGTAAAACTATTTACTTTTGATAACATTTTACATGAATATCTATTGAATAAGAAAATATTAATTTTATTTTGTTTTGGCTGTTTAAAGATTTCATCTAAGCCTCCCTGCGGGCGCACTGCGCGAACTTCACGAAAAAAAATTAGTTGCGCGCCATTATAGGTAATTTCACAAATATTTGTAAACATTGATGATGCGTGTTTGGTTATTATTAAAAATGTTGATAGAAAAGTAATAAATAGAATTGATGCCACTGTACATTCTTGGAGATGTACAAATATGTGAGTAAAAACCTGTTGTCATCAATAACTAAAGGAAATAGCTTAGGAGCCTGTCACATTTTCATTTTATGAAAACGATTTTATACTCGCAAATGTGTTGAAAAACGTCCGTATGACACGCGTGAGCTTTGATAATTACATCCTCGGCTTTCTTATCACGCGAACCGCCTCTGATGTGATGATCAACATATCTCACTTGTATCACAATGTACTATTTCAACACATTTGCTCGTAACGTGCCTCTTATTGTGCCGCTTTTGGGCTCATAATCCTGGGTATTAAACACGCGTGTTTAATAACATCACGACACTCGTGTAGTTATGTTTATATCCCGATTAAGACACGTTGGCACCTTGCAGCGAGGTGTATGTATGGACTCGGCGCATTCTTAAATTGACCGGGTTATACAGGTTTGTTTTTAATTCTCGGCAAATGGATTCTTACTCGACTAATCAAATTAAATCCTTCTTGTGGATTAATTGATTATTTCTTGTTGGATGTGATATAGAAACGTTTCATTTAGTAAAACTATTTACTTTTGATAACATTTTACATGAATTTATATTGAATAAGAAAATATTTATTTTATTTTGTATTGGCTGTTTAGAGATTTCATCTAAGCCTCGGTGCGGGCTAGGGTTGCCAACTAATTTTGGGGGAGATATAGTATTTTCCAGAAAAAAACGACAAAAATATAGTACACTGTAAAAAAATATAGTACCTACTTGGCTGGCCAATGTTGCTATTTAGAAGTGGCGGCGCGTGAAAATTTTCTATGGGCAATCCGAAACAAAAAAGTTATGAAATGAGCGGCGCACTGCTATTTAGTAAAACCTCGGCAATTTGAAGCACTTCGTAAGGTCCCCCAAAATTTAGTATTTTCGCGTACTATATATTTCTTCAACAGTATATAGTACAAAGAGTCAAAATATAGTACAATACTATATAATATAGTACGGTTGGCAACCCTAGTGCGGGCGCACTATGCGAACTTCACGAAAAAAAATAGTTGCGCGCCATTATAGGTAATTTCACAAATATTTGTAAATATTGATGGTGCGTGTTTGGTTATTGTTAAAAATGTTGACTCGTAGTGAATAGAAAAGTGTTAAATAGAATTGACACCACTGTACATTCTTGAAGATGTACAAATATGTGAGTAAAAACCTGTTGTCATTAATATTTAACGGCCTCCGTAGCCCAGTGGGTAGTGACTCTGCCTACGAAGCTGGAGGTCCCGGGTTCGAATCCCGGTCAGGGCATTTATTTGTGTATTTATCACGAATATTTGTTCCTGAGTTATGGATGTTATATATGTATATAAGTATCTATATGTATGTATCTATTATATATATCATCGCCTAGTACCCACAACACAAGCCTTACTGAGGTTACCGTGGGCCTAGGTTGATTTGTGTAAGATTGTCCCGTAATATTTATTTATTTATTTATTTAATTAAAGGAAACAACTTAGGAGCCTGTAACATGTTCATTTTATGAAAAGGATTCTTTCCTCGCAAATGTGTTGAAAAACGTCGTATGACACGCGTGAGCTTTGATTATTACACCCTCGGCTCTATTATCACGCTCACCTGCGGTTCGCGTGACAATTCCGCCTCTGATGTAATGATCAACATACCTCACTTGTATCATAATTTACTATTATCTATCCACATATCATGATGCATTCAGGAGCCGCATATTATGACCGGCATCGCGGCGTTGTTTTCTGGCACCTTTATGTATAGTATTTTTTTAATTCAGAGACAAACTAGAGTCAGCGTCAACTGTCATGTCGTTCGATATCTTACTTACGTGCGACATTTGTCAAATTTGTATGCAAATTGACAATTAATTTTGAACTAAACGTCATCTCGACTGATATTAGAATAGAGGTCAAATCAAATTGCTTTGTTTTTCAGAGGTGTTCGAAATTTGAATGTAACAAAACAGTCTGTTTTTATGGTGGTCATAATGTGCGGTTCTTGAACGCATCATGGAGGGTTTATGATATTTGGATAGATAAAACAACTTAAGTGAAGCCCCCAGACCCCCCAATTGTTATGACCCGTTCGAATAGACATTACACATTTAGAATACACCGCTCGAATAGACATTACACAAAACAAAATGCCTATTTGAACAGTAGGTACATAACTATACTTTGTCATTAATCCATTTATCTATATTCAATATTTTTGATTAGAAGAGGGGCCTTACTTAAGGCGACGTGAGCTCCGAAAACCGATTTTTAAAAAATTGTAGCTCTTATTTATATATAATATATATAATAGACAAGAATAAGAATACCTTTCGGCTTTGCTGCAGGTGACTCCGCAGGACCCATATTTATCTAACTTTGGTTTTGTAGCTAACTCCAGTCAAAAAGCCGAAAGAATGGTGACATTGTCGTCCCTTTTATAATAATAGAAACGATCCACAAAAACTTACTGGCGACACTCGATTCAAATCACACGGAAACTGACAAACGTCCACAATAATATTTTATTCGATATATCTATTCGTGTTACTATCTAAACGTCTTATGCTTTAAAGGAATTGTATCGTTTTACTACTTTGTGATAGTTTGCCATAACCGAAGCAAATTGCCCGGGCGGATCGGGTGTGTCATTTTTTTTTCTTCATTCAGTCCCTACTCAGCTTGTTGACATTTTGATGCATGATCGGTTCTCTGGCTAAAAACGATTGTATGACATACAAGATTGGACTGAGCTATCAAATATTTGCTTGCATCCTGTTTGAGCATTGTACGCTTCTTGATCCAGGTTTTACCATTGAAAACGTTAATGCTTTTTCCGATTAAGAGAAGAGAGCTGAGAAAGTGGACGAGGTCATCGTCATAACCATCTTAAATTAGGTATCTAAAATGGTCTATGGACGATTTTTTTACCACCACTTAGAGACAAAGCATTCTGTAGGATTTACGAAAGTTTATAAACACATTTTTTTACCGTTTTTTATACATATTAGAAATAGAAGTTTAATATTACAATTAAGTTTACGAAATAAAGTTAATTTGGCTAGTAATCATAGTTTATCGAGCCTCAGATCAAAAAAGACTAATCCCTGAATTCCGCCGCTTAGCTCAACGTTTGGGCAGTTCCCAAGTCAACAACTTAGTTAGATATTCTTAAAAAAATTCATCGTTTCTTCCCTTTTATTCGGGCCATAATTTTTCATTCTTAATGTCTGAACTAGGCAATGAAATGCTATCTGCGATGTACTTAAGCTTTATTTAATCCTGGTCTAAAGATAATACTAGCTCTTTTATACGAATTAAGCTGTGTGCTATAATATCAGAAAAATGTATTCGTCTATAATAGACGAATACATTTTTCTGATATTGGAGCATCACAGGTATCCTAAGCACAACACCAACCAAATAAATCCATCTATATTTTCAGAAGTTTTGAAATAAATATTTCCATTGTGATATTTTTGAGATACACACTTTCATAAACTTATCTGCGTCGTCGCGCAAAACAAAGAGGCACGGCCGTACCATCCTTTTCTCGAAGCCATTCAGGCCATTTTCAACATCCTGTAATTTTGTGTCCTGTAATTACATTCAATTGAACTTTTAGTTTAAGAACTATTGTCCGTCAAAGTTCGTTAGTTTTGTCACTGACATACTCACTGATAACGATCACGCTAATTCTAAGGTACTTCTAGCAGACCAACAAGCTCCAAATTTCAAACGTAATTAGTTTTAGCCAAATTATTCATAAAAAAACCTATAAATATTGCAATTTCAGTCACGGTTAAGAGACATATAAACTGCATATGTAAGTTTGTAATCCTATACAAATACATGCGATTACAAAGTTACTTTTGCAGTTCCTTCCTGCAAAACTATACAAACGTTATTTGCGGTTGGTAAAATAACATTCCCATACAAAGTCTACAAAAAGAAATGAGATCCCATAAAAACATTCCATGTAAAAAATAGGCCAAGTCTCGAAACTCTTTCACAGTAAAAAGTGGTGAGATATTTCGTAGAGCCAAGTCAGGCATTTTTATTAGTCTTTATTTGTCAATCACAAACTATGTAAGAGTTTTAGGTACATATGCAAAAATTAGTAAATGCAGTAGGTAGTGTAAATCCCAAGTTGCAAAATTTTATTAAGCAAGCAAATAAAGATTAATAAGAATGCCTGACTTGGCTCTACGAAATATCTCACCACTTTTTACTGTGAAAGAGTTTTGAGACTTGGCCTATTTTTTACATGGAATGTTTTTTATGGGATCGTTTTTACGAAGATTGTCTAAAAACAATGACAGCGAGTCCGTAATAATATTGTAACCTTCTTTATGATACTTTATGCATCAATTACACTAGTTGCCTAAATTGTATACGGAGGCTCCCTACTACTTCGAATAGAATCTGTGTTTGAACTTAGTCGAATATATTTCGATTCAATATTTGTATGGCTGCCATTTGAAAGCTGATCAAATAAAGTTGTGACATTATTGCTTGCGGTACTGGGAACATGAATTGGAATTGTTTCTCGAACAATCGTAGGAATTATTTCGGTTTTTGGTATTTTGTTCGTAAAACACTTGTTATAAGAATCCAATTCAAGAATAGTCTAAGTAATAGTTATTGTTGAAAAAATGGAACGCTCATGATGTGTATTGTAAGCATAGCAAGTTTTGTAATGTGCTGGCTGTTATGTTATGAATTCTGTATGTGTCGTTATTATGTAATGCCAGAAATGACTTCGCTTCCCGGAAGTAAAATATCGTTCCTAAAAATAGCAAGTCGCTAATAATTATGATATTTCTGTAAATGACACTGTTTGTTTTTACCTAAATGAGGCAGCATATTCATCGCAATTACTTTTATCAACATAAAATCTCTTCTCGACGCCCACCGATAACACAGTGACACAATGTCGACGGAATCTGTACTACTTTATTTTATTTCATAATTATACTAGATCGTGCTTTTTCCTGCATTAAAATGCAATCAGTGTGGTGTTGTGCAGATAATCTAATAGATTACGCGGTATAGATTGGACTTTGATAACAAAAAAGGGCTTATAAGTGTTAGTATAAACTTGGTTGGTAGGATTTTTTATCAGCTTAACAGCATGGAGGAAAAGCTTATTAGCTGCTTATTATTATGGAGTTTTCAACTTTGTTACATTCAGATGTTAAATTAAATATTTAAGTAATTCAAATCTTATTATAAAAACTTCAGAAACTGATAACAAGATATACAACATAATAGATAAAATAAACAAATTCCTTTTTTTTCGCCCTTTCATATCAATTAGAAAAATATAACATTTGCCAAATCATTATTCATTTCAGTTAGCTTGATAGGTAAGTAACGAGACTAACGAGGAGGTTTATTAAAATTTTACCTACATATGTTACCTCAATTTACCTTTAGAACTCCAGTATTATTGAAAACATACTGCGATTCCCTGAGCGCTTCATGTTTAGGTATAGTCTCCGAAATAGCGTGACTCCGCTCGTTTCTCGTCAGATGAACTTATAAGAGGTCCCTGGAATCTAGTTAAGGCGACGTGAGCTCCAAAAACTGATTTTTAAAAAATCGTAGCTCTTGTTTGGATTATAATACGGCTGCCCTAAATTTAATTAGCAATTTTGAGGCCTTTCTCGAGGGAAATCAGCTATTCGAATCTTGAGTTTTTGACTTTCGCTCGATAGAAAAAAATCACGAACATAGGTCTAAAATACACTTAAAAAAATCATAACAAATTATACACAACATCTGAACATATTAAAATTGGTTTTTAAAATCGGCATTGTCATGTTTGAGGGAAATCAGCTATTACTTTTTTATTTATTAAAACGCACAAAAAATATATATTAAAAAACATGATATCCGCGCTTCCAAACACGCACTTCCATCTCGCTCACGCTTATGCTCAGTGAGAGGGAGAAAATACCACGAACCTACGTCCCCTTAGGTTCAATTAACTTTACTTTGCGTAGGTAGCAACGGACTTTTTTCTTGAGAAGCCTTGTTTAATGTTTATAGTATTTTTGGTTCATATAAGATTTAATCTCCTTTGTTCCGTGGAGGTCCTACTGTCATTTAATAATAAATAATAAATATTTGCGGACAATCTTACACAAATCGACCTAATCCCAAACTAAACAAAGTTTGTATATGGGTACTAGACGAAGATAAACATACTTATATAGATAAATAAATAATTAAATAAGGAACAAATATTCGCGCTCATCACACAAATAAATGCCCTTACCGGGATTCGAACCCAGGACCTCTTGCTTCGTAGGCAGCGTCACTACCAACTAGGCTCCCTATGGTTGGTAGACATTGAAAGACATAAAAGATAACATTTGCCATATCATAGCATAAAATGATCTCGACAAAATGAGCTTCCGTATTACGAATAGGTAAAAAATATGGACTACAATATTTGAATTGACTACATTTTATTCCTTTATACTAAGAGGCAGTAACCCTATCATTTGAGAATCCAAGTTAAAATCGCGTATACTTTTATGCACAGTTATAATTATAACCCATCTTCAAGAATGAGTGTCAATTATAACAGTAAAGTGTCATTTCGCCACTCTAAATACAATTGTAATAACAGTTGATTGTAATGCTCTACGATTTATTTGAAAGAATTTGTATCATAAAGATTTACAACTGTGCAATTAAATACATATGAATAACTAGGTTTTGACCGCGACTTCGTCCGCGTGGAACTCGTTTATATCGTAACATTCTCCCCCCTTTTCACCCCCTTAGGTGATGAATTTCCTGATAAAAACTATCTTTAGTAAGGACTCTTTGGGATGCCCCCGGAATTCAAAGTATCTCTATACCAAATTTCATCTCAATCGGTTCAGCGGTTTAAGCATGAAAAGGTATTAGACAGACAGAGTTACTTTCGCATTTGTAATATAAGTATGGATTGTATGAAGGAAAGGGTCATTATGGCTGAGTTGCATGATTTTATAGATTAGCTTACTCCGAACGCCCTTTTTTACAAAATAGACTTCGCCGCAAACTTAGTTTCTATGACCCGCCTTACCATAATAGATGCATGTAGGCTTTTTTCAGTATTATTTTGCATATTTTCATATCACACGGCCGTAAGGACCTTTTCTACTAAACCGTAGGTCAAAATTAACTTACTTGTAATTTAAATATTTTATATTAAAAATAAAGATAAGTAAACAAAATGTTACATCTAATAGTTTTCAAAATAATAAATCGTCTTTTTTACCCCGTTTTAGAAAACATATTCGAAACTACCGCCATAAGGTACCTTTACCCTTGGAACGTCACATACATATATTTATCTATGTAATGTTCCTATTCCCCAGGACTCCCAAGTACCGCTATACCGTAAATAAGTTCCATCCAATTTTTCACCCCTCCATTTTACCCCTCAAAAGGGAAGATTTTCGGGATAAAACCTATCCTTTGACCTTCCCCGGGACTCAAACTAATTATTTACCAAATTTCATCCAAATCGGTGCAGCGATTTAAGTAGCTCCATACAAATTTCCACCCCCCATTTCATCCCCTTAGTGGTAGATTTCCGGGATAAAAACTACCTTAAGTCCTTCCTCAGGACTCAAACTATCTCTATACCAAAATTCATCTTAATCGGTTCAGCCGTTTTCACGTGATGCGCGGTCACATAAACAGACAAACAGATAAACAGACAAACAGATAAACAGATAAACAGACAAACAGACAAAAATTCTAAAAACTGTTGGAACGTGTTCTGTTATCGATTTTCAGTATCCCTAGCCAATTTTTTTTCGAATATCTTCCATGTACAGACTTTCGACCCTCTTCAGCTTTATTATATGTATAGATGGTGGGATAATACTTGAGAATAGAACAGATAAACTATAGTAAAAGTATTTCAACAAGTAAATAAAAATCAGCTCCTCATATAAACATTATTCCAACTGTATTCGGAGAGAGCTCGAGCTCGGACCGCGAATTTAATTCCAAAACTTAGCGTAGGTGCTAGTTTATCCCAAACGGCTTTCATTTAATCTACCGACACATTAATAATATCGTACACATGGTATTTTAATCAAAAATATTATTTCAGATATTTTTTTCATACTCTTCGTTTACCTATTCTATTTCAGTGACTATCTGTTTATTTATATCAAACAAATTGTACATATTGCCATTATACTATTCGCGTATAGTTCTAATTATCTGACATAATTCCACAATTAAGAAATCGTATAGCCACATTAGCTTGCCACTATCTAGAGTGTATTTATGTTGATTATCGAACGCGTTTTGCAAAAGTACTTTGCTCGAGATATAAAGTCCCTCTTAATTGCTTGATACAAAATGTGTTCCAGTACTTTGCTTATAATTACCGCGCTTGAGTTTTAAATATCTCGCCTTGGGAACGAGACAGGTTCATTAGTTGATCAGGTTTATGCGTAAATTTATTGAGATGGTAGGCATTATGCAGAACTTGTATGAACCCTGCGAGTCATTAGAGGCGTCGATCGAATACGTAGGTATAGCTCTGTTTTTTGGAATTGTGCATCGAGACTAACCAACAGTGGTTTAACGATGCCGTTTTATTATTTTAGAATAAACATTGTATTTTAACCTTAATAATTACATAAATTTTCTTTTTCATAGTAAAATCGTTTGTGTCGAGTGTTTCACTTGCTTAAAATTATCTAAGTAACTTGAATTAATTATATGACATTAATTTTGCATGGATTCCAGTTTTCCATCTACTGTCTTAACTGTCTACGTCTTACTGGCTGACATTTTATAGAGCTATTTTAAATAGCTTAAACATTTATGTCTAATGGAAAAATAAACTAGATTTGACTTTTGCAAGTAAATATTTCTTTTAATATTTTTTTAATTATTCAATGGAGGAGGCTTAATATTTACTTAGTACGAGTATTGAAGTAGCTAGATATCGTATTGTAGCCGTTGCTGTGTTGCCTACATTTCATCGTACTACTGTTTGTAGATTATGCTCTACATTTGAAGCTATATATATATAATTCGATATTTTAACACTACCAGTCTCCATTAACGTCAAACGCTTTGGAAAGTGCACAAAATGTGAATGCGACAAAGTGCTTTGTCAACAAATCACGCTAACTTGCTAAAAAGCGCAATGCGTAAAAACTACATTAGGCTGCCTTTAAACTGTTTATAGTTTTACTTATCCCTTTATGAAGTGACGCTAACATAACTACCTAACTATTCGTTTTTGTTTCGTGTTATTAAAAACACTTTAAGTTAAACATCGACCCATTAAACTGTCAAAGCTAACGGTTTCAAAACAATTAGTAATAGAGAATCCTTTGAAAGCCGTCTAAGTAGCATGATCATTATAATTGATACAGTACGTTTTGGAAAGTGTAATCCTTATAGTAACATCGGCAAAGAGACTGTCGTCTGCGTCAATTTTATCGACATGGGAGACTGGTGTCAAATGCAGCGGTTCTACTCTACTCTGGACCAATTATACCATCTTAAAATTAATATGGTAAAGTAATAACCAAATTCAATGCTTGCAAAGGCCTTTTGCCTTATAGTGTCTGTCTGCCTGTCTATCACAGCATTACATTTTAGGAACTACATATGCTATCGATTTGAAATTTGGAGTAGGTAATCGTAAACAAAGCAAAAGTGCATTTGAAATGTTGGTAATAAAATAACCAATGTCCAATATATCCGATGAAACAAAACCAAACCCGTCTGCGTAGGGTTCTAAAAGTGCGGACCTTTAATGATGGATAATATAAACTGTAAATGAATTGGATTTGCTAGGATGTATAAGAAATAGGAGAGGCAAGATGGTGGGCCACCTGATACGGCACGACAGTTTCTTTCTAAACATCCTGGAGGGTAAAATTGAAGGCAAAAGAGGCAGAGGAAGGCCTAGGCTAACATATTCTAGCCAAATAAAACACAAAGCTGATGTCGAGTCATATGAGGAATTCAAGAGGCTGGCAATGGACAGAGAAAAGTGGCGGTTACTCCACCGACAAGAGCAAGGCTCTTAAGTAATGATGATGATGAAATGAATTGGGCTTACTAGTTAGCCCTTAAGTATTGAAATAACTAAGCAACAAAATATGACGTACAAAACATGTTAAACCTGTTTTAGCCAAAAAAGGTGGTAAAAATTCATGTCTTTGGCTTATAATGTCACATAGTTTGCTAGAAATATAAAAAAAATTACACCAAATCCAGGCTTGGTTTGTAAATATGGGGGTTAATGCATTATCTTTATTTATTTTATTTACTTACGTTAACGTTTTTAATTTGCCGACTGGTTTGGTAATGTACCAAAAGGAGCACACCTTCTCAGTAGCGGTTACCCGACTTATCAAACACTTATCAATTTGTAAATAATACGCAGGATTTTATTAACTCAGGGCGTAATGGATTAGGGTGGCAACACGCGTGGGTGTGATCGATCGGGCGTTATCAGTGTTTGTGCGCATTTTGTTTTGACGCCTGTCGTTTGGGTGCTTTAACGCACCTTGTATAAAGCGTTTTTTTATGATATACTTGTTTAGATTCTTCCATAGCGCTCATTGTTTTAGACAGAACGGTTCTTTTGATAGCGTAGGTTTTTAGATTCACTTCCTGATTCGAATGGAGAAAATTTTAAGTTATTTTTTACCTTATTTTCCACTGATGCATCAATTTTAAATGACTTTTTCAAAAATTTCAAATTAAAATTCAAATATTTATTTGTGACCACAAAAAAATACATACAAAAGATATAATATAAAACACTCAGCATGTTGCTAGCTTTACAGCCAGCACTGGTCTTCCGCAGGGTCCATTCGGTAAGAGCACGGTGGGCAACATCGACAGATACACATGCAATATCATAAAACAAGCGTGTTTATTTAAATTTTTTGATGGCCCAATCATACATCTTGTACACGGCACTGTAAGACTAGACTGCAGCTTTGAGAACAGAGTTTAGTAGGTATGTATATCTTAGTTACTTACTCATCACATCAAATCGAATCAGCATCAAAAACCAAGTACCGCAAACAAGCCAGCCGGTGTGTTTGAATTTTATATCCGTTTATTTCCTTTGTTTAGCTACAACGAAGATTGCCGTCGATTCTATATTTAACCGTCCTCCCAAAACTTCTCCCTGAATAAACCACACAGCCTTATACATTCAGCGGCTCTCACTACCCCTCGTGACCATAAAAAAATAACCCACTTTTCAGCGTCGTTGATTAAATTTTAATACACTTTGGGCCCGAGTCGCAACATTGTCCGTGTCCGTTCACATCCTATTCATAGTTAAAACTTGGAAACTGGTTGTATTGATCTTTACTTTGTAAAACGAGTTGAATTCAGTGGTAAAAGGAATAACGTTACGATTGAGAATTACGCTGCAGAAAATTGAATTGGGTTTACTTTTATTTTATGTGATTATTTCATTATATTGTATACTTATTCATTCAAGTAGGAATTAAGGTGCCTTAGTAAGAATAATCTTTGAAAAAAAAAGCATTTTACATTGATGTTAAATTGCGGTGCTTTATTAAATCAGGTTAAACCCGGAATAAATAATATCCACAATTTTTTACACACTACTTTAAAACATATCCATATTAACATATAAATGTCCATCCTTCCTGATCAGACCTTTTATGTTATATAATATATTTACTTGTCTTTTAATTACGTCTTATCATTAACACAAAGGTGCAACTCTATAGGGTTTAATCATAAAATTTAAACAAAGCTGCTTACGAACCGTGAATCGGAATTAGCATATTCTTCATATATTATTCATATAAATGTGTTTAAAATATAAAATTATTGGCCGCTGACAGACTATTGTCAGGGAAATAGGAATCTTCGTGTGAAAGTCGTCATGTTTCTTTTGTCTGGGGGAGTATCTAATTGGATGGTGTAATTATTTTGGGAGGATGATTCTACGTCCGTTATTGTTGGAGGCGTAAAGAAAGGTCTTGTATTCACGGTAAGTCAACTGTGAAGTGATAACGTTATCAATTTTATTGGCTTTGAGCCTATAATTAGCTAACATATTTCAGTGTACTTATAAAAGGAGTTGAGTTACTTACCGCTAAATATTACCGAACAAACTAGATATTTACAAACATAGATAGAGAACGCCTTGGCAAATTTAATTCAATAAAGTTTTGCTTTAATTCTTCCCGTACTTAAGTACGTTACAACACCTACAGCAACATTAAAAACTTAGTTAAGATGCTTAAACGTTCTACTTGTAATGCCACTATTTACTTTTTAACTTCGCGCAACTTTGTAAGGCTTAGCAAGTCGACATCATTAAAACTTCTACCTGTGAACACACCTTCACGTAAAACTAAACAACTTCATAAAAAATACACCGAAGGCACCAAATCTCGGGCAATCTGTTTGAGCACCACGTACTATAAAAATAATAATTCGTCTTGGCCTGGAAGTTGGTTCAAGAGAGCAGAGAAACGCGATAATCACCGGGAATTAAGAATTGTAAAACTTCTTCATTAACACGAATGGAGAAACTATAATTTACAACTTAATTTGTTACTAGAACTAGCATAATTAACTCAGGTTAAAAAACAACGGTTTCTGTTCTTAGTCTGAATGGATATGTAGTTTCTATCTATAATAACTGCATTTACTTACACTGATTACAATATATTTCATGGTTACCAGTATTGTCGTGGTAATCAAAAAGTTAATGGAATCTGTGTATTAATATTGTCAGTTCTGCACTTCGGGCATCGACTACGTTTTTAACAAGGCCTTAAACGGACCAGTTGACATTAGCTGTCATATAAGGCGGGAATCACGAGATTGTCACTTTTCGTCATTCATTCTTCAGACTCGGATTGTTTTAGCGTTGCTCTTATTGAAATATTGTTAATTTAGTGTAAATTCATAGAAAAAGCGATTATAATTGTTACTTGTGATTTTTGTGACTTTTATTCCTAAAATCAGAAGTGAGAAACAATTTATTTGCCCACGACGCATTAATACCTACGGCGTGCTTAGCTAACTTGTTGTGTTTTAAGATGAAGTAGTCGCTAAAAATAATTAACTTTCGGTTACAATATGTCTAAGAGCAGCGTTCAGACAATCTGATTAGATCCCATTGTCTAGCAAAGCAAGGGATCGGAATTGTTGTAATTGATCGCTGCTGCGCACACGCGTTTGATCATATCGGCATTAAAAATCGAAAAATACTTTACAATCGGTGTTGTTACGTATCGGTCGATAACGGCAGAGCATTAAGAGTGATATAAATAATTGGTTTCGAGGCGATCTCTAAGTGTCCACAGGTCAGCCGTCAGATGTCAAGAAAGTCATGTCACAAAGTGCAACGGGAGCTGCCTAGCAACTATACACCCAAAGCAGTCAGTGCCAGACTGTCTTCGAGTTGTCATACTCGTGTAGCAGTTGAGTCAACAGTTCCAGCGTACAGTGAGCAGCGGTGAATCAATCAGCCTCATTTCCTGTACTGCGGATGCTCCTGACTTGGCACAGTGACAAAGCAAGTGGTGATACTATGGCAAGTAGTCGGGACAGGTCAGACTCATGTTGAAGGATGAGTGCTGCCTACGGATTTATGAGGTAGTACTGTACTAAACAAACTTTTAAATCAATACAAGTATCATGCATTGATTTGTGTTTTGAGAGGCAATGTCCTGCTGTCTTATAGGATTTAGTAAAGTCCTAGTGTGGAATAGTGAGATTTAGCATTTGTAGACCTTTAAAATATAAACTTGCCATCATATCTTAGTGAGATAGCATTGCAATTGAGACAAGAATTGCAACAGTGTACAAAATCATATAAATGCCTAGTAGTACTAGTGTTTACATGCACCATCATGTGAGTCATTGATTTCAGTTTCAAAGCATTAAGTTTTTAAAGTGCAGTGGAAGTATTATAATAAAATGAGTGGTTAAGTTAACAGTTAGTGACTGTATTTTTGCCACTTTCAATTTACATGAGCTTTGAGTTGTGTGAGTGACTTCAGTGGTTATTATTTTGAACATGTTTTGAGGATGATTCTTTCAATCAAATTTGTAAGTTGAATATCACTCCGATGACACAACAGCAGGAAGCTTCAGGGATGGTAGCATACAACTTCAAATGTTTTCTAACTAAATACTATGTGTTGAAAGTTTGGCATGCAATTGAGGAAAATATGAAAAGAGTAGGTAAATGAAATGACAGTTATCTACTTGTGGTATGAGTAACACAAAAGTTGTGGTATGAATGAAGTCTGTGAAGCTCATTCTACTTAGATGGTAAACTTTCAGCACTGTATTCACTTTTAAATTACAGCGAGAGACAACAGTGCATGATTGGGTGTCAGGCTTTACTCTAGTAGTAGTAGCAGCCTATGGATGTATCTTGTAACATTATTTCTTTAGTAGGTACCTGCAAAAGTTGTCAGTAGTTCAGTGGTACATATTAATTGTGATTAGTATGTGGAATGTTTTGATGACATTAGTGCAACTCCTTTCTAAAGTTGTGTGACGTCATGAGTGTTGTGATGTGTTTGATGAGAAACTGACAACAACCCTAGGTATCAAGTTTTAATTTCATGGGACAAATGAGAAGTCAGTCATGTCACGTATGACCGCTAGATTTTCAGGTCATGTATTGCACCGGTTTGACACATGGATGAAAGACTTCTGTCGTATACTTTTATCTAGGAGTGTTATGTGTGTACAAGCTTTCATCTAATCAATTTGCAATGTTTGTTAGCTTGTATGCATGTAGGTATGTATGTAGTTATGTATGTTGACTTGTTTGGGTCAAGTCTTGCAGGTCAAGTTTAGCCAACTTTTTGAAGTCATATTGGTTTGAAGTTGAAATTATGAAATGGTCAAACATTTGAGCTTTTCAGCTGACAATGCAATGTTATGATGCCGTCGGGCTGGTCTGATGAGGGAGACAGAGGCTACTCATAGCAGCTCTTTGATTACACATAGGTAGTCATACATAGTAGACCCATCATCATGTTAGGGCTCACAGGAATGGGCTCAGTGATTAGTTGATGGATGTGCAAGGTACAGTCGGCAAAAATAAGTTGTGTTTTTGATAAATTGATTTCACATTTGTGCTGTTCATATGAAGGTGGAGTGATGGCCTGGTAAGGGTCGCGGGCACTCTTTGGGGGAGGCCTATGTCCAGCAGTGGACGTCTTTTGGCTAATATGATGATGATGATTGTAGATGTTGCAGATTTAACTTGTTCCAAGTTTACAGAAAGTTTAGTCCGTCGGACCTATGTTTCACAAATCAATTTAAAAGGAGGTGTCAGTAATTTTTACTATTGTGCAAATGCAATGCATAGGGTTTGATTTCAAGATGTCTTGGTGTTTAAGGACAACGAGTATTTAAAGTATTGGGAAAAGGGTTAAATGCCTACCACATACATTTATTTAACCTGGCGTTTGCTCATTGGTATATTTTTGTGTCACTCATGCGTGAATGTTACTTACATAGGCACAGTTGTTTTAGAGATAACCTATGTTGTGTTATTTAATGATTGAACCATAGATAGGAGACAAGAAAGCCCTGATGATTTTTATTATTGGTCATGAAATGTAACATGGAGGATTATTTAGTGAATTGTACTTCCTAGTCAGAATGGATGACAGGCTGGTTAAATAGTTCTTCTTCTTGGTCGTATGCTCATGTCTGAAGGTCGTGATATCTATGGGCGACTCTTTCGGCGGTTGAATAGTTACCTGTAATGCTGTAATGTTTACAAGCGCTACTTATATATGAAGGGGGTACTTTTAACTCTTTGAATGCGATGACGTTGTAAGTCGGTCGTACCATCAATGCTGTTGGCTAGGTAGTGCCTGGGTAGGTACTACTAGTACTGGTAAGCAAGTGAGCTACCCCATATCCAAGCAAGGTTTTGCTTTGCTCGATTGAAGCAAGGACTGAATTTACATTATTTGGACATTATTTGTAGCAAGGCTGTCAAAGGTTACTTGATCTCTCTGATGGTGTTGGTTATGTATTTGCATGTGTGCGAATCTTGTATTAATGTATGCATCGAGATCAGTCTAAAATAAATCACCATACAGTGTGCACGTCTTTCAATGAGAAGAAATCCCTACATAGGAATACAAACCTTATCACAAACAACATATGGTCGAAATCGAACCGGATTTAAGCCAAGATAAGCGAAGTCCAGCCGGCTGGCGAGAACAATAGAGGACTGCATTCCTGAGCAATCACTCGTCGCCTGCTAACTATTTAAGTGAATTTAAGGATATTATTTCAATGTGAAGATCATTACGAAGTGTTATTTACGTTAATAGACTATTGAATAGTGCAATATGAGTACGTCTGAACAATTACTACGTGTTTTGGAGGATACGGCGGATGCAATAAGGAGGACCGAAACCAATTTGAAGAAATGTCCGAAACAACGGTTAACTAAAGGCTATTTGGAATCTCGTTTACAGTGTATCGAGGCATATTGGAAAACATTTGTAACTACGCATCTGAAGCTGATACAACTTACTAAAAGAAAGGAGCGCAGCGAGATGCAATACTTTCTTAAGGAAGATTATTATGTTATAGAGGAGTTATGTATATGTTTACAAGGCGATATAAAGGACGCGCTCGCTGCTGCCGCTCCCTCTCCCGCGCAAGGTCAAGGATCAACTTCGCTGGATTGTACTATGTTCGAACCGGTGCAACAACAAGTTAAATTACCTGCTATCATTCTACTTGTGTTCTCCAATCATTATGAAGAGTGGCCAGCCTTTCACGATTTGTTTACATCGTTGGTGCACGACAATACAAGCCTCAGCAAGGTTCAGAAGCTGCACTATTTGAAGGCAAGCCTCACTGTTGAAGCGGCGGCGTTACTAAAGCATGTTACTATTACGGAACAAAATTATGACCTAGCCTGGAAGACTTTAAATCAAAGGTACGGGTATAAGAAGATTATTGTGAACTCCATCTTGAAGAGATTGTTTATTAAAAAAAAATGTACTACGCAAACATCTAGTCAAATAAAGAATCTACTGGATACAACTACGCAATGTTTAAATGATTTACAAAACCTTCAAGTGAACATCGACGCGTGCGACCCGTTCATCATATACCTAGTGGTGAGCCGACTCGATCCTGAAACTCATAAGGCATGGGAGGAGCACTCCTACGATACAAATGCTGACCAGCTGCCCAAATGGTCAGAATTAAGTAAGTATCTTGAATCGAAGTTTCGCACGTTAGAACTAGTTTACCCTGTTACTGCTACCAGTGCTACCGTACCTAAAGAAGCAAGACCATCTCAGTATTACCATGTTTCAACACCAGCGAGAAGTTGTGTTTTATGTAGGGATGAACACACTTTATGTCACTGTAAGGAATTCACGAATATGTCACCTGTGGAGAGAATGGACTATGTTAAGAAAACAAATTTATGCTTCAACTGTCTCCTTCCTGGACATTCTGCTTCACGATGTCGCCTTTCCTTTACATGTCGTATATGCAGGAAGCGGCATCACACGCTGATCCATCAAGCGCAGAATAAGGAATCAGACGGTACCCAAGCTCACCACAGTCAAATGATGCACAAAGATGAAGACCCTCACAAGGACGAAGAAAATGAAGTTGTGGAAATTTCGTCCAATTTGACATGCAAGAAATCTACGGCCTTGCTAGCGACGGCAATGGTCTCCGTGAGGGACGATGAGGGACACGTGACTCTACTTCGTGCACTAATCGACCAAGGGTCACAATCAAGCTTTGTAAGTGAACGTGCAGCACAAGCGTTACGAGTCAAGAGGGTACCTGCGAAGGGAACTGTCACTGGTGTCGGTTCGACACAGACAACAATCAACGGCATGGCACATCTTCACATATTGTCAAATCAAGATGACAATGTCAAGCTAAATGTTAAGGCTTATATAGTGTCCTCGAAGCTAACATCACAATTACCAGCAAGCAAGATTATGTATGATATTCACGCCTGGCCGCACATCCAAGGTCTCACTCTGGCTGATCCAAACTTCCACCAGCCAGGGCGAGTAGACATGCTGCTAGGTGTTGAAGTGTGTGCACAAATATTCAAGAGTAATATTATCCAAGGTCCACCTGGTTCACCATGCGTCCAAGAAACAAGCCTAGGTTGGATTTTTTTTGGAAAAGTAGAAGGCACAGCAGCACACACCTCCCAAGACAACATAATTGTGATGCATCGTCAAGTCAATGTGGATGACATGCGAAGGCCATTTTGGTAGATAGACACTACAGATACGAAAAAGAGTTTAACAAGAGAGGAAGAAGAATGCGAAACTATTCATAAAGAAACTTATACAAGAGACATCGCCATGCTAAGACTAAAGCAACTAAAAAGAAGATTTGAAAAGGATTCTAATCTAAAGAAGGAATATGTTAAAGCAATAAAAGAACACGTCCGTACTTCGGAGAATCCTGCAGACATTGCATCCAATGGGTATGACGTTGGGCGATCTAAAGAACTGCAGCATTTGGTGGCACGGACCGCAGTGGCTGAAACATAAGGATATACAGTTAGAACAGCCAATAATTGAAGAAACTGACCTGGAAATGAGAAAAGCTACAACAAATGTAAATCTAAACATAAATGAAAGCATAGGAGTAAATTAAACCTTACCTGATACATTTGAAGAACATGATTCTATACCTGAATTACTGAAGTCCATCGTTTACGCTAGAAGATTCTTGACATACCTGAAAGAGAAAACTATAAATACAGAAAAGACAATTGCAACAGAAGAATTACACAAAGCACTACAAATATGTATGAAAACAGATAGAAGAGAAGACATAGACAGCTTAAGGAAAAGGAACAGAGTGATGAGCACAAGGTGTAAGTTATAAACTCTAAACCTTTTCCTTGACCAGAACAACATTCTCAGGGTGGGCGGTAGATTGTGCCATTCTGCATTAAACGAAAAAAGAAAGCATCCTGTGATTTTGCGCAAATGTCACCTTACTTACCTGATTATGGACGACGCTCATCGTCGAACCTTACTCGGAGGATACCAACAACTTACTTATTGTTTTACTCGTATAGAACTCATACTTGCCATTCCTTGCTATACCTGATGCTATAGTTAGTTAATGCAATTGCCTGTCAGCATGTAATTGATCTTATCATACAATTTGTTATAAATATAAATTATGTACAATTTTGTGGATATTTTATGTACATTAAGGTATAGTGTTAGAAAAGGCCGATGCCCTTTTGGTGGGCGGTATGTTGGTTATGTATTTGCATGTGTGCGAATCTTGTATTAATGTATGCATCGAGATCAGTCTTAAATTAATCACCATACAGTGTGCACGTCTTTCAATGAGAAGAAATCCCTACATAGGAATACAAACCTTATCACAAACAACAGATGGATTTAAGACGACTCTGCTAGATGTAGATCATGCCAGATTTATTTTGACTTGATAA
The DNA here is from genome assembly GCA_963854355.1 of Epinotia brunnichana. Taxonomy (NCBI): domain Eukaryota; kingdom Metazoa; phylum Arthropoda; class Insecta; order Lepidoptera; family Tortricidae; genus Epinotia; species Epinotia brunnichana. The sequence continues at coordinate 134,000 of CAWKZR010000023.1, forward strand.
ATTAGGTACTTGGATTTATTTGTATGCATGACAGTGTAGGAAGCGTTTGCTCAGCAGTGGGGCAGTATGGGCTAAAATGACTTAAGTAATGGGTCAGTGAAGGCCGATCGGGTCTAAACATAAGATGACAGATACAGAGTTTTTATGATGATTATGGTGGTACTCTTTGCTGTATGGGAATTGTTTTCCAAGGAGTAGCGACGTTAGTCCAGTAGATAACGACACTTAGTAATGGTGGTGTTCGTAAGAGCAATTGTACTTGGTAATTAGATTTTATTGTGTTTGCAGTGGCTGTTTACTGTAAGAAGAGGACCCGATTAACTGCGGTTGATATGCGGTTCTTATCGAGTACTGCTGGTGCTGCTACTGCGGTACGGCGAAGAGGACAGTAGTGCCTGGAGTCATGCGCTGCTTTCCTGGAGGCTATTGAACTGCGGATGATGAGCCGATCCTGCAGTCCGGTGCTGTTGATAGAATGGCGATGCCTGGAGGTGTTAGGATATAGTACTTTCTACTAACAATGCATGACCCAACGATTTGATCGATGTAATTTTTCATTCTACCTACAAATTTCGACAACAAATAAATATTCCGATTTAACGTTCAATGGCTGTACTAGTTTATGTTAATGATTTATAAAAGTCTATGAAGATCATGTATAAATTAATAATTTCCTTTATATTTTCATACATAATTATTGTGCTGATAATATTTCATATAATGTCTACTAATGCTAGACTAGTAGTCACAGTGATCTTGATTGTTAACACATTTACTTCAAGTTTACATTTAAGTCGTCGTAAAATTATTCCAATGCAAATAATAATTATTTATTATATTTTTCAATAATAAATTATGATTTGCGAGTTAGTTTTAAGTAATAGTATTTTAAACAGAAACTGTATTGGTGCTGCCACGCCTGATCTTTGTTCTGTTGCTATTAAAAGGGCTGGGAGCTCAGTTACAAACACATTCAGTCGGAGACTAGCAACGAGTTAACAGCAGGTATGATGGCACTTCTATTGCTCTATTGTATTATACCTGAATATTTTATTTTGAAATTATTTTATAATTGTAATTTAATATGGGGTAGAATAAAATGATAAAATGAAACTGCTTTAATGTTGTTGATTATTTAAACTACTGGATGCTTATTGGCTTGCTCTGCTTGTTATCTTAAACCGTATATACCTGGCTTATTGATTAAAGTGTTAAATTGAATATATTTGATTTTGTATACAATATCATGGCTACTCCATATTGGTATTTTATCATTACTGTTAGGAACCAGGTATGTACGATACCAATACTACATGAGATTTCAGTGTGTTCCTACATTTTACGATTCAATTAACCTGATTAAATAAAATAATGAACTTCTAGTTGGTTTTCTTCATTTCATAACAAGTGACCTTGAAAAGGATTACCGAGTTTATTTAGTACCTTTTGTGTATTTACCCTTACCCTAGATAAATTAGCTTACAGTATATAATTTAAACGAATAATTACACAGTTACGGTTATTAGTATTATTTCACCATGTCTCACGAACATTTAAATTCGAGTATATAAAGTTATTAATTATCTGACCGTTGCAGCTGTAATCTTTCCTTGTTTACTTTGTATAATCTTCAAAATGATTTCAAAGTTAATATTAACGGCCTCCGTAGCCCAGTTGGTAGTGACTCTGCCTACGAAGCTGGAGGTCCCGGGTTCGAATCCCGGTCAGGGCATTTATTTGTGTGTTTATCACGAATATTTGTTCCTGAGTTATGGATGTTATATATATATATATATAAGTATCTATATGTATTTATCTATTATATATATCGTCGCCTAGTACCCACAACACAAGCCTTATTGAGCTTACCGTGGGCCTAGGTTGATTTGTGTATGATTGTCCCGTAATATTTATTTATTTATTTATTTATTTTTTATATTAGCTAGCTAGTACTTGACTGTTCCTTATTTATTTAACAACTTTCAATCTAAGGAAGATTTCCGAGTACATTCTATGTGGTGTTCAAGTAGGTTGGACAATTATATAATAACTTGCCATTGTGTTACCTTCTGTAAAACTCAAAAAGTTAAGTACCAAAACATTACTTATTAATACGTTAATAATTGCAGCTCCTAAATGTTATCTCAATTTATATATTCATATATTAATTAAACATCAGAAGTGGGATTATTGCCTAACTGACCACTAATCGTATCAATTTGATTTCATGAATACAAATCTGCCGAACGGATTTCCTGCCTGCCATCTGAGATGAGTAGTTATCTATTGGGAGTTCTGGCCCACACGGCTACGCTACGCTACGCTACGCTACGCTACGCTTCGCCTTAGCGGTCCAAACACCCAATAGACGGTCCAGAATCCGATTTGGTCTAGAAACCGATGTGAACTCTCCGCCTTGGGGGTCCAAATCCAACCAATAAATGGTCCAGAATCCGATTTGGTCTAGAAACCGATGTGGACTCTCCACCTTCGCGGTCCAGAATCCGATTTGGTCTAGAAACCGATGTGGACTCCACCTTTGCGGTCCTGATCCTTCCATTAGTTGGTCTAGAATCCGAATTAGTTAAGCTAAGAAGCTATAAATTTCAACTTAGTTTTTGCAGATGAAAAATACGTTATTTAAAAAAGCATTTTAAAAAAGCAAAAGGCTTAACACAACGGGTGCTGGCTAGCATCGCACCCACCAGATCTTGTTCTTGGAGAACCAGATCTCGTAACGCACCATCGGCCCAGCTTTCCAGTGGGTTTAGGTTTAACTGGGCTTAGGTTTATTACGGTGTTTGTCACACTCAATTCACATCGCAGAGTTGGCCAGAAACTTTGATGTGAAGAGCATGGATTGAGATCGAGATTGATATTGAGATTGAGATTAGACTTTGAAGTTGGGATCACCAAGTACTACGACCGTCTATACTTCGATTTTTTTAGCATTAGAAATTCGATAAACAAAGAAGCAGGTGTCGTTAACCTGTTTCTTTAGAAGTTAATAATAAAATATTAAATTACTGTGTATTTTTGTTTGTTACATCATAGGTATGTACTTATCAATGATTTCACATTTCCTATCACTAAGGTTTGTAAATATTATATATAATTATATTATTATTAACTATTCCTAACCTAACCTAACCTTTCACTACATTAAATTGGGTGGTTTTAACCTTAAAATGCATGCATATCAAGTGGTATCTCTGAAATAAGTAAGTAGAACCTATTTTAGCTTAATTTGAAGCTTTGCCGACCTCGTCCACCTCCACCACACACTAGTGCGATGTAACCTTGTAGTTATTATTTAGTAAATAGTATCAGAGTAAGGGCCGCACTCAGGCACCTGAATTGAACCGCACTATCAACGAAAGATAATAACAATAACAACAACAATAACAAATAACTTTAACGGAAAACAATGAAACTTAAAAACTCAAAACAACAAGATTCTGGGATAATGACAAAGTATCGCACTTGCATTCGCATGACATACGAGATAAACGTAGTGATTGTATACTCTTTGTACGAGATGAGAGTGACGTTTAAAAACAAACATGAACAATGTAATGGCGGACATTTTATCCGACCGATTGCAAATGTCAAAACGCTAAACTCTTATTGATGTGGGACACGATCTCTTCAATTTAGTCGCAATTTATGCGTTTAAAACGTTCCGTTTGTTTGAAACCTCTGCTTCTCTGGGTTTTTTATCATGCAATTTTTTTGCGATACATTAAAAATAACACAAATAAAATATTAATGCTGTATTATTAAATAATCATTTTAAGTAAATGCAAATTACACATTTTGCTATCGTCTAATATGCTTTAAAAAATGTTTTCATAGTTTTCCACTTATTCCGCCGCATTTACGGCAGGTATCGTAAAACGTGTTCTATAAAAAACCTTACACTTACTTCTGTCAAGGTCTTTCTAATGCTAAAAAAATCGAAGTATAGCAATGGTTCAACCGTGTCATTACTGTACTGATGCAAGCATGTTCCAAGTAATACGCCACCGCGTTGTTGTGTTTAACCGTCACCACGTTGTAGTGTGTATACAGTACCAAGCATAGGTACTTTACGTCACCGCGTTACCAAGTCTATATCACAAAGTTGGCCAGGCTTTGCAACATGAAGTGGTAGGAGTACTATGAACTATCGGTCGGTATAGCCACAGACACTCCGACAGTATTAGCAATGAAATAGTATATATATGAACCAATCTTAAAAACTTCATAAGTGCGATGTAGACCAAGCCTTCTGATTGGGTGATTCATGTGACGTAGATATGACGAATAAACGGAAAAATTATGCATTGCATTTTTGTCTATGTGATAGTTATGAATTACGATTTGGTTATTGCTAAATTAGTCTTATTTATTGAGTATGAAGGTCGATTTTAATTGAAAATCGAACACAACTTGTATTCATGATAGTGGAATTCAGTACCGTCTTAATAAAAAGTAAACAATCGAACCTATGCTTTGTCTTTGTCGCACTTCAAGAATAATACATAAATAAAAAAGTAACGAAGTATGGCATACGATATGCATTCAAAGACCATTGTTGATATGTAATAGTATATGCCTGACAAAGAATAAATTAAAAAGACTGGTTACTGTTTATACCTAATATTGTGAACAAACCTTCGAATCGTTTTATGAATATTTTTATACAGAAAAAAGAAGTAATCGTAGCTTAATGTAACAATAACATTTATTTACGGTATTTATTAAAATATGTGATAATCCTAATGTACCAAGACCTGGATCAAAATAACATTTATATAACAAAGAACTATCTCGATACAAAAACCAAGCGAATAAAAAATCGTACTGAATTTAGTTTATTATACTTGCTTATCAGAATACGAATTTCAAAATATTTTTCCACAATGCAAAAATCAATTGGTAAATATTGCACTTCTGTTTAGTTAGTCTGTACCGTATAGACGAGAGCATTAATATTTATACACATTTTTTCTTATTACAACGGAGTAAGGTGCATTTTTGTACATATGTTTATGCTCTTGACTGTGTTTACGTGAGAGTAAGTAATAAGACTAATAAGTAGAGCAGGGATATTTTTCGCTTGGGAGAGTAGACAATAGTTATAGGTATGGGTTCATTAAGGAGATTATTTTTTACATTATTTACTAGAGTAAATTAAGTATAATGTTCTTTAGACTAAAAAATAGGCATGTACTTGTTGACACGTGTCGCGCGCGATGTTGCAATCGGCGGTTTCAATTGATACTTAATTCGATACTTAGTCAGCACTGTGCAAAATAATTAACACGCATATTTTTAATACATTTTTGTGCAGTTATGTAAGCAATGTTTTTTTATTCAATTACTAAGCAATGACTACTTGACATTTAGGTTTCAATTTGAATGCTCGAATTGGGTTCTTTAGTCATATATTTTTATATTAAGGTATTATCAACTCATCAGATATTTTATTATAAATTGAAAATGTGTTATGTTTTACGCATTTATTTCCTGATCATTGCGCGTAGTGCCAAAACGCTGTTCGTTGTACATCTTTTACCTAGTGAAGTAACTGCAACCTTCATTTAAAATGTCAGTAAGTACAATAATTATTTATATTCTATTATGTGTTAAAATAATGTAGGACTAATTTTTTTATTGTATTTTTAAGGTCTGATTCTGAAAATTCTGTACATGTGCGCACACCGTCACCTGAGCCTAAGAAAACTTCAAAGAATATAAGGAAGAGGAAATCGCCTTCACTACCAAGGTATTTCATTTGTTTTAATAATAATTTACTTAATAGATTTTCTTAAATCCAAAAACGCTAACGAATTTATTCTTATTTTATTAGGTCTGAATTTGACTGGACCAACCAGCAGCCACGCTCACGATCGCCATCACCTTCGTTGCCGAAGAAAAAAACCACAAACAAAGCCCGAGCATCAACCGCTAAAAGCAAGAAATCTGATTCTAGGTACCTACTATATTTTAAATAATTCTAATTTATTTGTCTGCTAAACTAACATGTTAACGCGTTCGGTAGTAATTTCAATATTAACTTTAAATTTTATTTTTCAGTTCTTCTAAAAAATCGGATGAAACGAACATTTTTAAAATCATACGGGAAGAAGAGAAGATCAGCAGCGAGCAACAGTTAACGAAACCGAAGACAACATCATCGTTTACGAGTCGCGTTTCTTCGGGTGCCTGTCGACGCACAGCGTTAACAGACGGTATTTTTTTTATTGATCTAAAAGTGTACACTATAGACGATTATCAAAAGTCTAACCCTGAAGAACGTTATAAAAAGGCGTTAGCTGCGGTGAAATTACAATGCAAAGAGGATTCCCCTGAGTGGAATCAAATACAGAAATTTTTAGGTAAAGCCTTTAGTATTTTTAACGATTGTGAACCGGTTTATTTTACAAACTATAAAAAATAATAGGTTTTATATTCTTATAATATCTTTGAACGCAATTGAAGTGTTTATTTTTGTTCAAAATTAGTTCTTGTTACAGATTTTTTTAACTAAATATATTCTGTCTACCTCTTTTGAAGATACAGGTGTGAGTATATGCGCGTAAAACATTTGCTTACTTCACAAGCAAAGTGTTATTGATAAACAGTGACGGCGGTTTTAAATTACAAGGTTAGATAAGTGAGAACTTTAGAATTGTAATACTTTAATTAAGACGTACTACATACGTACATCGATTAACTCACGCTTGTATTGTATAAAATACCATCTATGTAACACGGTTAAACAATAAAGTTTTTTCTATTTCTATTTCTATTTCTATTGTCAAGAAGGGTAGGCAGTATATTCGATAAAAAATTTCAGTGGCACGTCTGCAATTTAGGGTAGGTGTATAAACTTGATAGATATTGCAGCGACTATATATTTTGACATACGTTTAGTGGTATATTTTGTATTCTTATTATTGCATAATGCCTTTTTGTGTTCCGTGTAGCACGTCTGTAGAAAAAATAAATTGGTTAGGGCATCTTCGAAGCAATGCGCATAAAAAAAATGTTGATTCTAGCAATGTACTTAGTGATGACGTGGAAATAGTAGTCTGCATTTCGCAAGCGCATTGTAACTTATCGTATATCAGCAAGAAACGACGAAAGTCTAGGATCTGTCGATACATTTATGAACTCTATTCGAAACAAAATAAAGCGGCTTTTAGATGAATCTATTACGAAACATACGTGCGTAAAAGTTAATTTTGAACTTTTTGGAATGTTCTTGATGTTTAAAGATAATAGTCAGGTAATGAAGTCCTTTGGAACTAAAAATAAAATTTTATAGTTAAGTTTGATTTTGGAGCACTGTTTAACGAGATCGTTAACTCTCTTAAGAAAAAATTTGAAGAGTTTCAAGAGCGTGATAGTGGGTGGGCATTTGTTAGTAACTCCCATTTAGAGATTAACATCAACAAGTATCAACCATTAAGAGGTTCAAGCTATATCGACCTACCAAATTTCATAAAAAACAAGAAAGCATGTGTAAATATTCAAAACAAAGACCAATGTTGTTTTTTATGGTGTGTAACAGCGGCTTTGTATCCTTCCATCAAGCATCCGGAAAGAGTATCATCTTATCCTCATTTTCGTGACGTATTAAATATTTCTGAAATTTCTTTCCCGGTCACATTAGATGACATTAGAATATTTGAGAAAAACAATCCGATGATTTCATTTACGATTTTTGGGTTGAAAAATAATAACACTGTGACTGGTCCCCTTTACAAATCTGATCTATCCACTAATCAAAAAAGTAAAAAAAAAATTAATTTGCTTTTAATGGATGACGGTAGCCACCCACCGCATTATGTTCTGATCAAAGACTTAAGTCGTCTTGTGCGTAAGCAAGTAACGAATCACAATAGTAAGATATACGTTTGCGACACCTGTCTGTTATTTTTTCTAAAACAGGAGGAACTTGACAATCACTTGTGTACAGGGGTAGTTACTGTTTTACCAGAAAAGGGAACAGTAATTAAATTCAAAAATTTCGACCGTAAACAGAATGTAAATTACGTTATATTTGCAGACTTTGAGTCGCTGTTACCGCCACCAGACACTAGTGATGTAGATACTGATACTAACCATACGCCTAACACGACTACTTTGCATCATCATATACCTGCTGCCTTTGCATATTATATTGTTAGTAACGTAGATCAAAATCATAATCGTTACGTTTCTTATTGGGGGACTGATTGTGTTGATAGATTTATTGATGCAATCTATAAAGATGTTGCTGAAATTTATCGAACTGTAAACAAAAATACTCCAATAATATTCGACAAGAATGACGAGCTAAACTTTTTGAACGCTAAACGATGTCATATATGTAACCATTTTCTATTTTCTGATCGCGTTCGAGATCATTTTCATATCACGGGAAGATTTCGTGGCGCAGCACATAGCCTTTGCAACTTACAATGTAAACGTCCAGGCTTTGTACCCATATACTTTCACAATTTATCGGGTTATGATTGTCATTTGTTTATAAAAAAACTGGGTGAGGCACCTGGAGACGTGAAAATTATACCTAAAACAAAAGAAAACTATATTTCCATTACTAAATTTATTCCAATCGAGAACGAGTATTTTCAGCTTCGTTTCGTAGATTCTTTCAAATTTTTAGGTACAAGCTTAGACAAATTAACTAGAACTATGCAGAAACATGACTTCGTTCATTTACGTAAGTATTTTCCTAATGATGAAGATTTTCAATTACTTACGAGGAAAGGTGTTTTTCCTTACGAATATATTAATAAATGGGAATGTTTTGAAGAAAAGCATCTTCCACGTATTGATTTTTTTTATAATTCGCTTTCTAATGAAAACATTTGTAAAGAAGATTATGAACATGCACAATTAGTGTGGAATCAGTTTAAAATTCATAATTTAGGTGAGTACACAGACCTTTACTTGCAAACAGATGTTATTTTACTGGCTGATATTTTTGAAAAATTTCGCGCTACTTGCAAGCAACACTATGACTTGGATCCAGCTTTTTATTTAACAGCTCCCAGTTTATCATTTGATGCCATGCTTATGAAAACTGGTATAGAATTAGAACTTATAGATGATTTTAATATGCTGAAAATGATCCAATCCGGGATAAGGGGTGGAGTCTGTATGACCTCACTACGGTATGCTAAAGCTAATAATATATACTTACCTAACTATGACCCATCGCAAATGGACTCATACCTTATTTATATCGATTGCAATAATTTATATGGTTACAGCATGTGTCAGTATATGCCTTTATCAAACTTTAGATTTTTAGAAAATCATGAAATCAGTGCTTTAAACATTACCCAAATCCCTGATGATTCTGATTATGGCTATATTCTTGAAGTATTTTTTTTTAGTTAAAAAATTGCATGAGAGTAATAATGATTTACCCTTTTGTCCTGAAAAATGTATACCACCAGGAGGCACGCAGTCTAAGCTTGTACCTAATTTATATGACAAATATTCGTATGTGATTCATTATATACATTTGAAAACTTGTCTTAAACATGGTTTAAAATTAAAAAAGATACACAGGGTAATTACATTCAAACAGGCACCTTATTTAAAACAGTATATCGATATGAATACAGAGTTACGTCAAAAAGCAACATCTGTTTTTGAACAAGACTTTTGCAAATTGATGAATAACAGCATTTTTGGTAAAACTTTAGAAAACACCGAGAAAAGGGTCAATGTGCGTTTAGTTAATCAGTGGACTGATAAAAACAACAAAACAAAAAAGAAAATTACAGCCGATAAGTTGATCGCGAGACCTAATTTTCACAGTGCATCAGTTTTTACTGAAAATTTAGTTGCTGTGCAATTAAAACCAGATCTTATCATTTTGGACAAACCTATTTACATCGGTTTTGCAGTACTAGAGTTATCTAAAAGCCACATGTATGATTTCCACTACTCAGTATATAAACCATTTTATGCTAATCGTCTTCAAATGTGTTACACGGATACTGATAGTTATATTTATTATATCCAGGGTTGTAAGGACTATTTTAAAGATTTAAGGAAGCATTTTCTGTCCTATTTTGATACTAGTAATTACGATTTAAATAATAGATACTTGTTACCTGTTCAAAACAAAAAAGTACCAGGACTTTTTAAGGATGAAATGGCAGGAAAAATGATTTTAGAGTTCGTAGGACTGCGTTCTAAAGTATATTGTATCAAAACCACCGATGATATTATTAAAAAAGCTAAGGGAGTAAGAAAACCCGTTATACGAGATTTTAAGTTTTCGCATTACGAGAAAACACTGTTTAATGGTGATGTTGTAAAGAGAAGAAATATATTATTTAAGGCAATTAAGCACGAAATATTTACACAGTGTTAATAAAGTTGCTCTTTCAGCTGACGATGATAAGCATCTGATTTCTGACAACCAAATATCGACAAAAGCTTGGGGGCATACCTCAATACTTAATGTTTAGTTCTCAAAAGCATTGTGTTAGATTCAACCTGGTTGTATACAGTTAGGTTCTTTTCTTAATTATATGTATAAACTATGTTTTATTTTAAATAAATATTTTACCTATACATTTTGTTGTTTTACTTCTATTCTACCTAAAATATAGTTATCCACACATTTACCCCAATTAACAAGTTGAGACTTGATTTAGGTATACATGCACTAAGGCGCGTGTAAAGTGATCATATATCATTATGACACATTTTACATTTTGCTAACTAAACAGTCGCAAACCTATATATGCGCACGTGTAAAGTGATCATATATCATTATTGCACATTTTACATTTTGCTTACTAAACAGCAGCAAATCTATATATACGAATTGTATTTAATTTGCTTACATTCCGATAACATCGAACGCTTGCAAACATCACTCACAACCATACACCTGGTAAGTAGTTTATTTTATTATGTATTTACCATATTCCTTGCAACCTATGAACATAAGAAAACAAACGTGTGTGCCTTAGGTCTATGTTAATAAGTTACTTATTTTTATCTATTTTGTTTTAGATATTCAAAAATGACCGACAATCAAGACATCCAAATTGATTTCTCCCAATACGCACAAGACCCATTCCCACTGCCTGAAGAGTTCGACGACAGCGACCTATACAAGAAAATCAAGGAAAAGATCGAGAAAACAAAGGTGAAGAAACGTAAGGTCACCATCAACAACAAGATAACGAAGCGGAACCTTGGGAACCCACCATCTTTTGTCATTAACAACGAAGCAGGGAAAGGAAGTAAGCTGATCAAGATACAGATCATCAACATCCGAGACGGGATGCCAAACGAAACCGACGATGAAAACGTTCTACTGAGCGCGCAGTATGTGGTAGCAGATGGATATGACGAAATCGTTGACTGCACAGAAAGCGTAGTAAATAAAATTTCAAAAAAATTGTGTGGATATAGTTTAAGTTAAATAAGTATTATTTCATTAATAAACAGTATTTAAATAAATTGACGTTTCATTCCTTTCCTCATACTCAATAACCAACTAGTTTTTATGCAGAATCTGAATTAAAGATGATAGTAAATATTAAAATAAAAACTGGTTGGTTGGTGCAAGGTTTTAAAATGAAATTACTATAAAAGGAATTAATAACATTTATTTAAGGTAATAAAAAATACTTGCATACATTAAGATTCCTTGAACTTAAAATTACTGTCTAAATACCAGTTTTTAAGACATAAAACATTTTTTAGAGCACAATTTTTCTTATGGTAAGTACAATTCAAAATATAGTCGCGGAAACAATATTTTTTAAACAGCTCTTGTAAATTAGGTACATCTTTTTCACCTAAATCAAAAACAGTACAGTTTGGATATAATTCTTTTATCCATTTAATTTTTTCCATACCTTTAACATAGATCGTCTTATCTTTAATATGATTAACAATTAGTCTTTTAAATTCTCTATAATCAACATGACCTTCGTGCCACAAAATACCTAAATGTTTTTCGATCCATCGTGTCTGTCTTTTTTCCCTTTCAGTTAGTTTGGAAAAAGAAAAAGGGGGTTTTATTAAAAACATTTGTGTGTATTCTAACGTACTGTACGCAAATTCTTTAACAATAAACTCATTTTCATTTGTTTTGAACCCTTGAAGATCCACGAATATACAGTCCTGCATTATGATACTTTTTTCGTAATATTACTTAAAGGCTTATATTCAAATATACTATCATTTAAAATCAGACAGTAAGCTGCGGTGTTCTTTGGTATATCTGATTCGCAATTCAATTCAACTCTCACATCTACCGATCCGGTTTTCAAGGTTTCGTTTTGACGAGAACAATTGATAACAAATAGAGGAGCTATATCTTTAAAATCTTGAGGACTTAGCAACGGCGCTTGTAGACGGTTATAATAAGACTGCTGAAAATTAGCATACTGTTCGTATAATATAGCAAACTTTCCAGTCGAGAAACTAGCATCAAAACTTTCGTAAGGAAAGTAGTTAGAATTCAAGAAAACCTTAACATCCCTCAAATTACAGTGATCAAAGTGTGTTATGTCTTTATCAGCAACATTTTTTCGCCCTGTTTTCAATCCGATTATAATGTAACGCGGCTTTTCAATTTGAGATGAAGTTTTGATAGACCAAGAATGTTTTGATGTTTCAGGCAAGAGTGGATATTCATATAAATCCCAAGTCCTAAATGCTAACTGAATGGCACGATCTCTTTCTAAACATTTGAGTAAGTTTATTCGTTCTCGATCAGACACCTTGACATGAGGCATGCGCCATACTATTTTTGATATATTAATATTGTCTATGTATTCATTCGGATTTAGTTTAACGCTATTCAAATTAGTGTTGGATCTTAAGAGAATAAGTTCATGCTTGCAATTAATTATGATTTTGTTGTAATCCTCGGCAAATCCAAGAATTTTGTTTAATGGTATAGACACAGAAAATGTACCTTGCGTGTTTTTTGTACCGTTGACATTTAATCCCCATAACTTAGACATGGATGCTTCCAGTTCATTCATAGATACAAGAGATTTCATAGTTGTTGTAACTCCGGCGTTTTTAATTTTGTCAATTTCGATTCCATTTAATTCATAACGAATATCTTGAAATAGATGAAGTATGGGGTTATTTGTAAAAAGAATACTTTTTACCACTGCTTTTGTGTCTCTATTGAATGCAGTTATAGTACCCTCTATGTATAATGAACTTGCTGATGGTAGTACGTAAAAATTTTGTTGGTTAATAGGTATCCGTATTTCATCATTGAAATTAAAACTTGTTACGTACGGCTTATAAGAATGATATTCAAAGCTCTCGATAGAGTTGTCAAAGACAAAAGGTTCTGTTAAGTTTAATATACTCATTTTAATAGACCCAGGCTTTGGAGGAATTGCCTATTTTGTTTTGTAAGTTTCACTTTAGGTCTTCTTTTCGCGATTGCTTGATGAGTACTGGTAATGTTTTTAAGGGAGACTGAAGTTTTATTGAAGTCTATCATTTTTTTCTTAGATGTAAATATATCTGAATTTCTTCACCCCGTAAATTAACTAGATTATTGTTAACGTCTAAAATTCTTATCGTTATTGAATTTAAGCTGTTTTGGGTTACAGGGAAATAAATAACGTTTTTTGGTGTTTCTATAATCCGATAACCAGGTGGCACGTTTGGCACAAACTCGTGAATAATATGACTAGGTGTTCCGTTAACGAATGATCCGCGCACTATGTCACATTCAATGCGGACTATAGTTGTTGAGAGAATGGAGATAGGATAAGGGGATTCTGTTAATATATTTGCTTGAATGGATTCTGAACCGAAGCCAAGTAAACTACCGATGGAACTTTCTTTATCAAAATGAATATTTTCAGAGCATAAAATAGATGTCTTTAAGGTATTATTATTACATGTTAGTGTAAACGAGCATCCTTGAATGTGTTCTTTAAGGTACTCATCAATATCTTGAAGTTCATAAGATCCTTCTGGGATTTTAATTACTTTGTTTTTACCATAATATAATTTCTGTTGTCAATATTGGGTATAGAAATAAACGTTGATATATACAACAGTCCACACTCATATTCACCATCCAGTTGAAGAGCTTTTGAATGGTTTGTTATCAGAGTAGAAGATGTTCCAGTTATAGATAAAGTGAAAGACATCGTGAGAATGATAAACTGTTTATTGTGCGAGAGTATTTAAACGGTTACACCAATATTGTTTTAAGTACTTTAGACATAAATGGCCGCAATTGACAGTATTAAACTTTTGGTACGTGTCATAATTATAGTAAATATCGTAATTTTTAAAATATTTCTTAAATTCTAGCGGAGGTGGAAGGTCTCCATAACTATTAAAATATTCACAATAATTGTTATCTTTTACGTAGGCTACCCAGTGCGTACCATTATTTTTAGAACTATCCAAATTAATAATTCCACATTCTACTTTTTTAGGACTCTTTGGTAAACTATCTCTCATATAAACTCCTCGAAAATGTGGAATATCAGATGAGTGTTTTAAAATATCAATGTTGGAAATAGCGCGTCTGGGTAACCTCTTGTTTAGTTTTTTGATATTTTCAAACATAATCCTTTGCCATTTTGGTATGGTTTAATGTGTAATCCTTTTCCTAATGCAATAGATTCCATCATCTTGTTATGCCTCTCTGATTCAGCTAAATTTTTTCGTGCAGCTTTGTAATCACCTACAGCTTTAGCAATTCCGGCAGCTCCTCCTGCTAATGATCCCAAAGCAGACAGTCCAGCAAAAATAGGTATCAACGGTAAGAAGCCTCCAGTTTTCGGAATGGGTATAAGACGAGGTATCCGTACCTTAGCATTGGTAACAAAAACTTTTTTTGCTGCAATAAGTGCCCGATCATATTACAACCTTTTGTTTTTGGTTTCTTTTTTAATTCCGTACGTATTTTAGACACAAAACGTTTAAATGGTTTTATACCGGCACCTGCTTTTATTTTAGATTTCATCACTTTGCTAACTAACCACGATGCAATTTTTTCTCCTCTTCCTGCATCTTTCGACTTTCTTCTTTGTTTCGCCATTTCGTATAGTTTTAAATCAGCACGATGTCTATCAGCTAATTCAGAATATGTATCATATGCTATGTCGTGTTTCATACACGCATTATCTAGCGCATTAATTCCTTTATCACCTCTTTGTAACCTTTCACGCAATTTTGTTCCCGGGCCACAATAGTTATAACCAGGTAAGTGTAATTCAAATGGTAAATTATTAATAGCGCTGTTTAAGAGTCCTCTTCCTTTCATATCCCGTAAGATAATAACACCGTTATTGAAGAAAAAGTATATAAATATAATTAAACAACGGCATTTTTATCAATCCAACTATTTTCGCTATCACTAAGCCCTAACCATTTAACATACAACTTTCTACCCTTCTTTTTAATAACCTTTTCTGCAAGGTAAACGTTTGGATGGTTGGTTTTCAAAAGTTCTTCTTCATAAAATGTAACGAGTATAGTGTTTCTAAGCTGGTCTAGAATGTGATACGTAACAGGTTGAGTGCGATTTACATGGTTAATAGTGAAAAGTTCTGTTGACCAATTAGGTGTATAACCTTTGTGAAAGACGCTTTTATACTTGCTAATGCGTACACGATCTCCTACATTGAATTTGTTCAATTTATAACGCAAATTGGATTGTGATTTTTCAATATTTTTTGATACTTGAATTTCAGTATCAGACATGACATCAAAAGGTTTAAATTTTGTTGTGCGATGTACAGTTTGATTATAAGATTTTACTACATTGTCTAACGGTTTACCAACCCATTTATAGTTACCAACTAAACTGAAGTATTTGTAGAGTTTGAACTTAAGTGTCTTTATCAACCTTTCGACAATAGATGCCTTCTTAATTGAATAAGTTGAGTAATGATTTACTTTAAATGATTTTAAACAGCAATCAAATTCATGATTGTAGAATTCTTTTCCTTGATCTGTTTGTAAGTTTTTAGGTCTTCGTTTAGATTTTTTTATTATTAGTTCGAATGCATTTTTGACCTCAACTTTAGTTTTAGACTTAATAGGTGTACACCATGCATACTTTGAAAATGTATCAATAACAGTTAAAATATATTTATATCCACTGTTAACCGTATGTAGCCTTTGTAAATCGATCAAATCAGCTTGCCATAAATCGTCAATTCCTTTTAGTACAACCGATCGTCGCTTAAAATTTCTTCGCGCTGATCGATGGATCTCGTTCACTATTTGTTGTTTTATCATTATTTAATTTTTTAAAGATATCATCTATCTCCTTCTTCGTGTAAAAGTTCAGTTTTAACTGAGTTACGAGTTGTTGATTTTGATTATTTATTGTGTTAAACAAAGAGTCAATATACTTTTTTCCGTACATGTTTTGAATGAATTCGTCAACGTACTGCTTATTAACTGCATCATCAGAAGACAATGGTTTAACAACTCCTTTTAACCTTAAAGATTTCAAATCAAAATTTCCTGTTTCTGTTCGGAGCAAAGCCTTGTACTTGAGCTCAGAGATTTCACCATTACGCAAGCGTTTATGAACATGGTGACCGAATTTGTCTATATTCATTTTTATACTGGAAAGTTAGACTTCAACTGATGGAAAAAAAAAGAGTATTCATTTATATATTATTTGTTAAGCCTGCTTCACGTAATTCTTCAATGATAGATATGATTTCGTTACCTAACCCTGTATTGCCAGCGTCACGCGATGCAATAAGCAGTTTTAATCTTTCTACTAGTTCGTTTGGATCATCCCAATATACATATGAGATGTCTGTTTTTACTATTTTTTTGATGGCAAACCTTTGCCGGATATATATAATTCTTCACTTACTGTACGTTGCTTGGATAATTTGAAAAGAGGTTTAATAACGTATAAATATTTCATGCCCTTGTTGCTTTTTATCGGCTTATTCGGATCGAAGTCACGTCTATGCGCATTAGTTTTCAATAACAATGTTTTAAATGATCGTATATCATCTTCAGTTACTAATTTTAAGTCAGGTACTTTTTTAAACAATAAATCATTTAAGCCTTGTGTTAAAAAAAAGCTTTCTTCGCCTATCATGAGTTTGTCATCATTCACAGAAATCGGATAAGATCCAAGCATTAGCTTACCACGCTCATTTCGTACACCAAATGGAATGTTCATGTTAAAATATTGTTTTTGCCAAGCTGGATCTTCACGAGGAGAAGCGTACGAGTCTATAGTCCTAAATGAAGCATTATCTGCTATGTCAGAATCACTTTGGTTATCACTTTCATCAGATTTAGAATCACTGTCATTTAATTCAGATTTAGATGAATTTCTCAGTAATGTTTTATCATCTAAACTTTCTTTCATCCCATCTTCAGAAGAACTATATTTCATTTTTTTTACTGGCTTGTTCCATTTCAACCTATTATTATCAAACTCCGTGTCACTTATGTTCAGATTGTTACCATCATTACTACTATTATTATTTTTTACCATTTCACTAAGTGGATCTGTGATTGGTTTCAACATTGCTTCCAGCATTTTATTATCGTTTGATTTAACATCACGAATGAGCTTTACTTTTTTTCTTACTGCTTCAGCAGATTGGAGTACTTTTTGTTTAAATAATTTCTGTTCGTTAATTTTATGTTTCATGTCCGAACTATGCGGTTCCATTTTAAGTAATAAGTTTTTAAAATAAATACTATGCTTTATGTATCCAATTAATCTAGCATGATAAATGTATCAAAACCTTTTCTATAACATCCGGAATTTCTATTACAATCTTTATTTATAACTAAGTAGTCGAACGGCACGTTCCATACTTGTCCGCACATTTCACGAAACTGAGTCCACGACATATCACTTCCTACATGTTCATCATAAACATGCTTCAAATTGATATCATCTTTTAGACCTTGTTCATGTAGCAGCAAACCAACAATTAAATTAGTTTTTCCACAGTTCGATGGACCGCATATTATACAGCGAATAGTGTCAGGTAAAAGTGAACCATGTTGAAAAATGCGTTTATTGGGCGCAGAACAAACGATATCCAACTGCAATCTCTGAGGTTGTTTTACAAACTTCATGTTACCAATAGGCACGTGCAACAAACTTGAAAGGCAATATGCAAATAGTTTATTTTCATACACTTTAGAGTATATAATTAAATAATTAGTACTTTACTTTTGGGTTCTATGATCCTAACTTTACCATGAGTCGTAACAGATCATACCGAGACACTAACAACACAAAGACTGCAGTCAATCATGGCGGCGGAGAGTCCACATCGGTTTCTTGACCAAATCGGATTCTGGACCGCGAAGGTGGAGTCCACATCGGTTTCTAGACCAAATCGGATTCTGGACCGCGAAGGTGGAGAGTCCACATCGGTTTCTAGACCAAATCGGATTCTGGACCATTTATTGGTTGGATTTGGACCCCCAAGGCGGAGAGTTCACATCGGTTTCTAGACCAAATCAGATTCTGGACCATCTATTGGTTGGATTTGGATCCCCAAGGCGGAGAGTTCACATCGGTTTCTAGACCAAATCGGATTCTGGACCATCTATTGGGTGTTTGGACCGCTAAGAGAAGCGTAGCGTAGCGTAGCGTAGCCGTGTGGGCCAGAACTCCCAATAGATAACTACTGAGATGCTATTACTTCGAAGCGACGGCAAGACGACGTCGTGCTTCCATCATTCGACTCATCCACCAGCGTCAACAGAGCGGAGCCACGGCTCCACACCATGGTGCAGCAACGTCGAGACCCTCGGCAAGGAACTTTGATGGAATGGCGTCGTCATGGTTGCCAAAGTTGGTAAGGCCCTTACGGGCTCTGCCTTATTATAGTTCGACACTTGGGACTCCGAGACGTGGAAAGAATTTTGTTCAAAATAATAGACTTGTACCCAAAAAAAATATGTGTTGTAAAAATAAACAAAGCTACCTGTGACTCTGTTGACTCGTTTGTAAGGATGCAAGGGAAAAGATCAGGCTTCAGGCTTTTATCGTCTACCAAAATACATTTTATTGAGGCGCAGTTAGTCGAGCCTGTTTGCGGGTAGTGTATGGGATACAAATGTCAAAATAGCATCTTTCAATAGTAACGTGGGGACCACCGCCGAACTGATGATACATTTTACTACATACCTACCTAGTCTAAAAAAACTGACCAATACAAACAAACAACTTAGACAAAGACGACTCATAATGATAAAACTCATGAAAAATAATGTTCTTTGCTGTAAATTGGTGTATTTAATTGCAGTAGACGCAAGGAAAAGTGGTAAAACTGAACCGATTTGCTAGTAATTCTGTAACAAAAAAATGTGTAGGTAATTCCACAGTTATGAATATGATTGACCAAAGTAATTACTAATGGTATGTTGTACCTGTCAATTCTCTTATCGATGCATAGGCTAGTTGCAGTATCATAAAATAATCAATAGCAAAGCGATTTCCAAAGCGATCATGCTCAGTGAACCTCAATGGGATAGGAAATGGCAAGATGCATGTTTTCGCGACAATTATAGGTGTTACCATGTACCAGTTAACTTTTGTTTAGAGCTAGTAATCTACGTATTCAAGGATGACGACTTTAGGATATGCTTAATACGTAAAACTATACGGTACTGATATTTGTCGGTACTTAGAGGGTACGGTGCTATATTTAAAAAGATAAAAAAAATTAACCCAAAATTATTGCGTAGTAAAAGGTACGTTTCGGCGTATATTTATAGGTATTGATTTAAAAATAATAACAGATTGCAATACGGGTTTCTTTTACTGCCGTAAAAGAAACCCGTTACCACGCGTTGCTTGTTGGTGGACTTTCTTACAGAATTTTCCTTTTGTAGTTATTTATAAATGAATAAGGCAAATTTATTGCACTTGTCGACTTTTTAAGCCGTAATCCAACTTTTTATTTGTCTTGTAATTACCTTATATCATAATTTAAGTTGTCACATCGGTTAGATCAAAGTTTTGTCCAAATTACACGAAAATTTCTGGTTCCCTAAAATGGCAGCTTAAAGATTCAGGACCCAAACAAGGATAAGATAGATAAAGTATATAGATACATTTAATTTCATTTTGAAAATGAATACATCCTTCTATAACATTACAATCGCATGAATTCACAAAAAAAATCGTTTGTAGTAATGTTAAATTAAATATAAATGCATCTGATTATAATACCAGCTGTATCGTATCATACTGTGCATCTCGGCTGCTGTGCTGGCCCATTTCCACTCTCGACTGGTAGATTTAAACACATTTTAATATAGATTGATGATTTCACAAAGTTATGTATAGGTAGGTATTAAAACCTCTAAACTCTCAGGAGTTTATTGTTGCTATTCGAGAAACACTTATTTTGTTTGCACCGGATTTAGTAATAATTTACTGTAGAACCAATTTCAGTTGTCATATTAATATCAAGATCACTGTTTAGATAACCACACGTAGAACACCACATGATTACTACTGGTGCACCGAGAGGGAATGGGCAAGTAGACCCGACTGCCTCAACTATAGTTACCATGCTTAGACCCGCTTGCGAACTAGTAATAGTAGGTCAGACTGGCCGAGCTCCTTGTGGAAGATTCAGCAGTCACTAAATGTCAGTGTCCAAAGATCTACTTGATTTTCACCAAAACATTTATTATTGGTCGTGACGTAATTATATTCCTTACATACATGCCCGATTAACAGACGTCCTAGGTCCGTCCGTCCTAAATACTAATACTTACAAACCGATCGATAACTTGCATATCAGCAATTAGTGTGCACATAGGTCCAAGGAGCGTTTTAGTTCTTTGAGACGTAATATAATTACCTATTAGTATATCAAAAATTATCGAATTGTTTTAAGAGGTCAGGGACAGGTAAATTAAGGAATATAACTGTGGACTGTAGCAAAAGACAAACTGCGATATTGGCCTTGTGAATTTCTATTCACTAATGATCAAAACGCATCCTCAGACGACTCTGTGTAATTATTGACAGTTTTCTATCTTCACTATTGATTAAACGTGTTGGAGAAGTATAGTCTCCTCAATCGCAGTCGTGGCAGCCCAAATAGTATCCTGAGCATGCTAGCCCACCGCTGGGACTCGCCACTGCTCCAGCGTCATGTGCAACTGCACGCGCCTGTAATACCGGTGCCCAGGCGTCTTTAATTTTAGTTTAGCATAATTATAAAACACTAACCATAGCTCTAAGTTTGTAAACACTAACACTATGGATTTTATAGTCCGAAATAAATAATTTGTATTTGTATTTGTATAGATTCAGATTTTAGATTATTATCCAGGTACAGTACCTACCGAATATTCATATATTCATATTCATATTCATTTATTTCGTATTGATCATACATTGTCATTCATTACATTAAAATATCATAATAAGGTCATTAAAGACAATGTCAACAGGCATATATATAAGAAGCAATACAGTCAAAGTTATTTAATTTATAATTAAAATTGTTCGTCCAAGAATTCAGCTACCGAATAATAGGCCCTTCGCATCAGCAGGGATTTAAGTTTCAGGGTAAAACCAAGGCACGTCCGACAGTCTTTAATAGCTGTCGGTATTTGGTTGTATATCCGCGGACCCAAGACATACATTCCATTGGCCGCTTTCATGAGTCGGTGTCTTGGCACCTCCAGGTCATGCTTCCTCCTATCCTGAAAACGACCGCTGGTCCATATCCTCCTTTGAACAGTAATTCGAGCAGTGTACAAAATAATATATATGATTGATTAGTTGAATGATTTATATACAGAAAATCTTGTTATGGGCTTATTAGCGATGGCGGATAATTGCTTGGGTAGCTTTCGTGTTCTTTCTAAATAACAACATTTCAAGGAATGATACAAAAAAATGATGTCGTAGTAGATTACTTACTAATTTAGGAATTGATGCTAATATACCATCTGTACAAGCCCGTCTAGATGACGTACTTAACGTAAACTCTTTAGCTTCTCTAATGAATACACACGTGGATCGAGCTTTAGCAGAACAGCGAATAAATTCAAAGACCGATTCGATGTCACACGGCGTAATAATTTGATTTTAGCCGTTGTCGATCTGCTGCAAAAGCGTAATCACAAATTGATTCCAAAATTTAAGGGACCCTATGAAATAACGTCACTCTTGCCTAATGATCGCTATGCTCTAAGAGGTCTAGGGAATTTAAGAAATGTCGTAATTGTAAAAGAAAAATTACGCTTTTGGCCAGGCGAATTAGCTGATGATGATGCGATAACGTAATCTTGATTATTCTGACAAATTGTATTGTAAATATGAAATAGAATAAATAATATGAAATAAATCGTATATTTATAAAATTACTTAATTTAAATAGTTTTATGTAGTACACTTGTGATTAAATATTGAATGTGTTTAATATTATATGATTGGATGTTCGCTGGTTAATCAATTGCTTAGTACTGACTTATCGCACTGCCAGCAGGTGTATGAAGTCAGTATGACAAGGTGATTGATAAATAATGATGTATTTAGGATAATTTGATTGGATGTTCGCTGGTTGATCAATTGCTAGTACTGACTTATCGCACTACCAGCAGGTGTATGAAGTCAGTATGACAAGGTAATTGATAAATAATGATGTATTTAGGATAATATGATTGGATGTTCGCTGGTTGATCAATTGCTTAGTACTGACTTATCGCACTGCCAGCAGGTGTATGAAGTCAGTATGATAAGGTGATTGATAAATAATGACACTCCGCTGGTCGGTCAATCTCTTGGTGTTTGTCTATCTCACTAGCAGCGGGTGAATGGGACAAACATGTCTAGGGGATTGGCAAGTGTTTATCGATGTTATTTACTATAGTTATTTACTATTTTTATAAACAGTTTGATTATGTTGAAATCATACAAATAAAATGTACTTCGAGAACGAAGTACACGTCAGTATGGCCGTGTTAGGATATAGTACTTTCTACTAACAATGCATGACCCAACGATTTAATCGATGTAATTTTTCATTCTACCCACAAATTTCGACAACAAATAAATATTCCGATTTAACGTTCAATGGCTGTACTAGTTTATGTTAATGATTTATAAAAGTCTATGAAGATCATGTATAAATTAATAATTTCATTTATATTTTCATACATAATTATTGTGCTGATAATATTTCATATAATGTCTACTAATGCTAGACTAGTAGTCACAGTGATCTTGATTGTTAACACATTTACTTCAAGTTTACATTTAAGTCGTCGTTAAATTATTCCAATGCAAATAATAATTATTTATTATATTTTTCAATAATAAATTATGATTTGCGAGTTAGTTTTAAGTAATAGTATTTTAAACAGAAACTGTATTGGTGCTGCCACGCCTGATCTTTGTTCTGTTGCTATTAAAAGGGCTGGGAGCTCAGTTACAAACACATTCAGTCGGAGACTAGCAACGAGTTAACAGCAGGTATGATGGCACTTCTATTGCTCTATTGTATTATACCTGAATATTTTATTTTGAAATTATTTTATAATTGTAATTTAATATGGGGTAGAATAAAATGATAAAATGAAACTGATTTAGTGTTGTTGATTATTTAAACTACTGGATGCTTATTGGCTTGCTCTGCTTGTTATTTTAAATCGTATATACCTGGCTTATTGATTAAAGTGTTAAATTGAATATATTTGATTTTGTATACAATATCATGGCTACTCCATATTGGTATTTTATCATTACTGTTAGGAACCAGGTATGTACGATACCAATACTACATGAGATTTCAGTGTGTTCCTACATTTTACGATTCAATTAACCTGATTAAATAAAATAATGAACTTCTAGTTGGTTTTCTTCATTTCATAACAAGTGACCTTGAAAAGGATTACCGAGTTTATTTAGTACCTTTTGTGTATTTACCCTTACCCTAGATAAATTAGCTTACAGTATATAATTTAAACGAATAATTACACAGTTACGGTTATTAGTATTATTTCACCATGTCTCACGAACATTTAAATTCGAGTATATAAAGTTATTAATTATCTGACCGTTGCAGCTGTAATCTTTCCTTGTTTACTTTGTATAATCTTCAAAATGATTTCAAAGTTAATTATATTAGCTAGCTAGTACTTGACTGTTCCTTATTTACTTAACAACTTTCAATCTAAGGAAGATTTCCGAGTACATTCTATGTGGTGTTCAAGTAGGTTGGACAATTATATAATAACTTGCCATTGTGTTACCTTCTGTAAAACTCGAAAAGTTAAGTACCAAAACATTACTTATTAATACGTTAATAATTGCAGCTTCTAAATGTTATCTCAATTTATATATTCATATATTAATTTAACAGAGGCATGCACAACTTTCCTGGACGCTCTAGACTGCGGTTGATGAGCGAGTTCTTATATCTGAGGATGTGCAGAGGAGAGTTGTTGGAGTCATGCGCTACTTTCATTGTTGTTCATGAGAGTTGTGATTCTGTTTATCATAATCCCACTCCATACCCTCTAGTCAGAACGAATGTTCATTTGCAGACCCTCCTAGTCTTTATTTGGCCAATCAATTTACCTCCCGTACCCTTACCTACTGCTACTTACTGACTGACCTACTCGTAGGTATATGATAAAACGAATTACAATAAGGCATTAATGATAGTAGACGTGTGTGCAGGTTTACAAGCAACCCCGCACTGCTTTTGTTAACATTTTAGTTTGAGCAGGTTGACATGCTACTGTCGACGTTTTAAGTACTTTGCTGAAGCAGGTTGACATGCTAGTGGGACGCCTCTAGCCTCTGTTAACGTCATACATGGTGCGGGTTAACAAGCGCTTGGGATGCTTTGTCAAAGACATGTATGCAGAAGGGTAATTGCGTAACTTTTCGAGCGAGCGTTGGGACGGAACGACTGTCATTTTCCTGTGTACGAGAATGGCATTTGATCTAACTGTCGTGCGTGCAGGGTTACGTAGTATACCAGCAGGTTAACAAGTGGGTGAGATCCTTGTTAACATCGGAGGAGGAGACTTTGTGTTCTCAGCTTCCTGGGTGATGAAGGGAAACGTTTCCAATCTCAATCAGTACACATGCATGTGCAGCCAAGTAGGCAATCCTACTCTGGCTGATGAAGAGACGTCTCAGTGAAGGTTTTTGAAAACATGATGAATGATTACTGGTTTCGAATGATCTCTGGTTTCGAATGATGAATGATTTCTGGTTTCGAATGATGAATGATTTCTGTTTTCGAATGATGAATGATTTCTGGTTTAGAATGATGAATGAACTATGGATGAGATGATGGTTATGTAATGATGGGTGAGAGGCATATGCACGAATGAGTTGTGTCGTTGCAATAGTGATGGTGAACATTACTTTCAAGGTATGAATTGCCTGTCTGTTGAATAATAAGAATGTCAGAATGAAGACTGAAAAGGAAGGAATGTCAAACAAAGTGTAAGTATGGAGACTAAGGTCATTACGTTTCAGATGACGAGTCCTTGGTCCCTGATGCTGGTTCTCCAGAATACTGCGAGCAAGAAACATCAGGAGCTGAGCCACGAGTTGCTGGCTCCGTGCAGCGGCTGCTGCGGGTGTTGGTGATGAAGAGCGGAAGATGCAGTCGAGGACGATGCACTGTCAGGAGAGGCCGTGTCAGATCTGCACTTCGGGCATCGACTACGTTTTTAACAAGGCCTTAAACGGACCGGTTGACATTAGCTGTCATATAAGGCGGGAATCACGAGATTGTCACTTTTCGTCATTCATTCTTCAGACTCGGATTGTTTTAGCGTTGTTCTTATTGAAATATTGTTAATTTAGTGTAAATTCATAGAAAAAGCGATTATAATTGTTACTTGTGATTTTTGTGACTTTTATTCCTAAAAATATTATATTTTAAACATTAAAAGAGAGTCCGCTGGATGCGGGCCTATGTCCAGCAGTGGTCGTCTTTCGGCTGATATGATGATGATTATTTTATCACCACAAACTTGACTTAGTCTCCAGAAATGACTTTTATTTCGTTATCGTTATCGTACATTGCATTTTTGACTCACTTAGGTCTAGTTGATAATAAAGGCAGTAGAAATGAGTAGGTACTATGATAAAAAAGGTTTCACCAATTTGCCCTTGGACCATCGTCCAAAACTCGGGCGTGATCCAGGACCGACCGCGATATTATCCCTTACAGACTACGCTTGTTTTCGACACTGACAATGTTCGATACGTACATATCAAAATCAATATCGATCGAATCGTGTACGAAGATGACGCCTACATTACAGCCCGTCATCAAAATACAAAGGTTAAAAAGATTGGTAGTGCCAAATTTTGAATAGTGAACATTAAATTGGTGTTCAAACGAGCAATGATCAAATTAATACTTTTCAGAACCTCCTCACGAAGTACATTGTAATTAAGTTTTAAATAAACTTCTCCCAGAAAATAATTTCTTAAACCGCTGTCGGCATTACAAACAGCCATGCTTAGCCCACTCTGACCTTACTTAAAAAAAACCGGTTTCTTACGAGCAGACGATTAAGTTATCTTGCCGCTATTTCACCGATTTCGAGTTAATTTCTTCATTTTGTTGCGCCTCGAGAATTTTTGTTCCTTTTTGTGAAACACTTCGGTCATATTTATCAAAAGTCGAACGAGCAATTCTTCTAATGGACCCTGATTGATCAGAAGACGCTTTCATGTTAATTGTCGAAGTCTTTTTGTCTCCAAATCGGGAATTTTGAATAATTATTATTCCGGCTAAATCTTTGATGGAAAATACATGAATGCTTCATTACTTACGAGTGTTTACATTCGGGATTTGATCTGGTTCATATTTTAACAAACGTTAAAACAGAAGTACGTCCGAAGAGGAATCCGAAAAATGTACGTTTCTTTTTTTTTGAACTCATATCTTTGTAGATAAAGATCTGAAGAGATTATGTAGGGGATTGCTCTATTAACGTTGAGATTTATCAATCTGGCACTAGTATGCGCTGTGACCTTGTCAGTAAGTTCAAGTTCATGTCCGAGGGAACGGTCTACATTTGACAGCATAGTAATTATTTGTACACCATGATGGCGGTAGATAAGGAATCGCACAACCCTATGGATGTTTGCAACTCCGAAGATGTCGTTCTCGATCCAGAAGCTTTTAGCAAAAATATGTTCATTCACCTCCTTAACTTCGTGCACTACAATAATTTAGAAGGATTTATATTCATTTGACACCATTATGACCATACATTGTATTTGTGGAAAAAAGTTACCTGATTTACTAGATGCTTCGAATTTAAGCTTTACAATTATAAATCTTTAAGACGTTGTAAATAAATCTGAAGGGAACACAGTCGGATAGTGATAGATTATTTATATGACATCCGATACCCCAAATACGATTATATAGCTCGAAATAATCGTAAATTTGTTAGTGTAACCGACAATACTGTTGAGTGCGGCCCATTTTGTTAATGCCATATTCCCGACTTTTGTTTTGCCCCGTCGCAGTGGAGTAATAAACGAGTTGGCAGATCGTAAAGCTCGGCTTTATCGACGTTTGTCCAAGATCGTTTATTGCCCTACAGGATTACCGTTTTTGATTGATTCAGGTTCTTCTTGAATAAAGTTTGGTATAACACCATTGTAAGTATTTGTAAGGCACCAGCGCTGTTTGTTTTATGCCCATCGTATAAAATTGTGAATTAAAAAGGCCCCTTTAAGATTTACGATCTAATCCGCCGAGATAAAGGACTGTAGATTATTAAAATTTAATTTATCTTTCCGAGAGATTCATTGATTTACTCGAGATTTTACGATTCCGACAAATAAATCCGTCAAGTTTACCTTTTAAAGTCATTGACTTTGTCGAGTTTGAAAGAATTTTAATCCGGCGCTGTATCACAATAAAGTGTTTTGGTATGTACAATAAAAAAATAAAAATAACTCCTAATCAAATCAGCCCAGAGCAAATGGATATTCGTTGCCGACAAAACGCATGTAGCAGACCCTGTACCATGAAATTTAAAGATTAGCGAAGCGGCGCCTAGCTTAACTGAAACTGGAATAATTAACTCACCGGCATTGGAATAAAGATCATTTTTAATGCGTTTAATTTCGATGAAAATCGGGTATTCTCTTGGCTAGTGTATCGCGCAGTACCGGCTTCACTCCCGCTTAGTTAATTAAGGCATGGGATTATCAAACGTTTTGAAGTAGTAAATAAAACTGTAATCTTTCACCGTAGAGTAAAGGCGTCTCCATAACACGCCTTTATCTTGAAATGGTAAGCCGAAATGCATAACGTTTCTTTGATCCCACACCTACGCACACATTTAAATAGTAATATCGTACAAATAACGCTAATGCACTGTCAATTTTTAATGTTCTATGAGACAAGGAGCTTAAATATAACGTGAGACATTATCTCATAATGACGAATAGGAGTTTTCAATAATTATTAATAACTTCTTTCTCTTCGCAGGTAAGTGCTTGGACCCTCGACTCCAGTGGAAGGAATTTGTAAGAATAGGCAATAAATGAGCTGTTGTTAGAAAACATGAAGGAATTTTCTCGCAGTCTCGCGAAATGTTAATTGTTTCTCCCTCTTTCCCTATTCCTTAACACTCCTTACATCCTTAATTTAAAACAAAGTTCAGCAGATATAAGTCACGGAACTTTTTGTAAACAAGTCGGGAGCGCGCGAACGCTAGAACAGACAGATTTAATACTTTAAGCTTTATTTACCGAGACGTCTGTATCTTTAATTTTCTTGCGCGATTTATTGCACAAGTTCTTAATAAGTCGAGATAAAGTTTGGGAATAAAATCTGAATCGTTCTCGCTCTGGGCTTCTAGACTTATACAAACAAAACTTTTTCGTTATAACCTTTTAACCTTACGAGTACACGAATTTGAGTCTGAAGAATAGTCTTTTGTATCTAAGCTCAGTGTCATCTATCGTACCTTCACCTTCTTTACCTACATCAACTTTAACTACCATAAGTATATCAATACTTTTATTTTTAATACATGAAAGCCTGCGTAATGGAGTAAGTAGCACGCCACTACGCTTTTCATATTCGTCAAAAGTAAAATCATCCTTATGTTTAAGTTTATTGGGGTTATTTTAAGTTTCAAAATCAGTATTGTAAAAATTGTTTTAGTAAAGTGAAGAAGTCATTTTGTCGTTGTCACTGATGGGTTTTCATATATTGACGGTCCGAACCATTATCTGAGGGACCGTGTCGGCGGACTAAGTCAGGCTTTGATAACGCTCTATTCGTCGCCGCTCAAAAAAACTGATTGTTTGTTTTACTGTCTATGTTTGTATTGGTTGCGGATATTAAAAGGTGCGGTATTAGGGTGTATTTTGATAGGGAACAGAATGGAATGTTGATGTAACATATACCCATCTACAATTGCTGTAGGGGTGTTTAGTGTTTTGAAACAGAGCCAAATATACACATAGGTACAGACATAAAAATTATGAGTTTAAGTTTGAAGTTTATAAGTGATAATATTAATTCATATTGATGCTTATAAAATAGTTATTTTAAAAACAAACAACAATAAATATGTAATTTATTTAGTTTCAGCTAGGTTTAATGTTTAATATATACATACCATTAAATAAAGGAAGTTGGGCTAAAAATTATCACAGCTTTTTATCCAACAAAGATAATAAGGCGTGACTAATAAATTTGACTACACTTAACTACACTAATATATTTAAAAAGCCCCACTTAACACTCAATCAAATACTAAAAACAATGCAATAAATCTGAAACGAGAGTCGCACATATGTGGCGGTGAGTGAGAACATTCAGCTCTTAATTACAGAGACATCCGATTCGAAGGAGATCTCAGTGTGTATTTCAACGGTTTAATTGAAAACAAATGTTAACTAAACTTTTTGTTAAATGGGAATTGGAATACGAAGCTAGGAATTCAATAATCCGGAGAGCATAAGAACTTAATTACTACTACATGATTGCCAGATATATAGGTACCTACTTAGACCAAACGTACCACGTTTTTTTTTTCAATTTGAGTTAAAGGTAGTACAGTAGGTAAGTGGGTTGTATCCAGACCATCAAATACTTTTAAGGACAAATTTATCAAGTCAATTTATATTTTTACTAAAGCGTATTTTAGATATCCTTCCTTGTAGTACCTACTACATTGTTCTGAGAGATGGGTTATTTATTTTGACAGACCCTGAATTTAGAGACCTAAGAAAAGGGTAACATTCTGACGTCATGAAATATGTATTAATTATGGTACTGTACTGAATATGAGAAATTGACGATGAATTCTAGCTACATTCGTAATATAGATATTATTTATAGTAAAGAAACATTTATTTATATTTTTTGTAATTTCTAACAGTCGAAGGTTTATAAACATTAAATTTATCCTAATGGATATTTATATGAGTCTGAATATCAGTGATAGTTATTTGAAATTTCTTAGAACTATTTATTTTTGACGTATTCTACGAAAATTAAGAGTTTTTCAATAGATTCACTAGATATTTTAAGAAGAGCTTTATATAATATTCCATTAGCTTTGTTATTTGTAACTTTAATTCTACTTAACCATCCTCTCTTAATCTAAAGTCGCCTTTGGATAAAATGTCTATATTTTAAACTTTATGGACTGTAATAATTGCCTTTTGGTTTAAGAGTAATTAATACTGCCTCCATCAGATAACTAGGTTTTCCTCTTTTTATTTGCTGGGCTGTACATAAATAAACAAGCGCCATAATTTACAATTCCTACATGTGTATAAGCTCCCAGTTATCATTGTATTAAACCGTCGAAACATAAATCTCTCGCGCATCCAATAAGAAGATAACTATCTTACATCAACGCGGGCTCAATAAGAAACCCGATTAACATAACAATGCAACTAATTGCACTGTCCTATACGACTTGTATTAAACCCGTTAAATTTAATTTTAAAAAGTAAATTTGATTATTCAAACTATATGTATGGTAATAGAGTAATCATGACGTTTGATTGTGGGTTAATATGAATTCTTATAGTGATGAATTGAGTGTTTGAATGTAAATTTTGCATTAAATTGTAAATTATGCACTTCCTTCCAGAGTTCTCTTTTATAATACAGTGTGGAAAGAGTTTAATCAACATTTAATTGACCATTAATTTCCTATGAATGTTTAATAGTGACCCCTGATTTTATGTTTGGTGATACGAGTAATAAGTGATCGAGTCATCGGATAAAAACGATGCCAAATTACTAAATAAGTATATCAAAACTTTAGTGCAAAGCAGTGCAAATTAAATCTTCTACAGCTCTATTAGTCTAGCTAGAAACACAAATGATTTGTAAACTAAACATAAACAAGCCGGTCTTCAGTTATAAAGCTGCAAAGTAAGCATAGTGGTGCTTAACACAAATTATAGGAGCCAGCCGGCAAGCACTAACTCGCTCGACGGTAGACACAAAAGATGATCTAGATTTAAAGTTCACATGCAACTGTGTGCGTTAGGTTTATAAATAAACAAGTATTTCAAATAAAAGAAAATCCTAAATTGTCAAAATAATTTGAAGTTTAAATACCTATTTTACTGCATTAGGATCATATAAAACCTAAAAAATGTATTGGTGTAGTTGATTGTGTAGAATAATATTACCTATGTTTATTATTCAAACCATTTATAATGGGATATAGGCACTCTGTGTAGTGTATATATCTTAAATATTTCTGCGTCGTTTTATGTATTTTATTAAATATGTAAATAAATAAATAAAATAAATATTTGCGGACAATCTTACACAAATCAACCTAGTCCCAAACTAAGCAAAGCTTGTACTATGGGTACTAGACGACGATATAGATACTTATATAGAGAAATAAATACTTAAATACATAGAAAACATCCATGACTCAGGAACAAATATTCGTTCTCATCACACAAATAAATGCCCTTACCGGGATTCGAACCCAGGACCTCTTGCTTTGTAGGCAGGGTCACTACCAACTAGGCTAAAGCGGTAATGTAATTATAATTATCAAAATAATTGAACCAATCATAGGTTTAACCAGTTATTGGAAATGCAAGTAACTTCTAAAGCATCGATAGTGATATTTTTTTGAACATTTTTCTACACGTCTTTCTATAAAATTTTCTTAAATTCTTCGTGAAACCCCTTTGAAACTCGAATCCAAGTAGTTTACTATTGGCCTCACGACTGCCTTAGAATTGGAGCAACAAACAACGCATTCACCGTACCGCGGTGTTGCTCGGAGCGCAAATTACGAGGTATCCTGCTGGCTTCAAGTACCAGACAATTGTACCCTTCCCGAACCGGTGTATTTACCACTACTTGATCAACCATCCTCCTTTAATATGTTAATAAGAACGATCTCCATTTTTTAGAGTGACTGCATTGAAGAAGGGAGTTAATTTTTTTTTTTTTTTTTTTAATAAGTACAGTGTTTTACATACTTAAAATTAAACATTGCCCCACAAAACTGTAGTGACAGTTTGACTGTGGGAGCGGCAGTCTCTAGGTAAGGCATTTATTAACAAAAAATATTTAGTTATTCATTAGTAACAGTAGTAGTAGTAAATAGTATAACTGCGTTTTATATAAGTACATCTATGTAATGCTTTTTTAACAGTCTCTTAAATTTATTCCTATTTTTTTCACTTCTAATGGCTTCGGGCAAACTATTGTGTATAACTGTGGTTAAACGAATATCATACGAGTGCATAGCAAGCGAAAGTTATCAGTAAAATTCTTACTTTTTACCCCTTATTATTTTGTTTTCCATTATTATTTTACAACTTCTATGTCCGTCAAGTGCAATGAGGTTGAAACACACGAGACTAAAGCAGCGAAGCATAGAGCAAACAATGTTGTGCGCCGATTTTCTGTTGGCGACGCTTCGAAAGAAAGTCTCGAGATTAAAGATGTTTTCAAAGGTTTCGGGAAGAGCCCTGTAGGCACGCTGACGCGGACTGATATATCGCCGTATCTCAAGAATATGGTACAGAATTCCGTTAACAACACTGACCTCCAGAAGTGTTTGTCTAAGTTGAAAATCGCTGTACATTCTAGACGACTTGGCGACAAGTGCTCTATCAGCGTTTTAAGCGACGACCTTAACGAGCTGAAAATGGCCTTTCAGGAGGACCCTAGCTGTCATATGTTCAATACTAGCTTCAACATTGCGAAGCTTAAGTGTAAGATCTGCAAAAAAGTTTACTCTAGTGAAAAAAAGTTGCAAAACCATCAGGAAAACAAGCACATGATTGTCTACAAATCGAACGACAAGGCTAAGAAGCGGGTGACGTTCTCCGACCGCGTGATAGTTCATGAGGTGAAGGAATACCACAAATGCAGGAAATGCACGAAGATATTTGAGCAGTATAACTCACTCAAACTGCACATGAAGCAAAGACACAAGAAACGGGGCACCAACCGTCCAACGCAACCAGGTGAAGCTAGTGGGCGCGACGGCGCTGTTCGTTGCGAGCAAGTACGTGGAGGTCAGGTGGCTGTCAGTGAACGACTTCCTGTACGTCACCGAGGACGTTTACAGCGAAGGCGACGTGTTCCGCTGCAAGCGGGACATATTGACCAACCTAGGCTTTTGCCTCTCGTGGCCAATTCCTGTGAGCTTCCTCCGGAGGTTTGCAAAAGCCGCTAATGTGACCTCCAAAAACTATAATTTGGCGATGTATTTCATCGATATCAGCCTGGTGGAATACAGTATGGCGCACTACCGACCTTCAGAACTGGCAGCCGCCGCTCTCTGCCTCTCTCTATACTTACTGACTAAGAAGCACCCAATAAGCACATCAATCAGTCGAAACTGATCATTTATCTATTGTGTTTTATCCTGTTTAGTTTACAATGTTACGCTCTTTTTATTCTTTCCAATATTCACCTTCTATTTTCTATTTGCAATCAATGATGATTTCTCCGGAAATTTTAGTAATTGATACTTGCAAATCCTTCACAATCTCCGATTAATTAATTCATTCTTGCTGTACTTGTTCTTAATATTTAAATATCCAAGCAAGCTCTTGGAAACCATGAGTAAACTCGTTTAAAGAGGCTTCAATTTGATACGTTCAGATTCACCGGAACCCATAAATTGAAACATTATCGTGCCGAAAACGCATTGTCGGGTATCCTTATACTTAACAGCGCTTTTAATAATGATCTCCGCTTTAAGTAATCGTGGGTCGTGTACGTGGTAATTAGCGTCTTGTGAATTAATCTTTTTTTTAATATCAATAACGTTCCTGAGTAATGTCTGGGTGTTTGTTAAGACTCGGGGGCATTGAGTTTGTTTAATATGCCAATAATGTATTTAATGGAAGAACGTTATTAATGATGCGAAATCTTATTCGGTGGTCCGATTGACTAATGAGTCAATAATGATTTATATTTCAAAAATGGTGCTTCCGATGGATCTTCTTAAATCATTTTTTTTTGTTGATAGTACGGGCATATGAATAAACATTGTGGTATTTATTTAAGTTTGTCAACAAAAACTTGAAAGTAGATCAATTTAGTGAATGACTTACCATCTTATGTACTCACAAATATATGTGATAAACCGCAACATTGTAAACGTATAATGAAATCTGCTTGTATATCCTAAACCTGATAGTAATAATTAATGAAATAGCTAATCTAAATTACTGTTGCCGCCGTAGACGTGCATGCAGTTTTTGGACCCTAAGCCGCGGCAATAGGATAAGAAACGGTATGCACATCTCCAGCGTGCTCCCAAGTGCTTCACAGCATATCACGTCATAATGTCGCATTTTGTGTAGGCAATCGCCGTGTGCGCTTTATTTTTATAATTTTGTTATCCTATGTATAAACTAAATATTAATTGAGTGAATGCAGTGGCAGTTAAACCCTGCTGGGTTTTGTCCGCTGCCTGGCAATGTATTGTAAAATATTTATATATATAAATAAATAAAAAAAAATAAAAATAAAGTATTCCCAAGACAACACTGTCACTATTAAAGTAATAACGCAAAGGGCAGGTGACAAAAACATGAGAACGCGGGATCATTGTTTTTGAAACCAGTTTCGAATGATTCTTTAGAATGCCGTTGGCGAGCTTTGATGAGCGAGGGATGCTGTTTTCGAATCTGATCGTGAAGTAGAAATACTACTCACGAATGTAATCCTGGTGGCGTAGCAGACAACTTCAAGGACTAGGCAATTTATGTTCAGAAAAATACTTTATCGTCGTAAGACTTGTCGTTAATACAAAAGTCCCTGCTAAAATAAAAAATAAAATAATTTGGCTGTTGGAAAACTTAGTATTAAAAATATTATCCAACATAGCAGTGGAGTAAAGACCTTACATACATCCAATTTCCATTGAACACTGCAGCATAGTCGGGTCGGATGGGGTGAGAACTAGTTAAACTTCAGCAAAGCTTTAGATTACGTACGAATATTAATAAACAAATTTAATATGGTTGAAGTTCTAGAAAGCGTAATGTTGCATTTTGATGTTGGTTGCTGAGATAACGTTATTATATGTATACGTGTGCAGGGTGTTAATATAACCCATTAGACTATTCGATATAATAGCTCTCTATAATATCATACGTATGCTCAAAAAGGTAACGTCATTATTATAACAACATCAGCAGCGATTATTATTCTGTTTTTGGTAGTCTTATTCAGTAATTAGATTAATAAATGTACTTTTTTGCTGTCATTTACGTATTAGGTCATCTATTAAGATGAAACAATAGAAAGCGTAAAAACGCTTTAAAATATAGCTATACGTATAAAAACAGTGAAGTATAAAACAACAGGAGTATTCTAATACAATTAAGGTCTCCACTCGCACATAATAAAGCGTCTCTTTAACGCAGCGCCAACCTAACGACCTCTGCTCCCAAAATGTCAGAACCTTAATTATTATTCGTAACATCATAATCATTCGAATCGTGAGTATTCACTGAACTAAAGCATCAATACCTTTCAGCCAATATAACTTGACCTTCTCTTTGAGTTCTTATTTTGGTACTGACCACAATTTCGTTCAAAGCTTCTATCAATAAGGAATCTCTTAAAATTGGTAATCGTTAAATTATAACGTTACCCTCGCTGTAAGACTAGTTTACTTGTTCCAGCCACCCGCTGAGCGCTATGTGAGGCATCAGTACGCTGAGCAAAACTTAACGATGCTACAAACGATTAGAATCTACACCATTATCGTCTTTATTATCTACATCTTTATTGTCACTATTGCGTGCAATGCTTTCAATACCTTCGATGGCTTTGTTTTCTCTGTATACGTCTCATGCCGGGTTATGAATCCTACGTCGTTACAAAAGAGATATAATTAAAACTTTATATCTACATCGTCAACGTATCTGATATCAGGCAGTTAAATTTGATGATTAAAAAATTTATATCCTCTTAAAACGCTGTATCCAATGATTTCATAAAAGCTACCGGTGAGCGTAAAACTGATTTTATGTAGTGGTGTCTTTTTCATGAATTAATGAACGAGAGATATACATTTATTACTATTTACACGTGTAAGTAGATAATGCATTATTCGAACTTTCGTCACGTCATCACGTTTTAAACCGCAATTTTTAACTCGTCACTAACTCGAGAAATTCCCAACATTTCTTCGATTTGGACCACCTCATCTCCTCAACAGATATCTCTAACACCATGTATGTAAATGGCCCTAAATGAGGGCCGATAGATCTCGCTGTCGCAGGTTTATTAGTGTCGTGGTGATAAACGGTTATTAATGCACTCGACTCATCAGCTGAGCGTAAATGTCGCACCGCATTAGTTCTGATTACTGGTGAATTAATTTAAGGCTATCTACGTCCCGATTAATGTCCAAGTGCCTTAATTACCTCTTGTCGGTAAATACCTGACTTCTGAAGTTACATACCTATTTAATAGATTTTTAGTAAGTTGTTACAAATTACCCAATAATATTACTAAGAGAAGTCTAGGTACCTACATTCCTGAATGAAAGATAGGTATACAACTTAAGTCACTTGGTTCAAACATTAAGTTACCTATATAAAGAACTACTTACTTACTTAATTTATACCAATAATTATCTTTGAATTATGGGCGTGGGCAGGAAGACGGTGTTAGATCAGACATTTATTGTGAAACTACTCGTCCATTTACACACGATTTATAGACGGTGGAGAATCACTCGTTTTTGGAAACTTTAAGACCAGTAACATAATTTTATGAGCCAACGCCAAAATAGATATTTAATAGTCGATGTCTTACGGATAGCTTGAGTCAATTAAATAATAAGGATGACATGATAAGTAAATCTTACAATGAAATCAAATTGTCCTGAAATTACTATAAAATAAAGAATGCACGTTAATCGGTACCATATACCACATATCTACCTACAGTTTAAAGTGTGAAATGAAGCAACATACGCGACAGGGCAAAGCGAGAAATAAATTAGGACCATAACCCGGCTCTAACTAAATAATTGATTACAACCCTGCCAATTAGAACTGACCAATTTCACCTAACAAAGGTTTTAAATTCGTCAAGCGCGAATTACTTCTTAAAGCAACGTGCATAAGTCACACCATCGTTTGGCATTTAACTGCCCAAACACGAATGCACTATCCTTTATTAGTGGACGTACTCATATTGACAGAGCTAACGATTAACGTACGACAGAATCGGAACAAATATTTGGCTGCTCAGTTAAACAAATGAAATTCGATGTGGTACAACACTCCGAAACGAGTTTGGGGGAAATCACCATTCGAAATTCGAAATAAAATAAGTAATAAGTGGTGAACGGTGTTGGCCACACATATTGTATTTATTTATAAGGCTAATAATTTAAGACTCCCTTGTAGTGGCTGTTTGTTTACCTAAAAAAAAAAAAAAAAAAAAAGAAATATGGAAAGAAAACAAACAAATATCGGCATTAACGCGGCTGTTGTGACATCTTTTGACGCGTGGCCGAGCCCCGTTGCAAATATACATTAATAATAACCGGAGCTCAGCGAAACTTGTTTTTCTACACTGACACTACAAACAAACTGTTGCATGGAAAAATTGGAACGACGGAAACACGGACAATGACAAACAATTTACATAACAACGTTCCATATGACAAACTAGAAACAGGATATCGTTATAAAGATATAATATAAAATTATACTAGCATCATGCGCAACTTTATATAGTCATTACCAATTTCGAAGCTCATTACCATTATAAGACCGCACCAACCTATAACGGCCGGTCACTGTCCACTCGCTACAAAAAACATAACACGACAGCTGTTGTAGGAAGGACGCTAATAATAAAGTAGAAATTTCGACGGGCATTATCCATTATCTTAATTTTGATACGGTTTACAAAAGAGCGTTAACTCGTGCGACATATGTGTCGGGGTTAAGCTTAACAACGGTCAGTAGTCGGATTATTAGATAGCTTTTTATCGCTGTTTTCGATATGTGCACTCACCTTTGAGGATAAAATTATCTGCGCCATTTTGTCTGTCACGGTCAATATGTTTCACTACCAAAACTGTCAATTGATAACAGAAGGGTAATCACGTAACGTTCCGAACGCGCGTCGGTACAATTTAACTGTCAATTTTCCATATAAAAAGTGACATTTAGACCTACCCGACGTTCGTACAATGCGTTACGTGATCGACCGGCTGAACGTCAGTGACGCTTTTCGGTTGGACGAAGTAAATATTTTACCGACTTGGTATCGGTCATCGAATTTTATGAGCAATGAAGATATAGATATAAATCGATATAGGCACTGCGCAGATATCAGCAATTCCATCTGGCAATTCACCGGGCTTGTAA
The DNA here is from genome assembly GCA_963854355.1 of Epinotia brunnichana. Lineage (NCBI taxonomy): Eukaryota > Metazoa > Arthropoda > Insecta > Lepidoptera > Tortricidae > Epinotia > Epinotia brunnichana. The sequence goes on from CAWKZR010000023.1 coordinate 172,878, forward strand.
ACATTTGGGCCATATAAGGCATCACCTAAATTTTGTAAGTCGCAAAGAGAATGAATATAAATTTATTTTAGCACCACACTTTTGTTGACAGCAATTCGGTGGCCATCAATAAAGGCCTATCTCTCTCATTCATCACTGCACTGTGTGGGTGCGGCCACTGACGCTCCAAAGGATACGGGCGACACCAAAAAAACAAACAGGTACCAGAAACCGACATTCGTTAGCGGTGCCAAAACTCAAAGCGAAAAAAATCGATAAACATCTATAATTTCTTAGAAGTCACAATCCTAAAGGCACTTCGAGCCAATGAAATTTTTTGTCTTATTGTATAATTTATTTTATTAAACATAAATATGTTACGGTTTTATTTTACAGATACCTGGTGACTTGTAAAATATTGTTACCTGTAATAAAACTAGGAATAATAAACTTCAAAAAGACTTTATATAGTTACTCGTATCACGTATTGAGAAATCCGAGAACACCATGTAAAAGCAAGCGTATAAAACAAGATCTGCTTTATGAATAAATTATAGCAATGTAAAGTATGATAAATGACGTAAAGATTGTAATGAAACGGCATGAGACGTATACAGAGAAACCAAAGCCATCGAAGGTATTGAAAGCATTGCACGCAATAGTGACAATAAAGATGTATATAATAAAGACGATAATGGTGTAGATTCTAATCGTTTGTAGCATCGTTAAGTTTTGCTCAGCGTACTGATGCCTCACATAGCGCTCAGCGGGTGGCTGGAACAAGTAAACTAGTCTTACAGCGAGGGTAACGTTATAATTTAACGATTACCAATTTTAAGAGATTCCTTATTGATAGAAGCTTTGAACGAAATTGTGGTCAGTACCAAAATAAGAACTCAAAGAGAAGGTCAAGTTATATTGGCTGAAAGGTATTGATGCTTTAGTTCAGTGAATACTCACGATTCGAATGATTATGATGTTACGAATAATAATTAAGGTTCTGACATTTTGGGAGCAGAGGTCGTTAGGTTGGCGCTGCGTTAAAGAGACGCTTTATTATGTGCGAGTGGAGACCTTAATTGTATTAGAATACTCCTGTTGTTTTATACTTCACTGTTTTTATACGTATAGCTATATTTTAAAGCGTTTTTACGCTTTCTATTGTTTCATCTTAATAGATGACCTAATACGTAAATGACAGCAAAAAAGTACATTTATTAATCTAATTACTGAATAAGACTACCAAAAACAGAATAATAATCGCTGCTGATGTTGTTATAATAATGACGTTACCTTTTTGAGCATACGTATGATATTATAGAGAGCTATTATATCGAATTGTTTATTGGGTTATATTAACACCCTACACACTAATACATATAATAACGTTATCTCAGCAACCAACATCAAAATGCAACATTACGCTTTCTAGAACTTCAACCATATTAAATTTGTTTATTAATATTCGTACGTAATCTAAAGCTTTGCTGAAGTTTAACTAGTTCTCACCCCATCCGACCCGACTATGCTGCAGTGTTCAATGGAAATTGGATGTATGTAAGGTCTTAACTCCACTGCTATGTTGGATAATATTTTTGATACTAAGTTATCCAACAGCCAAATTATTTAATTTTTTATTTTAGCAGGGACTTTTGTATTAACGACAAGTCTTACGACGATAAAGTATTTTTCTGAACATAAATTGCCTAGTCCTTGAAGTTCTCTGCTACGCCACCAGGATTACATTCGTGAGTAGTATTTCTACTTCACGATCAGTATCGAAAACAGGATCCCTCGCTCATCAAATCTCGCCAACGGCATTCTAAAGAATTATTCGAAACTGGTTTCAAAAACAATGATCCCGCGTTCTCATTTTTTTGTCACCTGCCCTTTGCGTTATTACTTTAATAGTGACAGTGTTGTCTTGGGAATACTTTTTTTTAATTTTTTTTTATTTATTTATATATATAATTATTTTATAATACATTGCCAGGCAGCGGACAAAACCCAGCAGGGTTTAACTGCCACTGCATTCACTCAATTAATATTTAGTTTATACATAGGATAACAAAGTTATAAAAATAAAGCGCACACGGCGATTGCCTACACAAAATGCGACATTATGACGTGATATGCTGTGAAGCACTTGGGAGCACGCTGGAGATGTGCATAACGTTTCTTATCCTATTGCCGCGGCTTAGGGTCCAAAAACTGCATGCACGTCTACGGCGGCAACAGTAATTTAGATTAGCTATATCATTAATTATTACTATCAGGTTTGGGATATACAAGCAGATTTCATTATACGTTTACAATGTTGCGGTTTATCACATATATTTGTGAGTACATCAGATGGTAAGTCATTCACTAAATTGATCTACTTTCAAGTTTTTATTAACAAATATAAATAAATACTACAATGTTTATTCATATGCCCGTACTATCAACAAAAAAAAAATATTTAAGAAGATCCATCGGAAGCACCATTTTTGAAATATAAATCATTATTGACTCATTAGTCAATCGGACCACCGAATAAGATTTCGCATCATTAACAACGTTCTTCCATTAAATAAATTATTGGCATATTAAACAAACTCAATGCCCCCGAGTCTTAACAAACACCCAGACATTACTCAGGAACGTTATTGATATTAAAAAAAGGTTAATTCACAAGACGCTAATTACCACGTACATGACCCACGATTACTTAAAGCGGAGATCATTATTAAAAGCGCTGTTAAGTATAAGGATACCCGACAATGCGTTTTCGGCACGATAATGTTTCAATTTATGGGTTCCGGTGAATCTGAACGTATCTAATTGAAGCCTCTTTAAACGAGTTTACTCATGGTTTCCAAGAGCTTGCTTGGATATTTAAATATTAAGAACAAGTACAGCAAGAATAAAATAAATAAATAAATATTTGCGGACAATCTTACACAAATAAACCTAGTCCCAAACTAAGCAAAGCTTGTACTATGGGTACTAGACGACGAGAATGAATTAATTAATCGGAGATTGTGAAGGATTTGCAAGTATCAATTACTAAAATTTCCGGAGAAATCATCATTGATTGCAAATAGAAAATAGAAGGTGAATATTGGAAATAATAAAAAGAGCGTAACATTGTAAACTAAACAGGATAAAAAACAATAGATAAATGATCAGTTTCGACTGATTGATGTGCTTATTGGGTGCTTCTTAATCAGTAAGTATAGAGAGAGGCAGAGAGCGGTGGCTGCCAGTTCTGAAGGTCGGTAGTGCACCATACTGTATTCCACCAGGATGATATCGATGAAATACATCGCCAAATTATAGTTTTTGGAGGTCACATTAGCGGCTTTTGCAAACCTCCGGAGGAAGCTCACAGGAATTGGCCACGAGAGGCAAAAGCCTAGGTTGGTCAATATGTCCCGCTCGCAGCGGAACACGTCGCCTTCGCTGTAAACGTCCTCGGTGACGTACAGGAAGTCGTTCACTGACAGCCACCTGACCTCCACGTACTTGCTCGCAACGAACAGCGCCGTCGCGCCCACTAGCTTCACCTGGTTGCGTTGGACGGTTGGTGCCCCGTTTCTTGTGTCTTTGCTTCATGTGCAGTTTGAGTGAGTTATACTGCTCAAATATCTTCGTGCATTTCCTGCATTTGTGGTATTCCTTCACCTCATGAACTATCACGCGGTCGGAGAACGCTTCTTAGCCTTGTCGTTCGATTTGTAGACAATCATGTGCTTGTTTTCCTGATGGTTTTGAATTTTTTTTTCACTAGAGTAAACTTTTTTGCAGATCTTACACTTAAGCTTCGCAATGTTGAAGCTAGTATTGAACATAGGACAGCTAGGGTCCTCCTGGAAGGCCATTTTGAGCTCGTTAAAGTCGTCGCTTAAAACGCTGATAGAGCACTTGTCGCCAAGTTGTCTAGAATGTACAGCGATTTCCAACTTAGACAAACACTTCTGGAAGTCAGTGTTGTTAACGGAATTCTGTACCATATTCTTGAGATACGGCGATATATCAGTCCGCGTCAGCGTGACTACAGGGCTCTTCCCGAAACCTTTGAAAACATCTTTAATCTCGAGACTTTCTTTCGAAGCGTCGCCAACAGAAAATCGGCGCACAACATTGTTTGCTCTATGCTTCGCTGCTTTAGTCTTGTGTGTTTCAACCCCATTGCACTTGACGGACATATAAGTTGTAAAATAATGATGGAAAACAAAATAATAAGGGGTAAAAAGTAAGAATTTTACTGATAACTTTCGCTTGGTATGCACTCGTATGATATTCGTTTAACCACAGTTATACACAATAGTTTGCCCGAAGCCATTAGAAGTGAAAAAAATAGGAATAAATTTAAGAGACTGTTAAAAAAGCATTACATAGATGTACTTATATAAAACGCAGTTATACTATTTACTACTACTACTGTTACTAATGAATAACTAAATATTTTTTGTTATTAAATGCCTTACCTAGAGACTGCCGCTCCCACAGTCAAACTGTCACTACAGTTTTGTAGGGCAATGTTTAATTTTAAGTATGTAAAACACTGTACTTATTAAAAAAAAACAAAAATTAAAAAAAAATTAACTCCCTTCTTCAATGCATTCATTACGATACATTATAGTAAATAGCAAGCTGAGGAACTCTAAAAACATGAAGATCGTTCTTATTAACATATTAAAGGAGGATGGTTGAGCAAGTAGTGGTAATTACACCGGTTCGGGAAGGGTACAATTGTCTGGTACTTGAAGCCAGCAGGATACCTCGTAATTTGCGCTCCGAGCAACACCGCGGTACGGTGAATGCGTTGTTTGTTGCTCCAATTCTAAGGCAGTCGTGAGGTCAATAGTAAACTACTTGGATTCGAGTTTCAAAGGGGATTCACGAAGAATTTAAGAAAATTTTATAGAAAGACGTGTAGAAAAATGTTCAACAAAATATCACTATCGATGCTTTAGAAGTTACTTGCATTTCCAATAACTGGTTAAACCTATGATTGGTTCAATTATTTTGATAATTATAATTACATATTTAATGAAATACATAAAATGATGATGCATGATTTGCAGCTTTATAACTGAAGACCGGCTTGTTTATGTTTAGTTTACAAATCATTTGTGTTTCTAGCTAGACTAATAGAGCTGTATAAGATTTAACTTGCACTGCTTTGCACTAAAGTTTTGATATACTTATTTAGTAATTTGGCATCGTTTTTATCCGATGACTCGATCACTTATTACTCGTATCACCAAACATAAAATCAGGGGTCACTATTAAACATTCATAGGAAATTAATAGTCAATTAAATGTTGATTAAACTCTTTCCACACTGTATTATAAAAGAGAACTCTGGAAGGAAGTGCATAATTTGCAATTTAATGCAAAATTTACATTCAAACACTCAATTCATCACTATAAGAATTCATATTAACCCACAATCAAACGTCATGATTACTCTATTACCATACATATAGTTTGAATAATCAAATTTACTTTTTAAAATTAAATTTAACGGGTTTAATACAAGTCGTATAGGACAGTGCAATTAGTTGCATTGTTATGTTAATCGGGTTTCTTATTGAGCCCGCGTTGATGCAAGATAGTTATCTTCTTATTGGATGCGCGAGAGATTTATGTTTCGACGGTTTAATACAATGATAACTGGGAGCTTATACACATGTAGGAATTGTAAATTATGGCGCTTGTTTATTTATGTACAGCCCAGCAAATAAAAAGAGGAAAACCTAGTTATCTGATGGAGGCAGTATTAATAACTCTTAAACCAAAAGGCAATTATTACAGTCCATAAAGTTTAAAATATAGACATTTTATCCAAAGGCGACTTTAGATTAAGAGAGGATGGTTAAGTAGAATTAAAGTTACAAATAACAAAGCTAATGGAATATTATAAAGCTCTTTTTAAAATATCTAGAGAATCTATTGAAAAACTCTTCATTTTCGTAGAATACGTCAAAAATAAATTGTTCTAAGAAATTTCAAATAACTATCACTGATTTTCAGACTCATATAAATATCCATAAGGATAAATTTAATGTTTATAAACCTTCGACTGTTAGAAATTACAAAAAATATAAATAAATGTTTCTTTACTATAAATAATATCTATATTACGAATGTAGCTAGAATTCATCGTCAATTTCTCATATTCAGTACAGTACCATAATTAATACATATTTCATGACGTCAGAATGTTACCCTTTTCTTAGGTCTCTAAATTCAGGGTCTGTCAAAATAAATAACCCATCTCTCAGAATAGAACTCATCAAAACAAACCAAATGAGCCCACACTCGAGGGTATACAAGAAGCCGTTGAGGAGTTCCACTATCCACCTCCTGACTCCATCATCAGACCGTCGTCACCAAGTATAATGTATAGAACACGTCAAAACAAACCAAATGAATCCAAACTTGTCATAAAATCCCTTGCGTGAAAAAAAACCTTACAAATTTTTACCGACGATACCACAAAGTTATCTTTATTTAAATAAAAAGTTAGTTAGAATAACCCCATTCGTGGAATAATTATTCCGTATTTCGTGGAAGGGTGCGAAATCAAAACTAATGGGAAACGGGTTTAAGCTGATCTATTATGGAACCACTACTGGCAAAAATGGCGTCGGAATCATATTATCTGAAAACTTAACACAAAGACTAATCAAAATTGAAAGAGTCAGTGACAGATTAATAGCTGTGAAGTTGGCACTCGAAAAACAACCTTGTCTAAATATAATATTGGCGTACGCCCCACAAACTGGCACCACCGAATAAGAAAAAGAAGCTTTTTGGGAAGACCTTCATAACCTTTTACAAAGTATTCCGCAAGAGGAACCAGTACATTTGGGTGGGGACTTAAACGGCCATGTTGGTAGCAGCAATACTAACACAGAGAGATGGCATGGAGGCATCGGTGTCGGCACGCGCAACAAAGACGGGGACACAATACTGGATTTTGCATCGAGCCTCGATTTGGCGATTATTAACACCTTCTTTAAAAAGAAAGAGTCGCACCTCATTACTTACAAAAGTGGAGGTCACGCCACCCAAATTGATTTCGTTCTCGCAAGGCGTCAACACCTGGGCAACTATAAGGACTGCAAGGTCATACCGGGTGAGCCACTAACATCTCAACACAGGTTATTAGTCACTGTATACAATCTTCCTAGACCCATAAGAATAAATCGAGCATTATAACCAAAGATAAAATGGGGATCACTGAGGGAACCTATGGGAGAATTGTTCACAACAGAACTTTCTGAAAGCCTAAATTCCATGGACACCATCAACATCACACCCAATCAAATGTGGAACAATTTTGAAACATTCTGCATAAGTAAGGCGGAAAAATATCTAGGCCGAACACGCAGCAAAAAGGGTCCAAACAAGGAAACAAAATGGTGGAATGCTGAAGTAAAGCACGCAGTTACAACTAAAAAAGAGGCGTTCAAGTTGTGGCAATCGACCAAGGATAACAATGATTTCGAAAAGTATAAAGAGACTAAGAGGCGTGCGAAGAAACAGGTTGCAATATCTATAGCTGAAACCAACTCCGAATTTTATAATAAATTAGAATCTGCAAAGTCAGAATTAGATAAACACAGAATTGCAAAAACTCGCTACAATAATACTAAAGACATCACCACAGTTAAATACATAAATGATAAAGATAATAAATTACTGACAGAAAACAAAAACATCACCAATAGGTGGACAGAGTATTATCAACACCTTTTAAACACCTCCCACCCGAAAAACCATGATTACTGCAGGCCCGAGACAGTGCAGGGACCACTAACGAGGATAACCCGGGCAGAAATTAAAATTTCGATCAATCAAATGAAAAATAACAAAGCACCAGGCCCGGACGAAATACCAGTGGAAGTCTGGAAACATCTGGGTGACTGTGGAGTGAGTTGGCTACACAAATAATTCACAAAACTGCTGCAGGGTGACCCCATGCCAGACTCATGGTGCAACAGCTCCCTTATACCGTTTTATAAAGGGAAAGGAGATGTAAGAGACTGTAGTAATTATAGAGCAATAAAACTTATGTCACACACGCTAAAAATCTGGGAACGTGTACTAAACAATAGACTGAAACGCATAATAACATTAACGCAAAATCAATGCGGCTTTGTACCTGAAAGAAGCTCCTCAGACGCCATCCAAACGGTCCGAATATTGCTGGAGAAGTCAAAAACTAATAAATCTAATATCCACATGGTTTTTATAGACTTGGAAAAAGCATTCAACCACATTCCACGCGATCTTATCTGGGAAGCTTTAAGGCAACAACTGATTCCAGAGTATTACATAAACATTATACAGGACATGTACAAAGGAGTAACCACCCAGGTCTTAAGCCCGGCAGGCAAGGGCGACACGTTTCAGATTAAAGTCGGAGTTCACCAGGGATCTACTCTGAGTCCCCTACTTTTCAACACCACAATGGATCATCTCACAAAATCTTGTCAAAAATCTCTGCCCTGGAATATTATTTACGCCGATGATGTTGTTCTGGTTTCTGACACCATAGAGGACCTCCAGATGAACTTTAACACCTGGATTGAGGCACTGGAAACGAATGGCCTTAGAATCAGTAGGAAGAAGACGGAACACATGTCGTGCCTTTTCGACGGTGTAACTAGCCCCAGTAACTGTAAGATCTCAAAAGGAAGTACATTAATACCTACTGTAACCCAATTTAAGTACCTAGGTTCAATAATTGGCGACGATGGCCAAATTGAGAATGATGTTTTTCACAGAACTACAACGGGATGGATGAAGTGGCGACAGCTCACACATCATGTCATGTGTGACAGGAAGATGCCGCTTAAAATAAAAGGACATATGTACAAAACAGCTATTAGACCAGCCATTCTATATGGGTCAGAATGCTGGGCTACTAACAAGCATTACCTGAACAAACTGCACACAACAGAAATGCGAATGCTGCGCTGGTCAGCGGGCGTCACACTACTAGACAAGATCCGTAATGAGTACATCAGGGGAAGTTTTAGAGTTGCCCCAATTGTTGATAAAGTTAAAGAAAAACGCTTACAGTGGTACGGTCACGTTCAAAGACGCCAAGAGAACCATATGGTGAAACTTGCCCTAGCATTACCTGCAACAAAACGTACTCGTGGAAGACCACCCACCACCTGGTTAACGACGATCGAAAAAGATCTAAAGGAAGCTCATTTAGATAAGGACGTAGCACAAAATCGTGCTAAATGGAAAATGCAAACAAGGAAGGCTGACCCCAAGTAAATGGGACCAGGTCCAGAAGGAAGAAGAAGAAGAGGATGGTCTTATGATGGAGTCAGAATGTGAATAGTGGAAATCCTTAATGGCTACTTGTAAACCCCTCGAGTTTGGGTTCATTTGGTTTGTTTTGACGAGTTCTATACATTAAACTTGGTGACAATGGTCTGATGATGGAGTCAGGAGGTGGATAGTGGAACTACTCTAACTACTAAGAATTCTTGAATCTCAAAAAGGGCTCAGCTTATGTATCGTTTTAATGAATAATTTTGGCTATTACTTCATATGCATGTGCATATTTTGCAGAATTTTATGTTACCAGCATAAAAAAATCTGTCTAGATGCAACATTAATCAATCATATGTATTTACTTTCAGAATAATGACGCGCAGGCATTGATACTTCTGAAAAATGAAGGTGTTAAATCGCCTTCTGCTGCAGATGTAACCTCTCATGGTAACTCCGAGAAATTGGCTGTTCCTGCAGACGTATGCCCTCCTGAAAATTCAGTGAATCCAGACGGTGCTGTAGAGATGTTGCTGTCAAACCCAAAGCCAAAAAAAGGCGACCTTCATGGAAGAAGGCCTTCAATAGATACTTCGCGTGCACAATATGCAATAAAAGTTTCTTGAAAGAAAAGTCAGTCCAAAGGCATTTACCAGTGCTCAAAAAAATTATAAGCAAACATGAAAAATTATTTAAGAACTATGAAACAGTGCAGTTGGATAAAATAGATGAAAAAAAAACAGCACTGGATGTTTACAAAATGTAGTCTACAATAAAGATAAAATTATCTGTCCACGGCGCAATAGTAAATATCACTCATTTTATTTGAAGAAGGGTTTCAAGACTAATGATAAAACCGATGAAAACAAAAATGTGGCAGCCAAAAGTTCCATGGTTTTATCTGATTCTTCAGATGAAAACATTATGAAAGGTAAGAAAAGAAAATCTCATCGACCCTTTTCCTCAAGTTCCAAAGATATTATTCTTTTGGATGAAAACAAAGAGCCTGTAAACTTGGCGAACACGGATCGGCAAAGCAAACCTAGTGGAATGGTTGTAAACAACACTGACTACATTAACTTGGATGAAACGTCTTCGGATGGTCCGAAAACTAATTCAGAATTAGAAAAAAAAACATTATTGCCAGAACATCAACAAGCGAAAGCGGAAGTTGCTGATTGCAAAGCTATCCAAAATTTTGTGACAATGTGCCAAAAAAATTACATTAAAAAGGCCCAGACATACCCGGATGCTTTAAACAAGTCTACATTTTCCGAATCTTCTCTCAAACACAAAGTTTTAAGCTTAGGTAGAAAAGTAATAAATAAACAGGGAGTTTCATGTACAGGCTTATTAAGATACATGGAACATAAAGATTTAGACATTATATGGACATCTACTTCCAATGAAATGCAAAAGAAAGGTTCAAACTTTGTGAAAATTATGACAAAACTAAAATCTCGTGAAGATTCAGAAAATGATGATGCATGCTGGAAAAATTTGCACGACATTTCGTTTTATAGAGATAGCGGAGTGGAAGCGAGTGTAGCTCCTGCACGCGAGGGTGAGGCTGGCAGAAGCGTGGACGAGCCGGGGCTCGCTGACGTGGACCTCGCGCTCGCCGGCGCTCCTGGTGAGTCTAACGATTCGTACTACCGAAACAAATTGCTTAATATAACTCTTGTTGCCAATCCGAAGCAACTACCCAAAAAGAACCTGCCTGAAACTAAACCTGTTTTAATAAAGTCTAATGATGCAACCCTAGTATCGCCAAACTTAATTAGTAATGCGTAAGAAGATGCGGATATTGAAGACAGTAATATTATTATGTGCCAGCCAATCATCACTTCGACTCAGTCATTATCTGTGCCTGTTAGTGAAAAAGAAAATCAAGAAGTTTCTGTATTAGAAAAGCCAACACCGCGTATCAAGGTTAAGCCGGCGTCAGAGTTGATGTCCGCTAGAGCCTTAAATAACCAAGAAGCAGTGGAAGACGTCTGGAAGTTTAATCCGATACAAAGTAGTTTGCCTCATGGTTTAACTAACACAACAGTTGCTGTTGAAGCCCCTATGACTGAATCGCACAGTGGCTTTGTCTCAGGCCAAACCTCGGCAACTTTTGGCCAAATTGCATATCAAAATGATACTCAGTCACAATTTGGTGAAAGTAAACGCAAGGGTGTGTCGCAACGAAACCACGAGACATTAATAACATTAGATAGTCCGCAGTTTCCTAATACCAAAACAAGAGCGCCATTTCAATATTTTAGAAATATTCTGCTCATGTTCAGGTTGAAATTATTAGACTTGAATGAGGAGTTATCTCCGCGTTTTTCCTGTCTCATAAGATTTAAGCTCATACTGAGACAAGATGCTTAAACGGCCGTTGCAGTATTATTGTCTTTATTTTGTTCAGAAGACACTTTTTGTTTTAGTTTCAGGGATACTCATTTAAAAAAGTTTGATCCCCATCAGCTAAGTGCATTTTGGCAATGGGAGTTGTTGAAAATATACAAAGGCGATGTGGTTGACAAAATTCTGCAGACCGCTATGAATGTAGGAAAAGACGTCCACAAAAATACACAACTGTTCTTATGTCTTCTTAAATCTATTAATTTAATCACTTAGTGGGACCAATTGAGGCACTTGAGTCACCATTTGTAAACCTTAATTTGCATTGCGACAAGGTCTTGGTGGTAATTATTTTGGTTTGTGTTGACTAGCTAGCTAGCTTGGCCGCTTTTATAAACGCCGGACATAAAGCATTTGCTCCGCTCGCACTAGTATACTTTCTAGTAAGGGATGTCCGACATAAACGCGATCATGCTAGCTAGGCTGCTAACGGATTACCTATCTCCTCTAACTATGTTTAACATTCACTTCGTAAGAGTCTACACTCTTGTTCTATTTCTTATTTGTTTTGGGTTATCCACCCTGCACCCATGTTGATTTTGTGCTAATTACGTATTAATTATTAAGAAACGAGTTTATAGCTAGAGCCGATTGCGGCGACAATGTGATCTTACTGTTATCGTACTAGACGTACCTTTGTATTTTGTTAGATTTAAGTAAAATATTTGACGCAATAATTGCACCAAATGGACGCACGGAGTATGGTTGCGCCAAGATATTGTTTGATTTTGTATCAGCTACCTTTATTATTGTTTTTTTTCTCTGTAGAATGTATATGAATATAATATATAATATAATATAATATAATATAAATCTTTATTTCATTACAACAGAAGTTATTGGTACAAATAAGTGTGGTTGAAACTAGTCACATAGTTATCTTTTGTAATTTAAATTATTGGTGCAGAATGAAGTACTTTACTTCCCGTACTAGTTAAAAACTGTATCACGTTGAAGTAAGATTCGTCAACCCACATCAATATAGGTATATAACTGATATACAGTAATATATTTACAATATGCGGCAAGTTACTTATTTTCTTATATTACATTTATGCAGTGGATCATAGATTTATACAATTTAATGGTATGTTAAATAACCAACAATGTAGGTAGGTAGATAATTTTTTAGAGTTGGCCGAGCTACATTAAAGTAGTCCATTCAAAAGCAACTCCACCTTCCAAGGGCTAAGAATCCAATTCCAATGTCAGCCGGCACAAAAATCGGTACATTCAATAATCTCAACCAGATTGTGAACAAGTTAGTTAGCTTAGACGTAAAAAACTAGTACATGCAAAAAATACAGATGCATTTATGCAAACTTAATATTCTATTTTCAATATATTTACTTATTTTTATGTACAATTAAATATACGTACGTGCATGGAATGTGTATCTGAGTGAGTTTGTGTGTGTCTGTATATGTGAGTAGGTGTGGGTGTGTATTAGGCCATTTACTTTATCAGTTTTTCTGTCTCTTCGTTGCTAAGTGAATTCAAAAAGATATCTAATACCCGTCTACATTCATAGGAACTTAAGTCACGTAATTTAATGTATTTACTTATATGATTATAGATTTTGGATCCGAGATTTTTTTGGAATTTACGGGAAAACGCTGACTTGGATGTAGGGATATAATAAACAAAGTCAAGACGGCGGCGTGTTGGAGAATAGTCAGGCTGATTTTGATGTTGGGATAATATTAAGCCCTTAATATACAATTGCCTTATAGTAAGCACTGATGTATCTTTATATAAGGTCTGAGTCGGATATCTAAACTTCTTAAATAACATTACTTTAAGAACTGCGCGCTGGGCACGCTCAAGTGTTAGTAATGCAGTTTTTGCAGCGCCTCCCCATGCTGTGATGCAGTAAGATGCAATTGACTGACATAGTGCATAGTATATTGTAACTAGCAACTTACTGTCACAGACATGTCTGAGGTTCTTAAATATATAAATAAGTTTCCGTACTCTACCAGTTACATTTGTAAGGTGAGCATTCCAGTTAAGGTTTTTATCTAGTTCTACACCTAGATATCTGATCGAATCAGTGCGTTCAATCGAGGGACACGTACAGTCCTGAGAACAAAAGTGGACTTTAATCGATACAGTACCCGGAAGTGGTTGAGTATTGTTACGTATACTAAACGTAATGTAACTTAGTTTTTAAGGAATTTATGGTAAGGAGATTATAATCTAACCACTCCGTAACTAGGCTAAATCCTTGTTGGGCTGTTTTTTCTAGGCTGTCCCATGTGCTATCCTGGAACATTAAAACCGTATCATCAGCAAACGTTATGATCTGTCCATTAATTGGAGTAAGTCGACAAAGGTTGTTAATGTAAATAAGAAAAAGGGTAGGTCCAAGCACACTTCCTTGCGGCACCCCGTAAATGACATTTTCTTCAGTGCTAAGGTGCTCTCCCACTCTCACAGTCTGTTTTCTATTTGACAAATAATCGCTCAAGAGTAATAGAGGTAAGCCACGAACACCTACGCTTTCTAATCTCTTTATAAGGATGGGGACAGATACTGTATCGAAAGCTTTTTTTATGTCGAGAAATAAACCTAAGACTTTCTTTTTATTGTCAATATTATCCACTATGTAAGAGGTTACGTGGTTAACAGCATCTCCAATAGATTTACGTGTTCTAAAACCATATTGATTAGGCGAAAGAATATTGTTTTTTTCCAGGTATGATTTAAGTCTATTATTAACAAGTTTCTCGATTATTTTAGAAAGTGACGGTAAAAGTGAAATTGGTCTGTAATTAGTTATACAGTCTCTGTCCCCTGACTTAAAGACCGGTATGACCACCGATTTCTTCCAGGCATCCGGAAACTTTCCCTCCTGGAAACAAAGGTTGCAAATAAAAGCTAAAGGCTTACTAATAACCTCGGCACTAGATTTTAAAAAGTTGGAAGATATGCCATCGTTACCAGTAGCTGAACTAGATTTCAAATTACGAATGATTTGTTTGACTTCAGTTTCATCAGTTGGGTTCATAAACATTGAGTTAGTAGAAGACATCGTCATTTTTATAGCATTGGCCCTCTGATGTTCCGAAAGCTGAGATTTGTTAATGATCTCCATAGCTAAATCATTTCCAATATTAGTAAAATATTTATTAGCGTAATTTACTGATTCGAGAGGACTGGAACTCATATTAAGTAAATGTGTCGAGTTATCCGGTTTATCAACCTTGCAGATAATGCTTTGCGCGGTTCGAATGTTCTCAGCATCCCATGAACGGAAAAATATGAAACATTTTATATAGGTACATTATTATTCTAGCTGCAACTAAGGATAGTTTTTATCCGACTGCGACCATTAATTAATTTTCCGAAATATACGACTTCATTTAATTTTTCATTTATTTTTATTGAAATCAAACGCTGCTCCAACTGTCAGCTATAAGAACCGTCAAATTTTCGTCAAAATGGCGGAATTGCTTTGCCTTTCACTTATTAATAATTTAAATCCCGTCTACGATAGACCTTTACGAGACAAATGCTAAAATATAAACCATAAAAAAATATTCGATTCTGATATGAGAACTTATATGCGCAAATGTCGTTTTATGTCGTAATTTCAATAAATGAAATCAACAAATTTGAACAATATAATTAACACGAATTTGTTTTTTTTGAATGACAATGGCACGCGCTCGGCGCATTCAGCCAAAGTACCTGCGGCGCTACCACGAAAACCGATACTCAATGTTCATATATTTGCATCCCTGTCACTCGAGTATGGTTAGTGCGATAGAGATAGAGATACCCGAATATTTTCGAATTCCGAAGTTCGTGGTTATAGCTCAGGAATCGAAAATATGGTAAATAATCATAATGTATTTTCTCGAAAAAGAATTTAAAATAAATATAGTCAAATGGAGAAAAAAACAAAGCAAGAGGTTATATAGGTAATGATTAAGTTATAAGAGTCCAAAGTTTTAAGAGGGGGTATGTTCTGTCCCTTTTCCGCAAAACGCACCTTCATATGAAACGATTGTTTTTTACTATGACGCTCGAGTATATTGACGTCACAGTCCCTCATCGTTTTCTCACTTTAACAAGCGACATTAAAACGGATGTAGCTTAATAATTTTTTGAGTTATTTGAATGGGAGTTTCATTATCTTCTATCTATTTATACATAATAAATGCCTATGTCCTGACTGACTTATTCACTCAATCACTCACTCACTCACTCATCAACGCACAGCCGAAACTACTAATCTTAGAGAGTTGATTTTTGCACAGTATGTTGCTTTTATAACGTGGGCTAGGGATAAAAAGGGATTTTTGAAAATTCTACCCCTAAGGGGGTAAAATGGGGGTGCAAAGTTTGTATGGGAGAACCTTTTTTTTTGAGCTATAGACTTAAACTTTGTAGAAAAATTAGTTATTAGAATACAAATGAAACACTTTCAGCGTTTTAGAAAATTCAACCCCTACGGGGGTAAAATAGGGGTGCAAGGTTTGTATGGGGGAAACATTTTTTTTTTAAATAGAGACTTAAAACTTTGTAGAAAGATCAGTCATTAGAATACAAATAAAGAACTTTCAGGGTTTTAGAAAATTCTACCCCTAAAGGGGTAAAATAGAGTGCAAAGTTTGTTAGGGAAAAACTACTTTTTTTTAAATAGAGACTTAAAACTTTGTAGAGAAATTATTCATTAGAATACAAATAAAGTACCTAGATTCAGTGTTTTAAAAAAATCTACCCCTAAGGGGGTAAAATAGGGGTGCAAATTTTGTATGGGGGAAACAATATTTTTTTTAAATAGAGACTTAAAACTTTGTAGAAAGATTAGTCATCAGAATACAAATTAAGTACTTTCAGCGTTTTAGAAAATTCTACTCCTATAAATAGGGGGCTAAAATAGGGGTGCAAAGTTTGTATGTGGGAAACTATTTTTTTTGCTAGAGTCCTAAAACTTTGTAGAAAGATTATTTAAATACAAAGAAAGTACTTTCAGCGTTTTGGAAAATTTCACCCCTAAGGGGGTAAAATAGGGTGCAAAGTTTGTATGGGAAAAACATATTTTTTTTTAATAGAGACTTAAAATTTTGACGAAAAATTACTTATTAGAACATGAAAAATACTATATTCGGCGTTTTACAAAAATCATTCCCTAAGGGGGTTAAAAAAGGGTGCAAGGTTTGTATGGGGAACACTTTTTCTGAGCTAGACACTTAAAACTTTGTAGAAAGATTACTTATAAAAATACAAAAAAAAAAGACTTTCAGCGTTTTGAAAAAATCTATCCCTAAGGGGGATAAAAAGGGGTGCAAAGTTTTTATCAGGGAAAGTTTATGTTTTTGAGTTAGAGACTTGAAACTTTGTAGAAAGATTACTTATTAAAATACAAAAAAAGAACACAAATCGTTTTAGAAAATTCCACCCCTAATAGGGTTAAAAAGGAGAGCAAGCTTTGCATGGGCAACACTTTTTTTTGAGTTAGACTTAAAACTTTGCAAAAAGATTACTTATTAGAATACTAAAAAAGAACTTTCAGCGTTTTAGAAAACTCCATCCCTAAGGGGATCCTTAAGATCCTTAAGAAGGGTAGCCAGTGTTGTGTGGGAAAAACTTTTTTTTTTACTAGACTTAAAACTATTCAAAATGTTACTTATTAAAATTAATAATAAAGTACTTTCAGAGTTTTAGAAAATTCCACCTCTAAAGGGGTTAAGAAAGCTTTGTATGGGCAACACTTTTTTTGAGCTAGAGACTTAAAAGTTTACGAAAAAAGTTCTTTCAGCGATTAGAAAAATTCAACCTCTAAGGGGGTTTAAAAGGGGGTTCAAATTTTAAATGGCGAGCAATAAAATTTTAAAGTGTGAGTAAGAGATTTTTAACTTCGGTCTTATTCTGTACGTTAAAAGACTACAAAACTGATTTCAGAGTTTTTCCAAATTCATCCCCTAAGAGTGTTAAAATTGGTTCAAAGTTTGAGTATTTCAAGGCATTTTTAAAGTATGAGATTTTTAACTTTGGTTTTTGACTGTTTGTTCACAAACTAGAAAATGAACATCAACTTTTTTTTTAATTATCCCCTAAAAGAGGGTTCAAATTTTGTATTGAGAGAAATCATTTTCTAAGACGATAAAAAGTTCTACGCGGACGAAGTCGCGGGCAACAGCTAGTACCAAATAATCGGTGTAGTTTGGGACTTTGTAAGCTTGTAGGGGTTAATTTCCTGAACAAGGTAACTACCTACTCATCTGATTTTTAATATGTATCTCAGGTAAGTAGGTATACAGCCTGTATGTTTAATATTACCTCAAATTTTAACCATACGTAGCTTTTAGTACTATGAACCGATATTGTAAGAAAATTGTAAGTTAATCTTAACTACCAAAGCGTAATTAATTTTTCAAAATTTATTGAGCAGCAATGTAATGCTTACACTCATTTGACACATGGAAAAAGCGGGTTACTTGTGACAGTTATGACGTCACATCAGTAAGACAATGTAGTGATACATTGCGTGCTGAATTATTTTATAAGGAAAATAAAAGTTAGTAATAAATATTAAAAATCTTGCAATATCGGTTCATAGCCCTAACACCTACCTCTGGTTACAATTTGAGGTAATATTAAAAATACACGCTGTATAGAACTTTCTGTCCACGCGACTTCGCCCGCGTATTGCAAAGGATGCAGCAAAACCCGCGGGATAAATAATAGTCTATGTCCATCTAGAAAGTTAATTATATACATAGGTGAAAGAATTTTTGAAATCGGATCTGTTGCCTGAGATTAACCCTTACTACATAAAAACCTCTTTATAATATTAGTACCTATAGATTACAAAGTTACAATCTACCAAAGATTTTCTGTTTATAATGTTGGAATAAATTAACATTCTGGATGGCTATAGGCTATATTTTATCACACATCTACGGAAAGCTAAATAACGCTGGCGATGGCAATGACGGAGCCGAAGGGATCTATAGGTACTAATAATTAAAGGATTATTATTAAAATTTTGTTGAAACGTAGCTAAGAACCATCTCGATCACGTCAGGCTTTCGGATTAAAAAACCGCATTCAAATCGGCCCAGTCGTTTAGGAGCTACGATGCCATAGACAGATACGCAGACATTCAGACACGTCAAACTTATAACACCCCTCTTTTTGCGTCGGGGGTTAAAAACATAAAAACTAATCTAAATTACTTCATTTAGGCGACATAACGACGTGGGTCCGCTGCGTCGTCCGCTCCGATGTAGGAGATATACCTACATCCATACCAATATTAGAAATGCGATAGTACCTGACTCTGTCTGTCTGTCTGTTACCTTTTCACGCTTAAGCCATTGAACTGATTGAGATGGTATGGAGATAGTCAGAATCCCGGGGTAGGACACACGATATTTTTAATTCCCGAAAATCATCTTTTAAGGTGGTGAAAGGGGGGGCGGAAGTTTGTATACGATATAAACGACTTCCATGCGGACGAAGTCGCAAGCAAGCTAGTCTCTCAGAAATATAGCTCAAATGTACATCTCGAAATCTATACCTACTAAGAAATATGTAGTCCCTAAGGATGGATGTTTGTAATACGAGAACAGAAGCGCCCGTAGAGCTGGTAGAGCTATTGAGAAAAGGTAAAGCTTGTAAGTTTGTACCTTTGTACAACGTAGGAGCAATCTCCGGAACTACTCATCCAATTCCAAAACCTATTTTAAATAAAGGTCCATTAACCTTCGGGATTAACTGCACACAAAACTGCATTCAAAGATTTTCATAAAAGCCTCACACACGGCCGGGAATCGAACCCAGTCAAATCTGTCTAAAAATCTGAGCTCGTTTTTTTGCGTTAATTAATAGTTCTAAGTGTAAGGAACTATTGTTGCTAAAGAACTCTGTATCTGCAATCACAGGAAAATGTTGAATTTCATAGTTTAATGTACGGAAATGGACCTTCCTATACTAACCCGCTTAGTATGTCTGTATGTAAATATGGGGAGATGTGACATCTGAAACTAGACGAAATTGGAAATTCGTAGAATTATTTATTTATTTTCATCATTTACATCAATATTTTCAAAACTGTAATAAAATATCATTCCCATACTTAGGTTCCCATATTAGGTAGGTACATACTGTTTGTACGAGGAGATCCATTTCCGTATTTAAACTGTGAAATTCGGCATTTTCCTGTGGTTGTAGATACAGGGTTCCTTAGCAACAAGTGTTCCATACATCCAGAACTATTTATTTACGCGAAAAAACGAACTCAGATTTTTAGACAGATTCGACCGGGTTCGATTCCCGGCCGTGTGTGAGGCTTTTTTGAAAATCTTTGAATGCAGTTTTGTTTCTTTTTTAAAATAAAGGAATGTCTCCTTTAAGTAAAATGAGCCAGCTTAAGGTAGTTTCCCTCCAGGGTCCGACTTATCTTTCCACCCTGCATATAAGTAATACCTTTTGTACAGTCAACCAATTTGATTCCTAAGCCACCGTAGAACCCTGTCATTTTAACTGCTACATAGCGACGTAATAATCCTAAGTAACCCGTATTGACATAGCATTTACAACGGCAAGGTTCTATAATGGCCTAGGGATCAAATTGGTTGACTGTACATAGTCCTGAGATTTATTCAATTTTGTCGCGCCATACTTCGTGCGATCTACCTGAGCTAGGTACCTTGAAAAATACAAGGAATTTTAAGGTGAAAAACAAATAAATTTTAAAGTTAATTATATTGTAATTATATTTCGAAGCTTCATTCTTCAGATATAATAACCATGTAGTCCTTTAATCTACCAGGCAACTTTTCGCATGTTTAAAGTATGCAGTAAAAACCATAGCTCAAACCATTTCATCCCCACTTTGACGCCTACCCTACTTGGGCACTTCGGCTTGCTGTCATATCTCATTCTTTATTTTTGCGAGGCAACGAACGCACGAACTAATCTATTAGAAAATAATTGAAAATATTTTATCATGCCTAAGCGCAGTGCACATGAACAAATGGAAAAATACGGAAATAGCAAGAAAAAACTATAAATCGTCGTCGGCGAGTTATGACAGTGCTATTTGATTCATAAGATGCTAAAGATAAATCAGGTAAGTTTAATTAATTTCAATAGATAATTATACATTGTGGTGCCTCTAATAAATTCATTTAATACCGCGCGGGCCGTGAACCCACGCCTGGTAACTCTAAACCTGGGGGGCGGCCGAGAGTCGTCACGAAGGTATCTTATGCTGGGCGGTTGGCCGTGAGCCAACACGATAGCAATTTCTAAGAACGATTATAACCGAAGGTATCTTATGCTGGGCGGTTGGCCGTGAGCCAACACGATAGCAATTTCTAAGAACCATTATAACCGAAGGTATCTTATGCTGGGCGGTTGGCCGTGAGCCAACACGATAGCAATTTCTAAGAACCATTATAACCGAAGGTATCTTATGCTGGGCGGTTGGCCGTGAGCCAACACGATAGCAATTTCTAAGAACCATTATAACCGAAGGTATCTTATGCTGGGCGGTTGGCCGTGAGCCAACACGATAGCAATTTATAAGAACCATTATAACCGAAGGTATCTTATGCTGGGCGGTTGGCCGTGAGAGTTTGAGATTTCGAGATAGTAAGGTCATAAATATACCTAGATACTTATCCGGAGAATAACATTTTATGTAAATAGTTAGTCTTATATGCCTTATGGATAAACTACCAAATGTCCTTTCATCCCACTAGGTATACGTATAACATATTAAATTATAGTTTGTGTGCCTAATGGGTACTCTGTCATTCATTGTCAAGAGAGCTGACATAAACTTTACTAGAAAGCACGAAGCGTATTTTGACCGCTTATGCCGTGCCTATAGTAGTTTCTTTACTATTGTGCCTTTTGGCGTCCTTGGCGTTGGAAGGAAAAAGTAACTAGGCAACGAGCTACAAAAGTTTATTGGCTTGGCCACTATGCTTTACACTACAGTAAGACTACTCGTACTTGCAGTTGGAGCCAGGGACCGGAACCGGTGTCCCTAATTAGGGTTTTCCTTAGGGTTATTTTACTGGTAACCTTATGATAAGGTAACCTTACTGATAGGGTAACCCTATTGTTATAGTAAGCATATCGGATGTGGTAACCATAAGTTAACCTTAAACAAAACCCTTCCTCAATAGAGTTACCCTAGCAGTAAGGTTACCTTATCATAAGGTTACCAGTATGAATAGGGTTTTAAAAACAACTTCTAAAATAACCCTAATTAGGGAAAATGGTTCCGGTCCCTGGCTCCAACTGCAAGTAGTCGTACTGTAAAGCATAGTGACCAAGCCAATAAACTTTTGTAGCTCGGTGCCTAGTTACTTCTCTCTTTCAACGCCAAAGACGCCTAAAGGCACACTATAGTGCGTTTTTTAAGTATTAGAAAGAAGGATAAAGCATGAAGCACAAGGTATTTTATATAAGACACTTTATGCCACACAACGACTGTCAAAGTATCTCAAAAAAGACTTACATTATTGTTGTGGACCCTAAAATGATAGAAGTGTTTTCATTATTTATATCTAAATAATACTTACAACAATATATTTATTTTGAAAGTATTTATTTATTAACTCTTGTTATTTAAAATTTCGTAATGCAGTTCTGGAAAGGTTGCATAAAATAAAAAACCTAAAGAGGTTTGAAACGATCGGTTAGATTTTTTCGCTGTCGACATTGTAAAAATTGTCAATTGTATCACGATCTTTTTCTTGTTTTCTTGGTAATCAACAAATTGTTGAATTCGGATTACAAGATTATTATACGAGTATCTATTTGTTAATTAATATTATGATTTTATTTTTCGCTGTGTGTGGAGGCGTGCGGACTGCGATGGACCAACCAGCGGCAGGCCCAAGTGGCTTGCAAAAAAGACCGACTCGTTCTCCGCCGAACGTTTTGCCTTCACCAAAGCAAAGAGATAGAAACAGAGTCCAACAACAAATGAGAAGCGTATGGTGTTCAACATTTACAAGTTGGTGTGTGAACTTTGCAACAAGGATGAATTTTATAATACTACTTATATTGTTTTATTTACATAATAAATTGATGTGGAAATACGCACTTTTTATTTATTACATAGGAACGATACAAAATAACTAATATAGGCCTGTTATGTTCTCGTTCTGTTAAGGACTTCGTAACATCTAATATTTGTCCCAAGCAGAAAAGGTTGACGACGACTGCTTCTTTGTTTACCGTATTTCTAATCCTAAAAAAAACGGACTATAGGCACGGCATAAGCGGTCAAAGTACGCTTCATATCGCACTCCCATATAAACTTCCACTCCCTTTATACCGGATAATTTCCGGGATAAAAACTATGGCTATTAATAATTGTCCATTAGAAACGTCAGAATCAAACTCAAGTAGGTACTTACATATAGTAAGTACTAACAAAGTAAATAGCATGAGCATCAAACTAATAAATCCTTAAATCATCCTCTCTCTTAATATTTTTATTGCAATCAATTAATAATTTGAATTTAGGCCAAATTAACTTGAGAATCATAATAAACAAAATAAACGATTGATTCTAACAGTATACCTTACGGGCAATGGGGAATGGATGAAAATTTAAGAAGGGCTTGATTATTTTTTAGGTGATAGGAATAACCTTACTTAACACCAGAAAAAAATTGCAGATTTTTCAGGTGCGTCAATTATTTTTTAAAAATATAAACAGTTTTCTCACTTACGTTTTGGGTTTAGGACGGCGAATGAGAAACTTTCCTTGATTCGTCTCATATTACAAAAAATATTTTGAATATCTGACCCTGGTAATGACAAATATAGCTGCTACAGCTGTCAATATCATCGCCAGTGTCGGTTACCACGGATTTTTATGATATTTTTTGTAATATGAGACAAATCAAGGAAAATGTCTCATTCGCCGTCCTAAACCCAAAACGTAAGTGAGGAAACTGTATATATTTTTCAAAAATAATTAAAGCACCTGACAAGTCTGCAATTTTTTTCTGGTGCTAAGGAAGGTTATTCCTAACACCAAAAAAAAATCAGCCACTTCTAAAATTTTCATCCATTCCCCATTCATATACATTCTACAGAGAAAAAAAAACAATAAAGGTGGCTGATACAAAATCAAACAATATCTTGGCGCAACCATACTCCGTGCGTCCATTTGGTGCAATTATTGCGTCAAATATTTTACTTAAATCTAACAAAATACAAAGGTACGTCTAGTACGATAACAGTAAGATCACATTGTCGCCGCGATCGGCTCTAGCTATAAACTCGTTTCTTAATAATTAATACGTAATTAGCACAAAATCAACATGGGTGCAGGGTGGATAACCCAAAACAAATAAGAAATAGAACAAGAGTGTAGATTCTTACGAAGTGAATGTTAAACATAGTAAGAGGAGATAGGTAATCCTATAGCAGCCTAGCTAGCATGATCGCGTTTATGTCGGACATCCCTTACTAGAAAGTATACTAGTGCGAGCGGGGCGAATGCTTTATGTCCGGCGTTTATAAAAGCGGCCAAGCTAGCTAGCTAGTCAACACAAACCAAAATAATTACCACCAAGACCTTGTCGCAATGCAAATTAAGGTTTACAAATGGTGACTCAAGTGCCTCAATTGGTCCCACTAAGTGATTAAATTAATAGATTTAAGAAGACATAAGAACAGTTGTGTATTTTTGTGGACGTCTTTTCCTACATTCATAGCGGTCTGCAGAATTTTGTCAACCACATCGCCTTTGTATATTTTCAACAACTCCCATTGCCAAAATGCACTTAGCTGATGGGGATCAAACTTTTTTAAATGAGTATCCCTGAAACTAAAACAAAAAGTGTCTTCTGAACAAAATAAAGACAATAATACTGCAACGGCCGTTTTAGCATCTTGTCTCAGTATGAGCTTTAATCTTATGAGACAGGAAAAACGCGGAGATAACTCCTCATTCAAGTCTAATAATTTCAACCTGAACATGAGCAGAATATTTCTAAAATATTGAAATGGCGCTCTTGTTTTGGTATTAGGAAACTGCGGACTATCTAATGTTATTAATGTCTCGTGGTTTCGTTGCGACACACCCTTGCGTTTACTTTCACCAAATTGTGACAGAGTATCATTTTGATATGCAATTTGGCCAAAAGTCGCCGAGGTTTGGCCTAAGACAAAGCCACTGTGCGATTCAGTCATAGGGGCTTCAACAGCAACTGTTGTGTTAGTTAAATGATGAGGCAAACTACTTTGTATCGGATTAAACTTCCAGACGTCTTCCACTGCTTCTTGGTTATTTAAGGCTCTAGCGGACATCAACTCTGACGCCGGCTTAACCTTGATACGTGGTGTTGGCTTTTCTAATACAGAAACTTCTTGATTTTCTTTTTCACTAACAGGCACAGATAACGACTGAGTCGAAGTGATGATTGGCAGGCACATATTACTGTCTTCAATATCCGCATCTTCTAACGCATTACTAATTAAGTTTGGCGATACTAGGGTTGCATCATTAGCCTTTATTAAAACAGGTTTAGTTTCAGGCAGGTTCTTTTTGGGTAGTTGCTTCGGGTTGGCAACAAGAGTTTTATTAAGCAATTTGTTTCGGTAGTACGAATCGTTAGACTCACCAGGAGCGCCGGCGAGCGCGAGGTCCACGTCGCTTCTGCCAGCCTCGCCCTCGCGTGCAGGAGCTACACTCGCTTCCACTCCGCTATCTCTATAAAACGAAATGTCGTGCAAATTTTTCCAGCATGCATCATCATTTTCTGAATCTTCACGAGATTTTAGTTTTGTCATAATTCTCACAAAGTTTGAACCTTTCTTTTGCATTTCATTGGAAGTAGGCGACCAGATAATAATCTTTATGTTCCATGTATCTTAATAAGCCTGTACATGAAACTCCCTGTTTATTTATTACTTTTCTACCTAAGCTTAAAACTTTGTGTTTGAGAGAAGATTCGGAAAATGTAGACTTGTTTAAAGCATCTGGGTATGTCTGGGCCTTTTTAATGTAATTTTTTTGGCACATTGTCACAAAATTTTGGATAGCTTTGCAATCAGCAACTTCCGCTTTCGCTTGTTGATGTTCTGGCAATAATGGTTTTTTTTCTAATTCTGAATTAGTTTTCGGACCATCCCAAGACGTTTTATCCAGGTTAATGTAGTCAGTGTTGTTTACAACCATTTCACAAGGTTTGCTTTGCCGATCCGTGTTCGCCAAGTTTACAGGTTCTTTGTTTTCATCCAAAACAATAATATCTTTGGAACTTGAGGAAAAGAGTCGATGAGATTTTCTTTTCTTACCTTTCATAATGTTTTCATCTGAAGAATCAGATAACCATGTTGTAGTAATGAAACAGCGCAAGACCGAGACAACAACTGATTTATTATATTCATGGCGGGTGCATTCTTAATCTTAAGTCTACCCACAACATCTCCCCCAAAAGGATTTCGTAAGATTAAACCTAAATTTAATTTATAGTAAATTACGTACCAGTTTACAATTTGTTTACGATACGCTCGTTTGTAACGTATCTGACCTAGGTACTTACTATAGTTGCCTACCTATATTACATGACCATATTCCCCTTTATATAAAAAATAACACTTTATTTTAACATTGTTAATCAGACAAAATAAACGTACTTAGGTAGTTACCTAGTTAATTGATGTGAGTAGGTAAGTACCCAGTATTCTAACTTACATTATGAATAGCTTGTACTTAACTAGACTACATCTAATACTTATATCTAAACATATCTGTATCAGAACACCGATAAGTGCAATTAGTACAATGCATAATAATTAATACCTTTATTTTTGAACCTTATCTGTAGGTATTAAGATTAGTAATTACGATTCTATCCACCTCAACTAAGTAGGTATTTGAATGAGATACGCAAACGTCATCATGGAGATAGATCTTGCTTACGAAATTTCTTTAAAAGAAAACAATATGCATTTAACTAATTGCTTTCTCGATTTAAACTTTTTGCAAGTAATTTTGCCTTCCTACGAGTCATGGGTCCCTCGAAAGTTGGCATTGTTCGAATATCTACCTTATTTACGACAACAGAAGGTGCATTTTCGCCTGCTTTCTCGTGACCCACATGTTCGCAGGCGCCCTTGAATTCTTCCGCACAGTCAGCTGACGACTGATGCGGGTTCGAATTCGAAGATGCCGGCTCGTCGTTCATAGTACATTTAATTGAGTGACGATGATTACGTCTAAATTTACCTCCCACTGGATCTTGTACAATGTATGTTGTGGGTAGACTTAAGATTAAGAATGCACCCGCCATGAATATAATAAATCAGTTTTTGTCTCGGTCTTGCGCTGTTTCATTACTACAACATGGTGGCAGCGGTGTAGTTTTGTAATAAATATAAATTGTACAAAAAACGAATCGGCTACTTATAAAAAAGTGTTGTGCGTTGTGTGATGAGTAATTAGTAGCGGCAGTGCGTTAGTGGGACTTATATTTACAATGGAACACGCGAGACCTCCATCCGAACTCAATATGGCGGGCGGACCCGTTACCCGGGCCGACTCATGGAAGCGGTGGAAGCAACAATTCATATTGTTTATAAAGGCGTCTGGGGTGAGCAATGAAGCTGGCGGGGTGCAGGCTAGCTTACTCGTCAACCTTATCGGACCCGAGGGATTCGACGTATTCCAAACGTTTACATTCGATAGCGAGGCAGACAAGGATGACGTAAAGGCTATAATAAAAAAGTTCGATGAGTATTTCGGAGCAAAAGTCAACATAACCTTGTTAAGGTACAGATTTTTTACTCGGAATCAAGAAGACGGAGAATCGATTCAGTCTTATGTTACGGCTTTGCGTCTCCTTAGCAAAAACTGCGAATTCAGTGGTTTGCAGGAAGAATTACTAAAAGATCGTATCGTGTGTGGAATAAGCAATCCCGTTGTGTGAGACAGGTTACTAAGGTGCGACGACCTGAACCTGGACAAGGCTGTCAAGCTGTGCCAAGCCGAGGAGGTGTCACAGGAGAGCGGTAGACAGCTAGGTAGTAGTGCAGGCGAGTGTTCCAGTGCGATGCATGTGCATGGCGTGGAGAAACGCGCGAGCGGCGGAGGCGCGCGGCCCCGTCAAGGATCAGCGCCGAACGCTTGGCGCTGGCGCGGCGACGGCGGCGGCGGCGCGCGGGCGCCGTCACGCGAGTGCGCCGGCTGCGGCGGCACACGCTGTGCGACCCGGGAGTGCCCTGCGCAGTATGCTACTTGTTTCACGTGCGGCAATCGGGGCCACTTCTCCAGAATGTGTAAGTCTCGTTTTATTCAAACTAACAATGGAGTCAAAAAAGTGTATGAAATTGAACAAGCAGACTCGTGCAGTAGTGGATCGGGAGATGAAGAACAGTATTATATGGACATGGTTCGTAGTGATCAGGGTAAAGAGCAATGGTCTGAGACCCTGTTGTGTAAAAATGGTGCGGAGCGATTTAATCTTGACAGTGGCGCAGACATTAACATTATCTCTTTGGAACGATTCTTGTCACAAGGTTATAAGGTCCAAATGTTACAATCGGCCAAAATTAAACTGGAATCTTATACAGGCGATGTGATACCCATTAAAGGGGTCTGTAATTTAAATTGGTGGTACATGAATAAGCAATACTGTTTACATTTTGCGGTCGCTAACATCGGGTGTCAGAGTGTGCTGGGACGGCAATCATGTGAAGAGATAGGTTTAATAAAAATAGTAAACGCCGTCAATTTAACTACCTATAAATACTCGGATCTGTTGTATGACGTGACGGCTCCAGTGCTGCTGTCCGTCGACGCGTCTCGCGACGCATTGGGCGCCGTGCTCATGCAGGGCGGGCGGCCCGTAGAGTTCGCCTCGCGCACGCTCACGGACACGCAGCGCCGGTACGCGCAGGTCGAGAAAGAGTTATTAGCCATCGTGTTTGCTTGTGAACGATTCCACAAGTACATAATTGGCAAAGAGAAGGTTCATGTGGAATCGGAAAACAAACTCTTAGAGAGCATTTTCAAAAAACCCCTAATGTATGTCCCGGCACGCCTGCTGCGCTTGATGTTGCGTCTACAATATTATGACTTGGTGGTCACTTATAAAACAGGAAAGTTTATGTATATAGCGGACACATTGTCTCGGGCGCCGTTACCAGACCTATACCGTGAGGAGGTTCATAAAAATAACTCTTATCAAATACAAATGATAGTTAAAACCATTCCAATCTCAAACGCAAAATTAACACTCGTCATGAAGGAGACTCGGTGAGATCCGGAGTGCATAAAACTATCAGAGTACATAAATGTAGGTTGGCCGGATCATAAGTCACAAGTAGTGGCCGACTTGAAAATGTTTTGGTCTAACAGAAAGGAATTATTTGAAGTGGACGGAGTTATTTTTAAAAATATGTCGGTTTTAATACCGCGTGCCTTACGATCAATGATGTTAAATATAATACATGAGGGTCATGTGGGCATAGATCGTTGTAAACGGTGCGCGAGACAAGTAATGTACTGGTCCAGCATGTCGCGGGACATCGAGGCCATGGTGGGACGTTGTGCCACCTGCCAACAGTGCTCAAACGCCCCATCCAAAGAACCGCTTTACGCTAGTGCTAGTGCTACGGTTAATGGTAAAGCTCCCGCGCTCATACATTGTACAAGATCCAGTGGGAGGTAAATTTAGACATAATCATCGTCACTCAATTAAATGTACTATGAACGACGAGCCGGCATCTTCGAATTCGAACCCGCATCAGTCGTCAGCTGACTGTGCGGAAGAATTCAAGGGCGCCTGCGAACATGTGGGTCACGAGAAAGCAGGCGAAAATGCACCTTCTGTTGTCGTAAATAAGGTAGATATTCGAACAATGCCAACTTTCGAGGGACCCATGACTCGTAGGAAGGCAAAATTACTTGCAAAAAGTTTAAATCGAGAAAGCAATTAGTTAAATGCATATTGTTTTCTTTTAAAGAAATTTCGTAAGCAAGATCTATCTCCATGATGACGTTTGCGTATCTCATTCAAATACCTACTTAGTTGAGGTGGATAGAATCGTAATTACTAATCTTAATACCTACAGATAAGGTTCAAAAATAAAGGTATTAATTATTATGCATTGTACTAATTGCACTTATCGGTGTTCTGATACAGATATGTTTAGATATAAGTATTAGATGTAGTCTAGTTAAGTACAAGCTATTCATAATGTAAGTTAGAATACTGGGTACTTACCTACTCACATCAATTAACTAGGTAACTACCTAAGTACGTTTATTTTGTCTGATTAACAATGTTAAAATAAAGTGTTATTTTTTATATAAAGGGGAATATGGTCATGTAATATAGGTAGGCAACTATAGTAAGTACCTAGGTCAGATACGTTACAAACGAGCGTATCGTAAACAAATTGTAAACTGGTACGTAGTTTACTATAAATTAAATTTAGGTTTAATCTTACGAAATCCTTTTGGGGGAGATGTTGTGGGTAGACTTAAGATTAAGAATGCACCCGCCATGAATATAATAAATCAGTTGTTGTCTCGGTCTTGCGCTGTTTCATTACTACAACAAAAACCATGGAACTTTTGGCTGCCACATTTTTGTTTTCATCGGTTTTATCATTAGTCTTGAAACCCTTCTTCAAATAAAATGAGTGATATTTACTATTGCGCCGTAGACAGATAATTTTATCTTTATTGTAGACTACATTTTGTAAACATCCAGTGCTGTTTTTTTTTCATCTATTTTATCCAACTGCACTGTTTCATAGTTCTTAAATAATTTTTCATGTTTGCTTATAATTTTTTTGTGCACTGGTAAATGCCTTTGGACTGACTTTTCTTTCAAGAAACTTTTATTGCATATTGTGCACGCGAAGTATCTATTGAATGCCTTTTTCCATGAATGTCGCCTTTTTTTGGCTTTGGGTTTGACAGCAACATCTACAGCACCGTCTGGATTCACTGAATTTTCAGGAGGGCATACGTCTGCAGGAACAGCCAATTTCTCGGAGTTACCATGAGAGGTTACATCTGCAGCAGAAGGCGATTTAACACCTTCATTTTTCAGAAGTATCAATGCCTGCCCGTCATTATTCTGAAAGTAAATACATATGATTGATTAATGTTGCATCTAGACAGATTTTTTATGCTGGTAACATAAAATTCTGCAAAATATGCACATGCATATGAAGTAATAGCCAAAATTATTCAATAAAACGATACATAAGCTGAGCCCTTTTTGAGATTCAAGAATTCTTAGTAGTTAGAGTAGTTCCACTATCCACCTCCTGACTCCATCATCAGACCATTGTCACCAAGTTTAATGTATAGAACTCGTCAAAACAAACCAAATGAACCCAAACTCGAGGGGTTTACAAGTAGCCATTAAGGATTTCCACTATTCACATTCTGACTCCATCATAAGACCATCCTCTTCTTCTTCTTCCTTCTGGACCTGGTCTCATTTACTTGGGGTCGGCCTTCCTTGTTTGCATTTTCCATTTAGCACGATTTTGTGCTACGTCCTTATCTAAATGAGCTTCCTTTAGATCTTTTTCGATCGTCGTTAACCAGGTGGTGGGTGGTCTTCCACGAGTACGTTTTGTTGCAGGTTTGTTCTAGGGCAAGTTTCACCATATGGTTTTCTTGGTGTCTTTGAACGTGACCGTACCACTGTAAGCGTTTTTCTTTAACTTTATCAACAATTGGGGCAACTCTAAAACTTCCCCTGATGTACTCATTACGGATCTTGTCTAGTAGTGTGACGCCCGCTGACCAGCGCAGCATTCGCATTTCTGTTGTGTGCAGTTTGTTTAGGTGATGCTTGTTAGTAGCCCAGCATTCTGACCCATATAGAATGGCTGGTCTAATAGCTGTTTTGTACATATGTCCTTTAATTTTAAGCGGCATCTTCCTGTCACATATGACGCCTGTGAGCTGTCGCCACTTGATCCATCCCGTTGTAGTTCTGTGAGTAACATCATTCTCAATTTTGCCATCGTCGCCAATTATTGAACCTAGGTACTTAAATTAGGTTACAGTAGGTAATAATGTACTTCCTATTGAGATCTTACAGTTACTGGGGCTAGTTACACCGTCGAAAAGGCACGACATGTGTTCCGTCTTCTTCCTACTGATTCTAAGGCCATTCGTTTCCAGTGCCTCAATCCAGGTGTTAAAGTTCATCTGGAGGTCCTCTATGGTGTCAGAAACCAGAACAACATCATCGGCGTAAAGAATATTCCAGGGCA
Organism: Epinotia brunnichana; assembly: GCA_963854355.1. NCBI lineage: Eukaryota > Metazoa > Arthropoda > Insecta > Lepidoptera > Tortricidae > Epinotia > Epinotia brunnichana. Next base: position 204,804 of record CAWKZR010000023.1, read on the forward strand.
GAGATTTTTGACAAGATTTTGTGAGATGATCCATTGTGGTGTTGAAAAGTAGGGGACTCAGAGTAGATCCCTGGTGAACTCCGACTTTAATCTGAAACGTGTCGCCCTTGCCTGCCGGGCTTAAGACCTGGGTGGTTACTCCTTTGTACATGTCCTGTATAATGTTTATGTAATACTCTGGAATCAGTTGTTGCCTTAAAGCTTCCCAGATAAGATCGCGTGGAATGTGGTCGAATGCTTTTTCCAAGTCTATAAAAACCATGTGGATATTGGATTTATTAGTTTTTGACTTCTCCAGCAATATTCGGACCGTTTGGATGGCGTCTGAGGAGCTTCTTTCAGGTACAAAGCCGCATTGATTTTGCGTTAATGTTATTATGCGTTTCAGTCTATTGTTTAGTACACGTTCCCAGATTTTTAGCGTGTGTGACATAAGTTTTATTGCTCTATAATTACTACAGTCTCTAACATCTCCTTTCCCTTTATAAAACGGTATAAGGGAGCTGTTGCGCCATGAGTCTGGCATGGGGTCACCCTGCAGCAGTTTTGTGAATTATTTGTGTAGCCAACTCACTCCACAGTCACCCAGATGTTTCCAGACTTCCACTGGTATTTCGTCCGGGCCTGGTGCTTTGTTATTTTTCATTTGATTGATCGAAATTTTAATTTCTGCCCGGGTTATCCTCGTTAGTGGTCCCTGCACTGTCTCGGGCCTGCAGTAATCATGGTTTTTCGGGTGGGAGGTGTTTAAAAGGTGTTGATAATACTCTGTCCACCTATTGGTGATGTTTTTGTTTTCTGTCAGTAATTTATTATCTTTATCATTTATGTATTTAACTGTGGTGATGTCTTTAGTATTATTGTAGCGAGTTTTTGCAATTCTGTGTTTATCTAATTCTGACTTTGCAGATTCTAATTTATTATAAAATTCGGAGTTGGTTTCAGCTATAGATATTGCAACCAGTTTCTTCGCACGCCTCTTAGTCTCTTTATACTTTTCGAAATCATTGTTATCCTTGGTCGATTGCCACAACTTGAACGCCTCTTTTTTAGTTGTAACTGCGTGCTTTACTTCAGCATTCCACCATTTTGTCTCCTTGTTTGGACCCTTTTTGCTGCGTGTTCGGCCTAGATATTTTTCCGCCTTACTTATGCAGAATGTTTCAAAATTGTTCCACATTTGATTGGGTGTGATGTTGATGGTGTCCATGGAATTTAGGCTTTCAGAAAGTTCTGTTGTGAACAATTCTCCCATAGGTTCCCTCAGTGATCCCCATTTTATCTTTGGTTATAATGCTCGATTTATTCTTATGGGTCTAGGAAGATTGTATACAGTGACTAATAACCTGTGTTGAGATGTTAGTGGCTCACCCGGTATGACCTTGCAGTCCTTATAGTTACCCAGGTGTTGACGCCTTGCGAGAACGAAATCAATTTGGGTGGCGTGACCTCCACTTTTGTAAGTAATGAGGTGCGACTCTTTCTTTTTAAAGAAGGTGTTAATAATCGCCAAATCGAGGCTCGATGCAAAATCCAGTATTGTGTCCCCGTCTTTGTTGCGCGTGCCGACACCGATGCCTCCATGCCATCTCTCTGTGTTAGTATTGCTGCTACCAACATGGCCGTTTAAGTCCCCACCCAAATGTACTGGTTCCTCTTGCGAAATACTTTGTTTAAGGTTATGAAGGTCTTCCCAAAAAGCTTCTTTTTCTTGTTCGGTGGTGCCAGTTTGTGGGGCGTACGCCGATATTATATTTAGACAAGGTTGTTTTTCGAGTGCCAACTTCACAGCTATTAATCTGTCACTGACTCTTTCAATTTTGATTAGTCTTTGTATTAAGTTTTCAGATAATATGATTCCGATGCCATTTTTGCCAGTAGTGGTTCCATAATAGATCAGCTTAAACCCGTTTCCCATTAGTTTTGATTTCGCACCCTTCCACGAAATACGGAATAATTATTCCACAAATGGGGTTATTCTAACTAACTTTTTATTTAAATAAAGATAACTTTGTGGTATCGTCGGTAAAAATGTGTAAGGTTTTTTTCACGCAAGGGATTTTATGACAAGTTTGGGTTCATTTGGTTTGTTTTAACGTGTTCTATACATTATACTTGGTGACGACGGTCTGATGATGGAGTCAGGAGGTGGATAGTGGAACTCCTCAACGGCTTCTTGTATACCCTCGAGTGTGGGCTCATTTGGTTTGTTTTGATGAGTTCTATTCTGAGAGATGGGTTATTTATTTTGACAGACCCTGAATTTAGAGACCTAAGAAAAGGGTAACATTCTGACGTCATGAAATATGTATTAATTATGGTACTGTACTGAATATGAGAAATTGACGATGAATTCTAGCTACATTCGTAATATAGATATTATTTATAGTAAAGAAACATTTATTTATATTTTTTGTAATTTCTAACAGTCGAAGGTTTATAAACATTAAATTTATCCTTATGGATATTTATATGAGTCTGAAAATCAGTGATAGTTATTTGAAATTTCTTAGAACTATTTATTTTTGACGTATTCTACGAAAATTAAGAGTTTTTCAATAGATTCACTAGATATTTTAAGAAGAGCTTTATAATATTCCATTAGCTTTGTTATTTGTAACTTTAATTCTACTTAACCATCCTCTCTTAATCTAAAGTAGCCATTGGATAAAATGTCTATATTTTAAACTTTATGGACTGTAATAATTGCCTTTTAGTTTAAGAGTAATTAATACTGCCTCTATCAGATAACTAGGTTTTCCTCTTTTTAATTGCTGGGCTGTACATAAATAAACAAGCGCCATAATTTACAATTCCTACATGTGTATAAGCTCCCAGTTATCAATGTATTAAACCGTCGAAACATAAATCTCTCGCGCATCCAATAAGAAGATAACTATCTTACATCAACGCGGGCTCAATAAGAAACCCGATTAACATAACAATGCAACTAATTGCACTGTCCTATACGACTTGTATTAAACCCGTTAAATTTAATTTTAAAAAGTAAATTTGATTATTCAAACTATATGTATGGTAATAGAGTAATCATGACGTTTGATTGTGGGTTAATATGAATTCTTATAGTGATGAATTGAGTGTTTGAATGTAAATTTTGCATTAAATTGTAAATTATGCACTTCCTTCCAGAGTTCTCTTTTATAATACAGTGTGGAAAGAGTTTAATCAACATTTAATTGACCATTGTAGCGGGGGTGAGTGCGGGGTGCCAAGGGAAAGGCGGCGAGTTGCAGCAAAAAGTGTATTAACTTTGAAAGTATACCACTAGTACAGTCAACTGGAGATCGAGTGACGCGTTCCCCAGCCAGAGTTTATACTCTGAAGCGGATGCACGTGTGGCTTAGACTATAGCTAGCTATGAGCACGTAGTTCCACGAGGGAAGCAAGGGGCTATAGCTAGGTATGTTCAGTTACCTATATGTGACTCAATACATTTAGCAATTCCGTCCGCGACCCCAACCAAACCAGGAAAAATCTTAACAGTGCGATGCAGGATTCAGTATGGGCGAGGCGCGGACGTAACAGCGACATCTAGTGGCGTGATGGGGTACTATTAGTACTCGCGCGGTGTGACACGAGTAGTATCGCCGTTTCTACACGTTTCGTGCGTACTCCTCTGTAGATGGCGGTAGTGGTATGATTAAGATGCTACACAACGATTTACTTTCTTACAGACTCCCCCTCGGTTCCTGAAGACGACCCGGCGAAGAGAACCGTGTTTCATTAGCTTTCTCAGTTCGTTGCTTTTCGTGGTCGGCCTCTTAGGACATCTAGTTGCACACCGAATGCGGCTAAGTTGGTTCCAGTAGAGGCGCTCCCCCTTGACTCGTGGCACGTGGAACAGTTGCTCCGGACGACACCGGGGGCGCCACAACCGTAACAGGAGAACTTAGGCGTCATAATAGTGGTGTAAGAGGTACTCGGTGGTGCTGCTGATGTCTGCTTGTCGGCGCCAGGTGCGCTGGATGTGGTTGTACCAAATGTGGTACGTTCATCCGCCCTTTGCGTTTCCCGGCATTGGTCCACAGTATGGCCGGACAACTCGCAGTGCCGGCAGAGCTGCGAAGACTCAGGAACGTGAGCCGCTTCCGGCAGCGTTGCCGCAGACGATGACAAATCAGCGGTCGCGACAGGAAACGGGTTGGCGGTTTTCCACGTGTTCCGCAGTCGTTCTGCAGCTACCGCATCCTCCAGGAGCTTGTCATACGTCGTAAACGACGTTCTCGGGACCTTCTCCTGAATATACGGCGTGAGGAGGCCATAAACGAGGTCTAGCTGCTGGGCCTCGAGGTATTGTGGACGCGGTAACAGGGAGAACAGCATCCGCTTCCTTGACATGAAAACCTCAGTTGTCTCCTCAGGTTGTTGCTTGATACTCGTGATCTCCATGCATATGAGGTACGCTGGTTTCTTGGGTGCGAAGGTCCTGCGCAAACGCTCTTCGAAGTCCTCCCAAGTGACGATCTTGTCCCGCATGCCCTGCCACCATGTTGCTGCGGCACCCTTAAGGAGGAGTGGAAGACCTATGAGAGCATCCTCATCCGATATGCGCTCGGCTCGCTTGTACGTGTTGACGGCTGCCAGGAATGCTTCCACGATGTCAGTTTCCTTTGCACCGTCGTAGGTAAGTGTGCAGCGTGTCAAGGGTCCATTCCTCGGCGAAATGGCTGTCATCATGCGCTCAAACTGGGCGTCCGTGAGCGTTACGGCCATGTTTGCAGATGACGCGGGCTTCCTTGCTTGCCGTACTGGTCTAGGTTTGGTCACCAGTTTGGGACCTGAAGATCTGCGTGGTGCTGACGTGGATGGTGAAGACACCTCTGACTTCGCTTCGCCCTTCATAGATTTCGGCACCTCCCAGTAGTTGCGTGAGGTCGCTACGCCCCACGTTGGGCGCCAGTTGTAGCGGGGGTGAGTGCGGGGTGCCAAGGGAAAGGCGGCGAGTTGCAGCAAAAAGTGTATTAACTTTGAAAGTATACCACTAGTACAGTCAACTGGAGATCGAGTGACGCGTTCCCCAGCCAGAGTTTATACTCTGAAGCGGATGCACGTGTGGCTGAGACTATAGCTAGCTATGAGCACGTAGTTCCACGAGGGAAGCAAGGGGCTATAGCTAGGTATGTTCAGTTACCTATATGTGACTCGATACATTTAGCAATTCAGTCCGCGACCCCAACCAAACCAGGAAAAATCTTAACAGTGCGATGCAGGATTCAGTATGGGCGAGGCGCGGACGTAACAGCGACATCTAGTGGCGTGATGGGGTACTATTAGTACTCGCGCGGTGTGACACGAGTAGTATCGCCGTTTCTACACGTTTCGTGCGTACTCCTCTGTAGATGGCGGTAGTGGTATGCATAAGATGCTACACAACGATTTACTTTCTTACACCATTCATTTCCTATGAATGTTTAATAGTGACCCCTGATTTTATGTTTGGTGATACGAGTAATAAGTGATCGAGTCATCGGATAAAAACGATGCCAAATTACTAAATAAGTATATCAAAACTTTAGTGCAAAGAAGTGCAAGTTAAATCTTCTACAGCTCTATTAGTCTAGCTAGAAACACAAATAATTTGTAAACTAAACATAAACAAGCCGGTCTTCAGTTATAAAGCTGCAAAGTAAGCATAGTGGTGCTTAACACAAATTATAGGAGCCAGCCGGCAAGCACTAACTCGCTCGACGGTAGACACAAAAGATGATCTAGATTTAAAGTTCACATGCAACTGTGTGCGTTAGGTTTATAAATAAACAAGTATTTCAAATAAAAGAAAATCCTAAATTGTCAAAATAATTTGAAGTTTAAATACCTATTTTACTGCATTAGGATCATATAAAACCTAAAAAATGTATTGGTGTAGTTGATTGTGTAGAATCTTATCTTATCTTATCTAGGTGAGGGCCCTTTCGGATGCACTTCGACCCAGTGGGATCTTTTGTGCATTTGCCCTCTCCTTTATACCTGCTCCCAGGCTTGCTCCATCATTTCCACAAAGCGGATGATGCAGTTCGCCGGGAGCACCTTGAATTCCTTTGGTTGCGGGTAACCGTTACCAAAGTAGTTCATTCTTTGTCTGGCAAGGGCATGACATTCACACAATAAGTGTTCCATAGTCTCATCCTCCTCGCCACACATTCTACAGTCTAAACTATCAGATAGTCCCATCTTGGCCAAGAGATCCTTGACCCCGAAGTGACCAGTGAACACCCCAGATATAATTCTGAGTTGCTTCCTACTGGATTTCCAGAGTTTTCTGGTCCAGCCCGAGTCCACTCCTTCTATGAAGAGCTTAGAGTGCCTTAAGCCAGCCTCATTCCTCCACTCGTGTTGGTGTTTGGTTTTGGCGTAGGCTTTAAAGGCCGATATTATGGTCCCCTGCGAGAGTCCCACAAATGGTTCTGGACCTACAAAGTGATTTGTAGAGCCCCCTCTTGCAAGCTCATCTGCTCTTTCGTTGCCGATGAAGCCCTTGTGCCCTGGTATCCAAACTAGTTGCACCTTATTGTGCCTTCCAAGTCTGTTTAGTGCTTGGACGCCATTATAAATTAGTCTAGAGTCCACTTTCGGCGCCGTAAGCGCTTTAAGGGCCGCTTGACTGTCACTGAGTATATAGATAGTCCGCCCTTTGGTTCACCTGTCTATATTCTCCTGTACACAAGCAATTATGGCGTATGTCTCCGCTTGGAAGACAGTTGCCAAACTACCCATGCTTACACTACTACTATAGTCATTTGCATAAATGCCTGCTCCCGTACCGGATCCCATTTTTGATCCGTCCGTGTACCATATACTGTCTTCGATACCAGACTTTGGTGGTTCTAGACCTTCGGCCCACTCAGCCCTGGTTGGAACTTTTGTTGTGTAGTTCCTGTGGAATACATACTTGGGTAGCATTTTGTCGCTTCCCATGTTTGTTATTCTGTCTAAGAGACCATCAGTCTCTATGTTTGTGTGCTTTGTCTTCGGCTTGCTATCGCTCCACAGTCCAAGAGTTCTTAATCTGTAGAGCGATTTGCGCGCCTCTGACTTAATCACCATGTGAAGTGGCGGTAGGTCCAGTAGGACTTCCAGCGCCGCTATAGGCGTGGTACGAAACGCCCCTGTTATAGCCATGCATGCTGTTCTCTGCACCTTTCTCAGGGCCTCTCTGCATGTGCTCATTAAAGTCCTTGGCCACCATACCAGGCTACCGTACAGTATTATGGGTCTCACCATCATGGTGTAGATCCACTTCAGTACCTTGGGGTTCAGTCCCCATGTTTTGCCATACGCTGATCTACAAATTCCAAATACCCTCAGGGCCTTTGTAATGGTGAGATCTGTATGCTTCTTCCAGTTCAGTTCCTTATCCAGTGTGACACCTAGATATTTCACGTCATTGGACAGTTCTAGTACCCTTCCGTACAGCTTTAACTGCTGTATTCCGCGAAGGGTCCTTTTCCTAGTAAAGGGTATTACTACAGTTTTGCCTGGATTAATGGATAATTGGTGACAGTCGCACCATCTCTCCACTTCCCTCAGTGCCTTGTTCATGATTTCTGATACCGTACTTGGGAATTTCCCATTAACCAGTATCACTAAATCATCAGCATATCCTACCATGTGGATGGGACCTTTATTGAGTTCTATCAAGAGTGAGTTCACCACCAAACTCCATAGAGTTGGTGAAAGTACCCCACCTTGTGGACATCCCTTTGTGGCCGTGGCCATTATCTCATCCCCTAAAAGAGATGACTTTATCAGTCTGCCATTTAGCATGTTGCCTATCCATTTACATATGGTCGGCTCTATACCATGTTTTGCAGCTGCTTCGCTAATAGCATTATACGTGGTACGATCAAACGCTCCCTCCACGTCTAAGAAAGCCGCCAGGCATAGTTCTTTATTCTCTATAGCCTGTTCAGCCTTGGTTGTTACCAGATGAAGTGCCGTTTCCGTTGACTTCCCTGGCTGATATGCACATTGTAGTTCGTGCAGCGGATGTCTCCTTAGTGGGCCATCCCTTATGTGTCTATCTACCAACTTCTCCAACGTTTTGAGGAAAAATGACGATAGACTTATCGGCCTATACGATTTGGCCTCACTGTAATCCGCCTTACCCGGTTTGGGTAGGTAGGTTACTTTTACCATCCTCCACACACGCGGTACGTGTGCGAAGGCTAAGCACGCCCTGTACAATCTGCTAAGGTGCGGGATTAGTACAGTAGCGCCCTCCTGTAGTAGAATGGGGTAGATTCCATCTGGCCCCGGGGCTTTGTAAGGTTGAAATGTCGAAAGTGCCCACTTTATCTTTTTATGATCTACTACCTTTTTAGACGTTTCCCAATTGTGTCTCGTTGTACTTGTGGTTTGTTCCAACGCACTAATTGTGCAATCGTCTGTTACGCTCTCGTGTATTACTGAGCCTGGGAAGTGTGTATTACACATTATCTTAAGGGTCTCTAGCCCCGTTTTCGTCATTGTACCGTCATTGTCCCTGATGGATGTAAGCGGGACCGACTTTGTGGTTGCTAATGCCTTTGTTAGTCTCATTCCTTCCGGTATTGACTCGATCTGATCGCAGTGGTTCCTCCACGCTCTCCTTTTCGCTTTTCTCACAGCCTTGCTGAGTTCTGTGAGTTTTTGTGCATAATACCCAAAGTCATTAGATGACTTTGCGTCATTAAATATTGCCCTGGTTTCCCTCCTGAGTTTGACTATTTCCGGGGTCCACCATGGTACCTTTTTAGCCAGGGTTTTCTTTTCCGGGCAGTTATTAGTGAAGGCCGTGTATACGGCTTGTACTATTTTGTCCGCTTCGAATTCTATGTCAATAATAGAGTTTAGCTTTCCTTTTGGGTCTCCTAGGTCCACTTTTAGGTCAGTTCTAAAGGCCGACCAGTCCGTGTTCCTAGGATTCCGTTTACGTACCGCATTTGTTTGTATTCTAGTTTGGTACCTAAAGCAAATGTATCTGTGGTCCGAAAGGGAGATGTCATCAGATACGTGCCATGAGTTGATTTTGCTACTAGTGTTATTAGAAGCCAACGTTATATCAATAACCTCCCCCCGCCTAGAATTGACGAAGGTAGGTTCATTGCCTTTATTCAGTAATTGTAAAGAAGAGCTTACCAGGAAATCCAATACCTTCTCTCCTCTCCTGTTGACATCTGAGCTGCCCCAGATGACATGGTGAGCGTTCGCGTCGCAGCCGATGATCAGGTTGGTGTTCGCCCGACTGCCGTATGCAACAAGATCCCGCAGTATTTGTGTTATGGGATCCGTTGCCTCGTAGGGGAGGTAGAATTGTGTAGAATAATATTACCTATGTTTATTATTCAAACCATTTATAATGGGATATAGGCACTCTGTGTAGTGTATATATCTTTAATATTTCTGCGTCATTTTATGTATTTTATTAAATATGTAATTATAATTATCAAAATAATTGAACCAATCATAGGTTTAACCAGTTATTGGAAATGCAAGTAACTTCTAAAGCATCGATAGTGATATTTTGTTGAACATTTTTCTACACGTCTTTCTATAAAATTTTCTTAAATTCTTCGTGAAACCCCTTTGAAACTCGAATCCAAGTAGTTAACTATTGGCCTCACGACTGCCTTAGAATTGGAGCAACAAACAAAGCATTCACCGTACCGCGGTGTTGCTCGGAGCGCAAATTACGAGGTATCCTGCTGGCTTCAAGTACCAGACAATTGTATCCTTCCCGAACCGGTGTAATTACCACTACTTGCTCAACCATCCTCCTTTTATATGTAAATAAGAACGATATCCATGTTTTAGAGTTCCTCAGCTTGCTATTTACTATAAATTATCGTAATGACTGCATTGAAGAAGGGAGTTAATTTTTTTTTTTAATAAGTTCAGTGTTTTACATACTTAAAACATTGCCCCACAAAACTGTAGTGACAGTTTGACTGTGGGAGCGGCAGTCTCTAGGTAAGGCATTTATTAACAAAAAATATTTAGTTATGTAGCGGGGGTGAGTGCGGGGTGCCAAGGGAAAGGCGGCGAGTTGAGGTAAAAAGTGTATTAACTTTGCAAGTATACCACTAGTACAGTCAACTGGAGATCGAGTGACGCGTTCCCCAGCCAGAGTTCATACTCTGGAGCGGATGCACGTGTGGTTGAGACTATAGCTAGCTATGAGCACGTAGTTCCACGAGGGAAGCAGGGGGGCTATAGCTAGATATGTTCAATTACCTATATGTGACTCGATACATTTAGCAATTCAGTCCGCGACCCCAACCAAACCAGGAAAAATCTTAACAGTGCGATGCAGGATTCAGTATGGGCGAGGCGCGGACGTAACAGCGACATCTAGTGGCGTGATGGGGTACTATTAGTACTCGCGCGGTGTGACACGAGTAGTATCGCCGTTTCTACACGTTTCGTGCGTCTTCCTCTGTAGATGGCGGTAGTGGTATGATTAAGATGCTACACAACGATTTACTTTCTTACAGACTCCCCCTCGGTTCCTGAAGACGACCCGGCGAAGAGAACCGTGTTTCATTAGCTTTCTCAATTCGTTGCTTTTCGTGGTCGGCCTCTTTTGCGAATCGGCCGTACCGGCTCGGGGAGTGTATTGCGAGTGTTGGTTTGCGCCTCGATTATAGCTTAGTGATTGATTGACGCTGACAGCTAGCGTTGTGTGTGAGCGTGAGCTCCGTTTGGCATTTTCAGCCCTTATGACGACACTTGGGTCGCTTGAGGTTCCACAATGGTTAACATAGCCTCGATGAGTGCTTGCACCTGCTTCTTGAAGGCGGAGTCCGGGGAAGCGTCGAATGCTGAGACCGAGGAGTCCGGGAATAGGTTTGCGGACTCTGGAGACAGCGTAACCTTTTGTTCTTCGATCTGGTGGCACGCATCCTCGAAAAGGGCGTCTTCTATCACATGATGCCCGTCGAACGTTACGACGTTTCTTTCATCGTAAGTTTTCCGCTTCGCTGGTACAAGATCAATCCTGCGTAGGGGTCCATAGGTCTGGTTGTCTTGGTCCGTTTGGTTTCCTTCAGGTTTAGCACGATTCTTCACTACGGTAGGGTTGGATGTGGTTGCTGGCTTAAAACTGGCGAAGTCTTCGCTATACAACTCGTGTACTTTTGTCTCTTCGCCCTTAAACCACCAGGTGAACTGAGGCAGGTCCAAAATCAGGTGCCCATCCTCGATGAACCCTACTCCCAGAAGTGTTCGGTGGTGTCGAGACTCCGGCAGCGCGAGGAACATGGTTGGGATCGTCCGGCCACCTAGCTCGACGTCGACGACAGTCGTCAGGACAGGTCGAGACTGAGGTATCCCATCTCCCAATGTTATGATGGCTCGTTCCGGAGTGAAAGTACACCCCGTCTGCCGCAGGTGGCGGAACAATTCTGGAGACGCGAGGCTTGACTTAGCACCTGTGTCTATGAGTGCTCCCTCCGTTATCCCTTTGGCCGAAATAAAGATTAGCGGCCTCTCTCGGGCATCAAGTTGCACACCGATTGCGTTAAAGCTGGTTCTAGTAGATGTGCTCCCCTTTGACTTGTGGCACGTGGGACAGTTGCTCCGAACGACACCGGGGGCGCCACACCCATAGCAGGAGAACTTAGGCATCATAAAAGCGGTGGAAGAGGTACTCGATGGTGCTGATGTCCTCTGGTCGGGGCCAGGTGTGTTGGGTGCGGTTGTACGTTCATCCGCCCTTTGTTTTTTTTGGCATTGGTCCACAGTATGGCCGGGCAGCTTGCAGTACCGGCAGCGCTGCCTGCTTTTCCTCTGCGAAGACTCTGGGACGTGAGCCGCTTCTGGCAGCGTTGCCGCCGACGATGATGAATCAGCGGTCGCGACCGGAAACGGGTTGGCGGTTTTCCACGTGTCCCGCAGTCGTTCTGCTGCTACCGCATCCTCCAGGAGCTTGTCATACGTCGTAAACGACGTTCTCGGGACCTTCTCCTGAATATACGGTGCGAAGGTCCTGCGCAAACGCTCTTCGAAGTCCTCCCAAGTGACGATCTTGTCCCGCATGCCCTGCCACCATGTTGCTGCGGCACCCTTAAGGAGGAGTGGAAGACCTATGAGAGCATCCTCATCCGATATGTGCTCGGCTCGCTTGTACGTGTTGACGGCTGCCAGGAATGCTTCCACGATGTCAGTTTCCTTTGCACCGTCGTAGGTAAGTGTGCAGCGTGTCAAGGATCCATTCCTCGGTGACATGGCTGTCATCATGCGCTCAAACTGGGCGTCCGTGAGCGTTACGGCCATGTTTGCAGATGACGCGGGCTTCCTTTTTCCTTCCGGGACCAGTTTGGGACCTGAAGATCTGCGTGGTGCTGACGTGGATGGTGAAGACACCTCTGACTTCGCTTCGCCCTTCATAGATTTCGGCACCACCCAGTAGTTGCGTGAGGTCGCTACGCCCCACGTTGGGCGCCAGTTGTAGCGGGGGGGAGTGCGGGGTGCCAAGGGAAAGGCGGCGAGTTGCAGTAATAAGTGTATTAACTTTGAAAGTATACCACTAGTACAGTCAACTGGAGATCGAGTGACGCGTTCCCCAGCCAGAGTTTATACTCTGGAGCGGATGCACGTGTGGTTGAGACTATAGCTAGCTATGAGCACGTAGTTCCACGAGGGAAGCAGGGGGCTTTAGCTAGGTATGTTCAATTACCTATATGTGACTCGATACATTTAGCAATTCAGTCCGCGACCCCAACCAAACCAGGAAAAATCTTAACAGTGCGATGCAGGATTCAGTATGGGCGAGACGCGGACGTAACAGTGACATCTAGTGGCGTGATGGGGTACTATTAGTACTCGCGCGGTGTGACACGAGTAGTATCGCCGTTTCTACACGTTTCGTGCGTCCTCCTCTGTAGATGGCGGTAGTGGTATGATTAAGATGCTACACAACGATTTACTTTCTTACAGTTATTCATTAGTAACAGTAGTAGTAGTAAATAGTATAACTGCGTTTTATATAAGTACATCTAGGTAATGCTTTTTTAACAGTCTCTTAAATTTATTCCTATTTTTTTCACGTATAATGGCTTCGGGCAAACTATTGTGTATAACTGTGGTTAAACGAATGTCATACGAGTGCATAGCAAGCGAAAGTTATCAGTAAAATTCTTACTTTTTACCCCTTATTATTTTGTTTTCCATCATTATTTTACAACTTCTATGTCCGTCAAGTGCAATGGGGTTGAAACACACGAGACTAAAGCAGCGAAGCATAGAGCAAACAATGTTGTGCGCCAATTTTCTGTTGGCGACGCTTCGAAAGAAAGTCTCGAGATTAAAGATGTTTTCAAAGGTTTCGGGAAGAGCCCTGTAGTCACGCTGACGCAGACTGATATATCGCCGTATCTCAAGAATATGGTACAGAATTTCGTTAACAACACTAACCTCCAGAAGTGTTTGTCTAAGTTGGAAATCGCTGTACATTCTAGACGACTTGGCGACAAGTGCTCTATCAGCGTTTTAAGCGACGACCTTAACGAGCTGAAAATGGCCTTCCAGGAGGACCCTAGCTTTCCTATGTTCAATACTAGCTTCAACATTGCGAAGCTTAAGTGTAAGATCTGCAAAAAAGTTTACTCTAGTGAAAAAAAGTTGCAAAACCATCAGGAAAACAAGCACATGATTGTCTACAAATCGAACGACAAGGCTAAGAAGCGGGTGACGTTCTCCGACCGCGTGATAGTTCATGAGGTGAAGGAATACCACAAATGCAGGAAATGCACGAAGATATTTGAGCAGTATAACTCACTCAAACTGCACATGAAGCAAAGACACAAGAAACGGGGCACCAACCGTCCAACGCAACCAGGTGAAGCTAGTGGGCGCGACGGCACTGTTCGTTGCGAGCAAGTACGTGGAGGTCAGGTGTGTTAGAAACGTAGTTATTCCCAGGGTTCCTGCTGTAAATTATACTCACGAAGACTAGTAAATATAAAGTTTATTCATAGACACATTACTATAGAATTAACAGAATATAAATTATCACACAACTTCTCTATCTGACAGCTAGTGGACGACTGCCCGCACCAGAGGGGTAATCACGTAACGTTCCGAACGCGCGTCGGTACGATTTAACTGTCAATTTTCTATGTATAAAGTGACATTTAGACCCACCCGACGTTCGTACAATGCGTCACGTGATCGACCCGCGCTGGCCCGCGCTTTTATGAACGATACCCATATGACATTATACATTTTAATAGTATTTGATGAATAGAACCAAAATTACAGAATGTATTAAATAGCTAACAGACGGCCATTCTGCCGTGGGGATGACCCCATCCCCAACTCCGCTCGGCCATTCACTGTTAGGTATGACCTCATGCCTTGATTTATTTATACACCATAAATTAAAATATGTTGAGAAGCATTGATTACAAGATTTCTACTTATTTTACATTACATTTTTAACTGTACTTATTTATCTTATTCTTGTATATATAACATAAATCTAACATCATTAATGATAGATATTTTCCAGAGTTCAAGAAATCAGTCCACAGTGTTATGTATATAAATAATTATTTATTTCACATTTTAACTGTACCCATTTATTTATCTCATTCTAGTGTAGCACAGATCTAAATACAAACAATGATTGATATTTTTAAGACTTCAAGAATAATATATCTATAAACTTAATAAAAATTAAAATTATCATTCACAGTTTATAATTACTAAGTGTAATTAATTAGTCCAAACCTGTCCAAATACTAGAGCCACACTAGGGGCACAAAAGTTTTAATCTAAGGACTGCACTGGGGGTAGATTTCATTATTGCAGCCATACTTGGGGATTCTCATTAATTTCAGTGGATAATCATCATTAGTGTTCACGCTTGGGAACTTCATTAGGTACCACACTTGGGGTCCATTGTTATCTACTTGTATTGGCCACACTAGGGGCTAACAGTAACACTTTAAGGATTCCCATTAATTTCAGTTGATAATCATCACTAGTGTTCACGATTGGGAACTTCATTAGGTACCACACTAGGGGTCCATTGTTATCTACTTGTATTGGCCACACTAGGGGCTAACAGTCACACTTGGGGATTCTCATTAATTTCAGTATATAATCATCATTAGTGTTTACGCTTGGGAACTTCTTTTGGTACCACACTTGGGGTCCATTGTTATCTACTTGTATTGGCCACACTAGGGGCTAACAGTCACACTTGGGGATTCTCATTAATTTTAGTATATAATCATCATTAGTGTTCACGCTTGGGAACTTCTTTTGGTACCACACTTGGGGTCCATTGTTATCTACTTGTATTGGCCACACTAAGGGCTAACAGTCACACTTGGGGATTCTCATTAATTTCAGTAGATAATCATCATTAGTGTTCACGCTTGGGAACGTCATTAGGTACCACACTTGGGGACCATTGTCATCTACTTATATTGGCCACACTAGGGGCTAACAGCAACACTCAGGGTCGTATTTCATCATTCTCTCACTGCTATCTATGCTGTAAGGGTCATAATAGGGAAAATAGTGGTAAGTGTATACGATGTAAGTCAGTTAATTAATAAATATATAAATTACTCAGATAATAGATGTAGTCAATTACTCTGAAAGAGAATCGTCAGTTGTGGAGCTTATTTCATCAGTAACAGCCCAAGTAACACAGAAGCGCTGTATATGATCTGAAAACCTGTCCACAATAGAATCCTAAGCTGTACAAGCCTGCTGAATAAGAGCATTAGAGGCGCCTCTAATGCTGATATAACTCTGATTTGGGCACAAATTAAACAGCTATTAGCTGAATAACTGTAACTAATGACATTATAACAGCATTATTTGAGCATTATTTAAGGTAACAGGCAACCCAAGAGCTGGACATTGACTGATTATGAGAGTATGTAATACCCATTACACAGTACAATGGCTGAATAGCAAAGTGTGTGTTACCTATTTTTCAGCACAAACTACCAGCCAGGATTTTTTTAACGCTTCTATGGAGTTGAGGAATCACAAGTGGCAGCATTGTGAATATTTTTCACTCCTCTACGACTCCATTTCATAAATTTTCATAAATGTCGTAACCGTTTGCGTGAACCACATTTCGTGACAGTGTTTGTGTGGAGCAATAGTTCGTAAATATAAAACTACTTGATTTTTTTCTCCATGTACGTAAAATTCGAATGGGAAAGAGAGTTTATTGTCAAATAGTATATGAATATAGATGAAAACTTTCACGCGCTCTCAAAATATTACTGTTTACTTAAAAATTATAGCAAAAAATAGGTTGATGATATGATGAAAAATAGGAATATTTTTATTTTGAACTTGTAATTTGGCGGGAGCCAGTTTACTTATAAAATCATTCGATTTTCTTTTCAAATCCAGTTGTTAGTTTCGTTGGCTAAATAAATATTAATTGTTACTATTATATTACGGTTAAATTAGACCCCACAAAATGGCTGCAATTCAATGTGCACTGTATTAATCACAATTAAATGGTATGGGCTGTTTAAGAATCCACTTGTGAACCACCAATAAACCTTAGAGGCGCTGAGAAAATGAGTCTTCTGATCTTATTAAACTGCATTAGTAGATTTATTGCCGACGCTAGTATAAGTATTCAGCTTTAACGGGGATCATGGGTAACATGTGACCTAATATATAGCAGTTTACTGTAATTTAGCATCATATTGATCATATTGATTCACTTATAGTGAAGATGTGGGCTATATAAGTACTATTATAAGATTGCGTGTAACAAGCTGATTACCAGTATTAAAGTTCTACTCTATGCAACTAGACGCATTATATCATTGTTAATTGAAGTCACAGAATAACTTACTGCATTACAGTACTTCACATGTTCTATCTTAGAATGCAAGCATTATAAGGGTACACTTTTGTCATTTAATTCAGAATATAGCTTAGTTTAAATCCATGAAAATGCTTATTTGCTGCTGAAAGTACCATTGATTGCTAAGAGCTGTATAATACTGAACTGTATAACAATATTAATGTTTGCAACATTAAAGTGTTGTCTCCGTGACGCTTAATAGCATTACTATACAGGCGAAAGCTTAATTTTCAGCTATTGTCGTTGGATGCTAAAGTTACCGATGTGGACATCTGTTACGTCCTATAATGCAGTATTGTGCTTATTGGGTGCCATCGTTATCCACGGTCTTAAGTAGTCTGCCGGGAAAATATTGCGCTACGCACGATATACCTGTAATTATCTAGGACGCGTGTTATCTGAAAGGGTCCCCGAAACTTTGAGGCTATCATCTTACTTTGCCTTTTTCTGTTTTATGATTGAGAATCATATCAAGATCGTCCTGCTGAAATACTTTAGTGGGTGCTTTATTTTTGTCAAAACGTGGTGGCACCAGTAATGGATACTTTAAAGAGGTCGTGTATTTTCATTAACAATAAAATAATAATGTTTACACTTTAAACAATGATTACGATCGAAAACTATAAAATATATTCGTAAGAAATGAAACATTAGCTTTTTACTAATTGAAGAGACATCTATAGATTTATAGGAAAATTTGGAAAAGCAAAAATATGTCAAATCTCCAGTTATGGACACTTCTCGAGACCCAGTAATGGACCGACGCCAATAATGGATACCCCAATAATGGACAATAGGATTATGCAATGATTTGGTATAGGTCCTTTTTATTCTGGCTTATTTACGGGACAGGAAAATTCGTATATCGTGAAATAAAACGTAAAAAATTCCAAATAAAAGTATTTTGGGTGTATTTTCCTGTAAGGTACCGAGTAATTTATAAACAAACATACACAACTTGGATCAGAAACAGAAGCAAATATGTGAAACGCGTTAAAGTTTATATCTCATTTGCATTTTTATTATTTTTCAATGTAAGTATAATACTTTTAAGACTGATCGATTTTGATGTTTTTATATGATTTCAATTGAAAGCGGCATAATGAGTCATGCGTTTACTTAAAAGGTGGGTGGCGACCACGTACCGGAAGGCGCGGCGTTAGTAAGCCTCCCACAAGCTGGACTGATAAAGGTCGCGGGAGTCCGCTGGCTGCGGGTGGCGCAGGACCGTTCACATTGCAACTCTTTGGGGGAGGCCTATGTTCAGCAGTGGATGTCTTTCGGCTGATATGATGAGGCGCAATTAATGCATGCTTTTACAGGTACACGCGATATTAGCTTAGTTCCCTTGAATCTAATGTGTTCATTCGACATGTTCATTCTAAGAATTTTTACCTTTACGAACTGGTAAACTCCCTGAAGAATTGAATATTCACTTCCAGGTCACACATATTTCCAGGTACAAAAAGTAGCCCAGTATGCTCGTTGTGTGTCCTTCAAAATATTTAACCCTTCTTCCAATACTGTGTCGTGGGCGACATGTAAGTTAATCTTTTCTAGCTCGGAGTCATCGCAATATAATATTAAACTAGAACTTGTGTTATAAACAACTACCGTAGGTAATTCAGTCAATGATTGCCCGATTAAAACATCAGTTTCTAATAGATGATCGTCCACAATGTACGCTACAATATTAGCCTCAACTGCGTCGACCACGACATAAACATTGATTTTACCTATCGGTACTATACTTGGGAGTATAAAGCAAATCCTTTAATTAAGGGGAGACCTGACTTTACTATAGTCACAGAATAAGTAATAGTACTACGTACAGAAGGTTCTCTGTTCACAAACTCCCTGTTTAGGTACGCCAAACGTGCCTAAACGTGGCCATCCCTTTCTATCGCATCCAACGCGCTGCAACCCGTGCGAGCGTCCCGTCCCAACGCGTGGCAGCTACTGAATAGATAGAGCCCTTCGAAGGGGCGACCGGCATGTACTTGTAGCGATAAACACAAATCGCGAGTGAGCCGCGCCTGCTATAGTGAGATGAGCCTCATCTGCCACTGATTTGCGGATAGTTTAACTCCATTTAAAGTAACAGATTTAAAATAGTAAAGTATTTAAAGTATTTTTTTTTTATTATTAATAACATCGTTATACGTCGTCACATCATTGTATTATAATTACATTCATGATTTTGTTATTATATTCATAATATTATATTTATTTATTCATTTTACTTACCTATATGTAAGTGTCATGTTTTCATGTTATATTTATTTATTATTGAATAATGCATAGTTCCTGTCATCAGGGAAGGTTCTAATTATTTTCTTTTGCCAATCACGCCAGGTCATGTTTAGCGTACTAAGACCCTGGAACCATTTCTTTGCATGACCTGCTAATTTTGTAATGGCGTAGAAAATAATCTGCTTTTCACTCCATTTATAAATTTTAGCGGTTTCATTATCCTTGCGAATCCAATTTATAGCCGATTGTTCATTAGCATCTGGGTTGTATTCGGGAATCACATTTTGCGCCCCTTCAAAGTGGTGATCGGTCTTATGAAACAAACGTGATAGTTCTCTTATAACGTCGATGTCACGGCGAGGTGTTGCATACGATCTTCTCTTACGCTTTGAGTACTTGCTTAGCCGTGGTTTTGGGCGCGATGATCTTTCGAATGCAGTCGATGAAAGTGAATCATCAAATGACGATGTGTTAGATTGGGAACCACGCCGTCGTTTCGTACTTTTTGAGTGTCAATTTTTAATATACTTGTAGTATAAGTCATCCGAGCGTCGTCTTCGAGATCTGCTACGGTTAATAGTTTGTCGTTTATGACGGCGGCGTTTATTACGCAAACTTGTCACAGACCGGCGTCTCCGAATGGGCAGATCATACCGAATTTTTCTGCGACTGCTGCGAGACTCTTTAGTTCGCCCACGATCGCGTAAGAGACGCCGGGGTGGTGGCGTATAGCCTGACGCTTCCGTGGACGACATGTTTCTGGTATGGGTGGAGACTATGTATGCATCCACAAAGTAGCAAAACAAGATAACAGGTAGGTATATACAAAAATGAGGAAAAGGAAGAAAGTAAAAGGGGTCGGTGAAGGAGAGAGGAAGAGAAGAAAACAATAAAATGTATCATTACGCAATGAGTAGGTAGCTACGTGTAACTGAACGTTGTCACCCTATTTTTCTTAAATTATTAATTAGTTTATATAAGTTGTATTTGTATTGTTCTAATTATGTTTTTTTTTTTTAACGCTTAGAACATAATTATTGTAGGTACTTAATGGAATTTAAGCAGCGTCAGCTGCGGTCATAAATACATGAAATAACAAGAAACACACACACAACAAAACAAAGGGTATACAAATAAACCCCAGAACGGCCAGAACCCAATCATGTATTCAAGTAAATTTTTCTAATACTCTCGGCCGGGAATCGAACCCTAGCTCTCTTACACACGCACGCCACCAGACGTACTATGTGCGTAGTCTTTGTTATCATAAACGTAGAAAGCAAAGAAACCGACACAAGCCCGGTCGGTACCCTACCTACTTCCGGCGGCTGTTGGTAGGTACGCTTTGCGATGACCATATTTACCTACTTACAACTTTTGTTAGTGCACCCTCAGATGTACTATAAAAGTACATAATTACCACACCCCCCGTTAAACATGTTTATAAAATAAAAAGTGAGCTTATCATTTCAAATCAGACACCTTTGTTTAGTTCTAGAGGTGATTACGCTTGTTTATAACACCTACTGTAAGTGTAATGTGAGTATCACCATTGCTCGCCACATTTAACTTTCAAGGCAAGTGACGTATAACCTACACACTTCGTTCTTAATTCTCGATACTAAGATTGTAAAATAATGTAATTGATATCTTTGTAAGTAAATATACAAACCAATTATGTAGTGATTCACATTATAATAAAGAGGTTACATACCAGCAGATTTTCTCTAAGGTTTTTACCACTTCTGAAATGTTAGAAACGTAGTTATTCCCAGGGTTCCTGCTGTAAATTATACTCACGAAGACTAGTAAATATAAAATTTATTCATAGACACATTACTATAGAATTAACAGAATATAAATTATCACACAACTTCTCTATCTGACAGCTAGTGGACGACTGCCTGCACCAGAGGGGTAATCACGTAACGTTCCGAACGCGCGTCGGTACGATTTAACTGTCAATTTTCTATGTATAAAGTGACATTTAGACCCACCCGACGTTCGTACCATGCGTCACGTGATCGACCCACTGGCCCGCGCTTTTATGAACGATACCCATATGACATTATACATTTTAATAGTATTTGATGAATAGAACCAAAATTACAGAATGTATTAAATAGCTAACAGGCGGCTGTCACCGAGGACGTTTACAACAAAGGCGACGTGTTCCGCTGCGAGCGGGACATATTGACCAACCTGGGCTTTTGCCTCTCGTGGCCAATTCCTGTGAGCTTCCTCCGGAGGTTCGCAAAAGCCGCTAATGTGACCTCCAAAAACTATAATTTGGCGATGTATTTCATCGATATCAGCCTGGTGGAATACAGTATGGCGCACTACCGACCTTCAGAACTGGCAGCCGCCGCTCTCTGCCTCTCTCTATACTTACTGACTAAGAAGCACCCAATAAGCACATCAATCAGTCGAAACTGATCATTTATCTATTGTTTTTTATCCTGTTTAGTTTACAATGTTACGCTCTTTTTATTCTTTCCAATATTCACCTTCTATTTTCTATTTGCAATCAATGATGATTTCTCCGGAAATTTTAGTAATTTATACTTGCAAATCCTTCACAATCTCCGTTTTATTAATTCATTCTTGCTGTACATGTTCTTAATATTTAAATATCCAAGCAAGCTCTTGGAAACCATGAGTAAACTCGTTTAAAGAGGCTTCAATTTGATACGTTCAGATTCACCGGAACCCATAAATTGAAACATTATCGTGCCGAAAACGCATTGTCGGGTATCCTTATACTTAACAGCGCTTTTAATAATGATCTCCGCTTTAAGTAATCGTGGGTCGTGTACGTGGTAATTAGCGTCTTGTGAATTAACCTTTTTTTTAATATCAATAACGTTCCTGAGTAATGTCTGGGTGTTTGTTAAGACTCGGGGGCATTGAGTTTGTTTAATATGCCAATAATGTATTTAATTGAAGAACGTTATTAATGATGCGAAATCTTATTCGGTGGTCCGATTGACTAATGAGTCAATAATGATTTATATTTCAAAAATGGTACTTCCGATGGATCTTCTTAAATCATTTTTTTTTTGTTGATAGTACGGGCATATAAATAAACATCGTGGTGGTATTTATTAAGGTTTGTTAACAAAAACTTGAAAGTAGATCAATTTAGTGAATGACTTACCATCTGATGTACTCACAAATATATGTGATAAACCGCAACATTGTAAACGTATAATGAAATCTGCTTGTATATTCCAAACCTGATAGTAATAATTAATGAAATAGCTAATCTAAATAACTGTTGCCGCCGTAGACGTGCATGCAGTTTTTGGACCCTAAGCCGCGGCAATAGGATAAGAAACGGTATGCACATCTCCAGCGTGCTCCCAAGTGCTTCACAGCATATCACGTCATAATGTCGCATTTTGTGTAGGCAATCGCCGTGTGCGCTTTATTTTTATAAGCTTGTTATCCTATGTATAAACTTAATATTAATTGAGTGAATGCAGTGGCAGTTAAACCCTGCTGGGTTTTGTCCGCTGCCTGGCCATGTATTGTAAAATAATTATATATATAAATAAATAAATAAAAATAAAAAAAAAAGATTCCCAAGACAACACTGTCACTATTAAAGTAATAACGCTAAGGGCAGGTGACAAAAACATGAGAGCGCGGGATCATTGTTTTTGAAACCAGTTTCGAATGATTCTTTAGAATGCCGTTGGCGAGCTTTGATGAGCGAGGGATCCTGTTTTCGAATCTGATCGTGAAGTAGAAATACTACTCACGAATGTAATCCTGGTGGCGTAGCAGACAACTTCAACGACTAGGCAATTTATGTTCAGAAAAATACTTTATCGTCGTAAGACTTGTCGTTAATACAAAAGTCCCTGCTAAAATAAAAAATTAAATAATTTGGCTGTTGGAAAACTTAGTATTAAAAATATTATTCAACATAGCAGTGGAGTAAAGACCTTACATACATCCAATTTCCATTACGCCTACGGCCTCGCAAATTTGTTTTGCCCATACCGTCCGCCATTTTGGATTTTTTCCAAATTTTTTTTCTTTTTACAACTCTTGAGCCCCTCAAGTCCCCGCATGCCAAATCTCGGCGCGCTGCGACCAATTTGAAATTTCAAAAAAAAAAACTTTTTTTTTTCGGCCAAAAAAAAATGCGATTGTACTCCTCTTGGGAACCTTTATGACATTTGGTCGGGTCCCCTATTCAAAAGTCGAGCGGTTTGGCCGGAAAAAAAAATCGAAAAAATTCCCC
This sequence comes from Epinotia brunnichana, assembly GCA_963854355.1. NCBI lineage: Eukaryota > Metazoa > Arthropoda > Insecta > Lepidoptera > Tortricidae > Epinotia > Epinotia brunnichana. The sequence goes on from CAWKZR010000023.1 coordinate 228,161, forward strand.
ATACAAATTTTTTTTTAAAGCTAGAAACTTTTTTTTTTGGTTTTCAGAATCTAGAGCCATATAGGATCCCGCTAGCCAAATTTCAAAGGTCTAGGACCATTTTGAAAAAAAATTAAAAAAAAACTTTGTTTTTTTTTAATTTTTTTTCCGCCATCAAAAACTGCACGCGGTTCCCTATGACATTTGGTCGAGCACCCCTAACCTAGCTGTTACCGTTTAGCCGGGCAGTAGAGCAATTTTTTACTCAGAGCCAAATCCGAAAAAGTCAGATTTTTCTGGTGGTAACCTCGCCGACCTCTATACACCCATATCAAAACCTAACCTCCACCATGACTCCTTCCCGGAGATCAATTGTGTCACCGGAAATGAGTGGTATTGCAGCTTTATATAATATTATTAACTAGTTTTTTGGCTGCGGCGCGGCGCGCGAGCGCGCCGCGGTACCGTGGTGTATGACCTTCGACTTAATTATTCAAAATCTGCCTGTATTTTTTTGGTTTTTGTATATCCAAGGAAAAGGAAAGTAAGAGTCCGCTGGATGCGGGTGGCGCAGGACCGGTCATTTTAGCACTCTTTGGGGGAGGTCTATGATGATGATGATGATGATGATGATATATTTTGTTAATTATTATTATTATGATATATTTTGTTAATAATTAATATATTAAAACATGACGCCTGCGATGAATGAATAGCAGAAAAGGATGTTAAGCAAATAGTTTAGTTGACGCGGCGGTATCCTTTCAAAATTAGACAATGTGAGTGTGCTAAGTTAGTATAAGGAAATATTAAAATATTGAATTTCTTTAAATATTTCTCGATTCAATATATCTTCAACTCGATCTGGTTGAAGCCGCATTTTAGATTTACTTTAATCATTCAACATTATTATTTGTCTATTGTATACTAAGTTTATTTAGATATCAATTTCGATATACCTAATTGATTTGTGTTTAAAATTACATTAGGATGTTTTCTCCTTTATTACAACGATCAATGGAATATAAGAAATATATAACCTAAATATAATGTGCGTGGTATGTACGTTGAGCTCCTGGTAGTTGAGAGCAAACACCTGCCTAGAGGGCGCTTACTTCGTAGCATCTCTCCGCTACTTAGCGGGAAAACCACCGCCATTGACTATGAGCGTTGCTATTCTTGGCAGTGAACGTAAGACGCACCAAGTTGAAAGTAAGAGGTTTGCGCTTATCTCTAATTGTCAACACAATGAATCTTAAAATAATTCAGCACAGTTACCACAAGCTGTATTTCGGCGCGGTACCTACACTATTCATTTCTTTCTATTTAAAAAGAATCAGAAAGTGTTCGATAGTCTATCTCACCGTGATGCAACTTGTGATAACTGTGCTGAGTCGGCAACCCTCTTGCCATGCACCATTTTTAGTATGAAAGTGTACATGTTTTTAGTTAGGTATTCAGTAGCTTATATTTAGGATGATATTCCAATCATTCAAGATCTATGCCCAATGTATATTGCGCCTCACTCACTCTTTAAGCAAAATGTGAAACTTGATCGAAAATCTTGGACAGAAATTTGACGATTGAAATACCATCTTAATTGGCGGGACTGTGTCGTTCTCAGGCTTAAGGTAGTAAAAGGCTTCATAAACTAAAAAATTAGTTACGAAAATGTGAGCAAAAACGTTTAGGTATGTTATTTCCTTAAACGTGTTTACACAATTAATAGGTAATTGAAACAATGGTTTTGTAATTTTATTTTAATAAATAAATAATAAAATGAAGAACACGGCGAAGCTGGTCACGTTGATGGCTGTTAGTGAAGTAGAGGCTGCAATCGATTCGTTCAATCTGAAAAGAAAATATACGTTTTTTATTACAAGCTTTCTATTTTGCAATGTATGTATGTACTTAACTAACTATGTAAGTATGTGGTATGTATGTAAATATGTTTGTTCGGGTGGAATCTTGCAATATCACGCTAAAATATGGCTCGGCCGCGCAAAAACGCCGTCGTTTTTCTTAGAAAACGGCCCGGGCCGGATACGGTCCATTCTAGCGTGAATCACATTGTTTTTGTAGCGCAATATTTGTTTTGTTAATTTTAAGCAACACGCACGTGTCCTTTAAAATATAACTGAAATGAGTTACACAAATTAAATTATAATAAAAAAATTAATAAGCTATTCACCTCTTTTTTAATGCTGTTCAGTGTATGACAGTAGGTGGCTGGGGCGGCGGTGGCTGTTACACAAGTAGGTATCTGGAAAAAAAGAGAAATTGTTACTTTAATGTTAGGGTGATATTAAAAAGGCATCTAAGGTGTGAATAAAAATAATTGATGTTATTTTTCAATCCATATAGTCCAACTACCCATAGGGATCGCAGCATTTAACAATTTATCAAGATAATTCATAGCTACATAAGGCGTGCACCACACTGAAACGGCATACGGCGAGGGCGAGGCGCAGGCAGGTATAAGGCGCAGCGCGTTTCAACCTATTGTAGACCCTTATTACAATGAAATAAGGTCCGTTGGTGAATTGAACCGAGGTGCCTGCGCCGCGCCGCGTCTGTGTAATCTAAAATACGTCTCCTTAGTACATTTTTTATACAAATGTTTTGAAGCGGCATCCAAGCGGCATCGTGCCTGCGCCGCGTCCTCGCCACTCCGTCTCTGTGTGGTTCACGCCTAAAGTCGCCGTCATTGGACTTTGCTAACTATGTAAACAAACAATGTATTGAAATTGACATTTAATGTCAATATTAGAATGGCGGTTTGTTTACATAGTTAGCAAAGTCCATTGACGGCGACTTTAGTAGATATAGGGGAATTACGATTGCAGCTTCGAGTTGATACCCTTATTATCATAGTGGTAAAGAACTTTTTCAGAGCACAATATTAACGTAAGCCCGAAAATCGAAGCTCACGCAGTTTCACATTATTCCATAGTGTTTGTTTACAAGGGTTTATCATCATTTCATAAATGATCATATTAAAAATGATTCACAAACCTACTCCTTTTCCATTTCGTAAAATGTTCTTAGTATAAATAATTATTTGACAAATATTCATTTAGCAAATGTTACATTTGGTTGTTTAATAAAAATCATATATATATATATATATATCTGTTATATCAGTTGAATAGCCAAGACACATTCCTGTAGTTAATTCATAAAAAAGTATAGTATTGTAAAATAATATGGTTCTGGTTCTGGGGTAATATATTTTGTCGGTCGGGTCGCAGTTCAACCTAACACTTCTCCTCGCTTCGCTCGACGTCGTACCTATACCGACCTGCCTTAGAGTAGAATAGGTACATAATCCACTTATTATGTCAGCACAGGTCATGTTGCTTTTTAAGTTAGGTATGATAATAATGTAACGGGTTACTATTATGTTGCATAAAATTGATTGTCATAATTTTATTCTCCATAACAGCCCATGGCAGAATCACCATTTCGCAGAATTACTTTTCGCATAAATTTCATTGCATACAGTCATTTCGCATAACTTCCTTAGGCAGAATAGTGCATTGGCATAATGACGATTGTAATAATAGTCCTATGATCGATGGCATACTGTAATTTGGCACAACGTTCTTTGGCAGAATCGTACAATGGCAAAAAAGGGTAATTAGTTATTTGTTTCACAAGGGTGCAAAATAGTATATTTACGGCGAGGGCGGTGTATTGAATTCTGATCGTAGCGAGGGATCCTACAATATAATCCTGAGCGTAGCGAGGGATTCTAATGTAGGATCCTGAGCGTAGTGAGGGATTTAAGTGTTAAGATTTAAGATGTAGATAATTTTGCTCCTGAGTGACACATACACCGACTATGAGGAAAAACAAAATAGCCAATGAATAAATTAAAAAAGTGGCTTGAACAGAAAAGTAACATTTCGTTCCCTCTCGTCGGGGACTAAAACTTACTTTTCTGAATGAAAGGTGTGAAAAATAATTTGTTTACCTTCTTTTTTTTACTTCTGGTCACATGCAGCATAGGTGTAGAACAGTGAGGCGGGACGCGTCGTTTTTGAAGATTTGAAATGACTACCAGCTATTATGTGTAGTTCATTGTTAACTGTAATTTTTCAACCAATAGATTATCTAAAATAAAAAAAAAATTTAGACATGAAGAACGACTTGATTGTTTTCGTTCTACACGTTTCTCATTCGATATGGAAACATGCAGGTAACAGGCAGCAACCACGTGAAGGATAACAATCAGTCTTGCCTGAGAGATCATTGCAACTGTGAGCTACCTCTCAAAACCATTTGCCAAATTAACCACCAGATAAGGTTTATTTAGTAGTTAAAGTAGATGCAAACCCAATGCAATCGCAACCGGTTGCAAATGTGTATTGCCTTGGACTCGCCTCCGCCCAAACGGGAGACCACCTCTCCCTGTGTAATGAGTGATGATGATGAGTATATGTATTACAGCAATATGAAAAAAGCAAATGTGTAAAACGAATGAAATAAGGAAAGCATTACGCGAGTATACGTCACAATGATGTAGGTAATTACCAAGTGAAAAGAATACACAAAACGAATTTATGAAACTATACAGATTAAATATACATCAATAAATCGGACCATACAATTTAATAAATAACCGAACTGGACGTATGACAACGTAGTCTGAGGATCGTATTGTTTGATAACAATCAGCATTGGAAGAGGGCAGTTGAATGCTGTATGAATTAAGATAAAGATGACGGTCACCATCCTAAGAAATAATGCAGCTCGAGCTGCATTATTTCTTAGGATGACAGACGGGTTCGTTTAATAAAGAAAACGACGTTAAAGCCAAGGACAGAACACACGTGTGGCTGTCGGCAGAGGAGAGAACAAAATGACGGTACTGAATGCATGTGCAACTGACGTATCACGGGGAGTGATTCCGAAGGAGAGATTCGTATAGGTGAGTGTTACACACTGTGCAGCGCACGGGTCGACCGAGGGGTGCGAGTTGGCCGTCTTTGCTGCTGATTGGTCCTCTTCTGTGGGCCAAAGGTCTTTTTTATATACAGGTGACAAGTTCAGCGACACGACACGAGGCGCTATCAGTCGACTATGGGATCATAGTCGACTGATAGCGCGCGCGTGGTGTCACCGTTCCTGTTACCTGTACGTAAAAAAAACCTAAGCAACAGAGGTTCCAGTGTACAGCGAACGGTGAGTGTGTCTCTGTTGACGATCTATTACATTCCACTGACAATGTCAATTAACATTGGTTTCTAGAGGATTGAGAATTGACTTAAATATATTATACAAATAAAACTAATAAATAAAACGTGCGGTGTTTGTAATGGTACAGGTGACATTGTAAATAAGTTTTCAAAGTTGGTTTTATGTTAAAAATTATATATATCAGTTTTAGCTATTGTCTATATGAGTGCGTGCGGCCTGTTGAATATTATTTGAAGACGTAAGTCAGTTTATCACATTCAATATGATTAAAGTTTGAAGTGGTCAATCGACAGATTTTCATTACATTATTTATTTTATATGGATTGGTTTAGCAAATCGCCTTTTAAAATGATTTCCATGAGTCGCGATGCATTTACTCTACAAATTATTATTTATTTGTCTATATATGTTTCTTAATTGCAATAAATGTAGATTGCTTCTGCTCAAGCAGGTACTTAATAGTCGAGTAAATGCCACATGTAATTATTTTATAATGCGGTTTGTTCTGGTATTTTATTGAATATTGTACTAAATGTATTTTAAGACGTGAAACAAAACTTATCGATATAAGGAACCACCTTATATATATATATAACAGCCTTCCAAGTCGCGATGCAAATACTACATTAATCAATTAATATTTCGATCGTGAAGAAAAGGAATTGATTAATTTAGCATGTGCCATGTAAAGCAGTATCATAAGGCAGCAAACTTAATTAGTGTAATATGACGGTTTATTTGAACTGGGTGAACACATAATCTTACAAATTGTAAATGTACCTACTTATATCAAGTAAATCTCGGAATACGTCAAATAACAATGAATTAAAGCGTGATATGCTTAACTAATATTATGATAATTCGCATAATTTTTTTTGCGAGTAACGCATCATTCTTTTTGCGTTTGTATAACGTTTTTCTTTTTTACGTTTATGTTTTTTTTTTTTAATTATTAGTCTTTTTTGACGGATCGGTGTGATGGTGTTTTCCAAATTGGCGGGATTCACAGATTCTTCTCAATCTCAGCAGCATGTTATGAATCTTCATACAATCATGTTTTCGTTCTTCATGTTTTTCATATGTTTACAATATGGTTGGTACATTTTTATATTCACATTATTAATAAGGTATATTATACATTTTTGTTAGTTTTTGAATATTATACAATTAATTTTTTCATTACAATTATTGAGTGAGTTACAAAAAATATTTAAATTAAATAGAATGATGTCTAATAAAAAATCAACTTTTAATTTGCCATTTTTGCATCTTACTTTACGTTTCTTCTTGTTCACGCTCATAGTGCTACCTACGCCGTAGTCCGAAGCAACTTCATTTCCATTATGTTTAGTTGAAAGCGCTCGTATCACTTTGATGATATTTCGAATGGGTTTTTTCAGTAGACGAGTATGCGTCTGTGACTGGAACTGATGTTTGTTCTTGATTAAAATTAAATTCATACGGAAAGCATGTGCGAAAACTTGAACTGAAGAGAGGATGTTGATTGAAGTTAGTTAAACAAAAACCAATGTACTTGTTTCTTTTTCTTGCGTAGGTTTCTTCACTTATTGCCAATCAAGGTTGAGTTGCTATCGCTAGACACTGCTGCATCCAAATTCTCTTCTGGTCGTATGTAGCGGTGTAACGTTCCATTGGACTCAAGAGAGCTACGACGAGAGGGTGCACCTGCGTTTGCGCGTACGTTTCTGCACTTTAATATACCCTGCGCACTTGACTGCTTCCGAATAGAGGACTGCCATCAACGCCAGAGTTGAAGAAGTCGCCGAGGTTGAAACCGGTCAGGAGAGAGTAATATATGTGACTCTGATGAAGCTGCAGGCGTCCATAGACTGTGGTCATTTTATGCATACCGTCGTAATGTTACTCGTAGTGTTCCAATAAATTGTAGTGTTGATAAATTGCATTGTTCGATGGTTTGCACGCCGGTTGTATTTGGCGAAAGAAGTGAGGCCTTCGAAAGTTTCTTCACAATTGGTAAGGAGATTAAAGAGATGAAGTGGTTGTAGATCTTCTAGTATTTTAACAACGTTTCAGAGTTGAAAATGGCAAATTATAGTTTTAAATTTGAGGAATTTAACCAATTATAATCATTAAGTACAAAAATATTCAAGCTCATGTTTGTTAACCGAATCGTGACATACTCTGAGGCTTAAATTGAATATAATGCATGTACAAATTGATATGCCTTTCAAACTAAAGTTATTATGCTCCATTTTTTTTTTTATTTGGTATAACATAATTTAATCTGTGTACTTTGATCTTATGATTAAATATAACAAAATATAACAGATCGCTGGTTCAATCAGTATATTATTATACTGATTGACCCAGCGATCTGTTATATTCGAATCAATCATCGTTCAAATAATCGGTCATTTGTCACGTAATGCGGTTACAAGAGTCAACTTGCTCAATTACTATGTTACTATATGCGTGTATTAGATACATTTGTTTAGGTGTTGTCGCGTTCGATCCGATACGAGTGTTTATTGTGATATACTAACTAAGCGAGCGGCCTGTTGTGACCAAATCGCGCGTCGCGTTACACATGCTGAAATAATCAGCCATATGTCACGCGATGCGGTCACAAGAGGCAGCTTGTTCGATTACTATGTCATTATTTGCGTGTATTACAAGTTTCGATTTAGATGTTTCAAACAAAGGTGCCTTTGGCTTAGCAAAGGCTGCTGAGGAGTTGATTTACTCCATCATGCATTAATTATTGTTCAAAACTGTCATGTTGGATGTGATACGAATGTTTATAGTGATAAACTAACAAAGCGAGCGGCCTTTTGTGACCAAATCGCGCGTCGCATTACACATGTTGAAATAATCGGCCATATTATGTCACGCGATGCGGTCACATGAGGCAGTTTGTTCTATTACTATGTCACTATATCAAATCAAAATCAAATCAAAATAATTTATTTCAGTAACTTATAAATACGTATACAAGTATCTGTGCTGGTGCCTCTTTTTAAGTATATAATATACTTGTGCTAAGAAGATCACCGCTCTTCCACATGCGTGAATTACATGTTTAGATTTAGATGTTTCCAACAAAGGTGCCTTTGTCTTAGCAAAGGCTGCTGAGGAGTTGATTTACTCCATCTTGCATTAATTTTTGTTCAAAACTGTCATGTTGGATGTGATACGAGTGTTTATAGTGATATACTAACAAAGCGAGGCAACTTGATCGATCATTATGTTACTATATACGTGTATTAGATAAATTTGTTTAGGTGTTGTCGCGTTAGATCCGATACGAGTGTTTATTGTGATATACTAACTAAGCGAGCGGCCTGTTGTGACCAAATCGCGCGTCGCGTTACACATGCTGAAATAATCGGCCATGTGTCACGCGATGCGGTCACAAGAGGCAGCTTGTTCAATTACTATGTCACTATATGCGTGTATTACATGTTTAGATTTAGATGTTTCAAACAAAGGTGCCTTTGGCTTAGCAAAGGCTGCTGAGGAGTTGATTTACTCCATCTTGCATTAATTTTTGTTCAAAACTGTCATGTTGGATGTGATACGAGTGTTTATAGTGATATACTAACAAAGCGAGGCAACTTGCTCGATCATTATGTTACTATATACGTGTATTAGATAAATTTGTTTAGGTGTTGTCGCGTTGGATCCGATACGAGTGTTTATTGTGATATACTAACTAAGCGAGCGGCCTGTTGTGACCAAATCGCGCGTCGCGTTACACATGCTGAAATAATCGGCCATGTGTCACGCGATGCGGTCACAAGAGGCAGCTTGTTCAATTACTATGTCACTATATGCGTGTATTACATGTTTAGATTTAGATGTTTCAAACAAAGGTGCCTTTGGCTTAGCAAAGGCTGCTGAGGAGTTGATTTACTCCATCATGCATTAATTATTGTTCAAAACTGTCATGTTGGATGTGATACGAATGTTTATAGTGATAAACTAACAAAGCGAGCGGCCTTTTGTGACCAAATCGCGCGTCGCATTACACATGTTGAAATAATCGGCCATATTATGTCACGCGATGCGGTCACATGAGGCAGCTTGTTCTATTACTATGTCACTATATGCGTGAATTACATGTTTAGATTTAGATGTTTCCAACAAAGGTGCCTTTGTCTTAGCAAAGGCTGCTGAGGAGTTGATTTACTCCATCTTGCATTAATTTTTGTTCAAAACTTTCATGTTGGATGTGATACGAGTGTTTATAGTGATATACTAACAAAGCGAGCGGCCTTTTGTGACCAAATCGCGCGTCGCGTTACACATGCTGAAATAATCGGCCATATGTCACGCGATGCTGTTACAAGAGGCAACTTGCTCGATCATTATGTTACTATATATATACGTGTATTAGATAAATTTGTTTAGGTGTTGTCGCGTTGGATCCGATACGAGTGTTTATTGTGATATACTAACTAAGCGAGCGGCCTGTTGTGACCAAATCGCGCGTCGCGTTACACATGCTGAAATAATCGGCCATGTGTCACGCGATGCGGTCACAAGAGGCAGCTTGTTCAATTACTATGTCACTATATGCGTGTATTACATGTTTAGATTTAGATGTTTCAAACAAAGGTGCCTTTGGCTTAGCAAAGGCTGCTGAGGAGTTGATTTACTCCATCTTGCATTAATTATTGTTCAAAACTTTCATGTTGGATCTGATACGAGTGTTTATAGTGATATACTAACTAAGCGAGCGGCCTGTTGTGACCAAATCGCGCGTCGCGTTACACATGCTGAAATAATCGGCCATATGTCACGCGATGCGGTCACAAGAGGCAGCTTGCTTGATTATTATGTCACTATTTGCGTGTTTTATATGTTCAGATTTAGATTAATTATTGTTTGAAATTGTTATGTCCAATCCGATACGAGTGTTTATAGTAATATACTAATGAAGCGAGCGGCCTGTTCTGATTGAAAAGCGAATTGCGGTCGACATGTTCAAATTTCAAATCGAATGTACTTGATATAACAATAAAACAATTGATGGTAAATGTTAATAATTTCAATAGCTGCATACTACAAAGACAATAACCATAAGTGATATTTTGTGAGTATAAATGAGTAACGAAAATAAAAAAAAATCCTATTATTATATGTAAATGTAATTATCGTCTAATCGCCTCTAACGATTGTTTTTGTGTTAGAAAATTGATACCTACGGGCTATTATTGTAAACTATTTTTATATTTTAACGGATTTACATGTCACCTTGCTACGGAATGAGGCGCTGGAGGGCTGAATAGTTAAATGCGTAATAATGAGATATTCTGCAAATTGTAAATTAGGATATTATTGAAAAAAAAAAAAAAACGCTAGATATAAATTTGGATAAAAACAGCTGTATGTATACATACGAAAATAATTGATAAATACATATATAAATAAAAATAAGGGATTGAAATAAGCTCGACCATGAATAATAATTCCGGCCGAGCTTATTTCAATCCCTTATAACAGTCAATTCTCAATCCTCTAGAAACCAATGGCAATTGGCATTGTCAGTGGAATGTAATCGATCGTCAACAGAGACACACTCACCGTTCGCTGTACACTGGAATTTCTGCATTACAGCTCGCAGAAAGGCCAATCAGCAGAAAAGACGGTTCGCTCGCGCCGCCCGGTCGACCTGTGAGTTGAACAGTATGGTAACAGTCACCCTTACGAATCTCTTGTCCAAAACCACTCGCCGGAATACGTCGGCTGCAGTTACATTCAGTATTGCCATTGGGTCCCTCTTGCCGAGTGCTACTCGCGTGATTTGTCCTTGGACCCAACATCGTTCCGTATTAAACGGTCTGCCGTCTTTATGTCAATCCAAACAGCGGCGACCGACTCATCCACTGCCGATTGTTATAAAACTGATATCACATCTCAGACTACCGAGTCATACATCAAGCGCAGCTACGCAAAAAATACAATGGTAAATTTAAAGACATACACTCCCCCTGTAAGGATCGATAAAGGCATAGGGTGTTTATTTTCACACAACAATCAACAACATACAATTGTCACAGACTCCCTGCAATATAGTTTTTGTTATCTCACTCGTTAATGTTGTGATGAATGTATGAAATAAAATAAAACATATTCACGGTTGCGACGTCAGCATGTTTGTATGGATAGAAAAAACAAAATAAAAACAAATTACCTACCCGAATTAGAGGTGAACAATTTACAATGTTTTAGGGGAAGCTCTACTTTTACATTATTTCAACAGTTGCGGGTATACTACATTATTTGCCATACATCTATTATTAATGACCCTATCAGCTATAATTAAAATTTTAATATCCTCTCTCTTTTGAACGCGGCCTAAAGCAACATATAGCTGCCCGTGACTGAATACATCGGAACGCAAATCGACGCCTACCCGGCTGATGGTCTGGCCCTGACTCTTGTGAATGGACATCGCGTAGCACACCTGTAACGGAAACTGTTTCCTTAACATCTGTATCGGACTATTCTTCTCTATTTCGGCCTTGAATGAAATACGCGGGATCAAGAAGTGTTCGTTGAACTGATTTCGCTTTCTAACTGTAATGAGGTGTGGTGTGGCCGCTACTACAATCACTTTGGTTCCGTTCACTAAACCATCCGCAAAGCTGAGATTGCGGATGATCATGCAAACGCAACCAACCTTTAACACTAAATCGTGTTCCGGCACGCCCTTGGGTTGAAATTTATTTAGTACCTCCGGCCCTAATAAAAGTTGATCGGCGTCATCACTATCGGTTTTATCAACGGAGAAGAAATGCATCGGTTCTGTCGGTAAGAGTGATAAGATTGAGTTGTTGATCTCCTTGACGCCCGCGTTGTGGGTGGAAAGTATAGCGCGACCGGCGCATATGTCGGGTTCGTCCATGACGGCAAAGGGAAAAACGAAATCAATCAAATCGCTCAGTGATGTTACGTGTGGAATATCAGAGAGGTCGATTAAATTTTGAACATTTCTACCTACTTTGACGCGCGCGGCCGGCAAAAGGTTGGATCCTATGTCGAGTAAAAATTTCGAGAACTCGGGATCAGTTTGTCGTTGGGAAGTCACCAGTGAGAAAATTCTTAATTTTTGCCAGACCGGCGAAGATTTTACCGAACAGTTTACTACGTCCGAGTCTGTCAGTGCGTTCGTCACCACGGGGGGAATCTGACGAAAGTCGCCAGCGAAAATAACTACTTTACCACCAAAAATCAAGTTAGATTGCATTAGATCTCTAAGGGATCGATCGAGCATGTGAATTAAATATTTATGTGCCATAGGGGCCTCGTCATAGATGATGACGTCAGAATTACGTATAAGATCCGCTCGTTGAGAACCGTTAGTCATGTTCCAATATCCAAGGTCGTCCGGAAGACTGATGGGAAATTTAAATAAACTATGAGCTGTCATACCATTCGGATAGTTTTGTGCAGCTATTCCCGAGCTAGCTGCACACAACACGACACCGTTCAATTCGCCGCGCACGTACGATGTAATTAAATTTAATAGCAACGTTTTCCCTGTACCTGCCGGACCATCAACAAATATTGCCGTGTCGTGTTTTTCGCGGAACTCTTTGTTTGTAACTAATTTGTGTACGTAGTCGTACACGGCCTGTTGATCAACTGAAAGTTTGGACGACCAAACACCTACGAATTCATTAAGTAGCTCCTTGTCGTATTCGACGCGTTCGCGGCCTAGTTCGGTGGTATCGTCCTCTACCACCGGTAATCCCTGCTCGCTCAGGTTGCTACCGTGCCTGAGGAGTAGCCTATTGATGATGATGAGACTTTTCTCATGTGCCCTAACTAATTGACTCGCCGGAACCCTTCTGGTGAAATCTTCGCTAAGTTGATCTTTGAAACTTTCCCACAGAGGCGAGACTGGGACGCCGTTGACCGCTAACATGACTAAAAAGCGGCGTAAACGCGGCGCGGTCATAAAAGTAGAAGCTTCCTCCATTGCTCTGCGGTACTCGGACTCATCATCAGCTATTCCAGTTGCTCTCGCTGCATCTTGGAACGTGGTGCAATCGTCACCACCCAGTCTGATGAGATCCTCAAAACTACGACAGGGGAACGCGGACAAGAGCAAGCGCAGATAAAATTGTTCACCTCTATTTGGAGCGACCCAAAACAGACGCGTGACCGGTTGACCCCTCAATCTAAGCGTGGCGAATTTACCGTTGGATAATTCGATAATTTCGGTGCCTTTAATATTCGGACGACTATGATGAATGATGAATTTATCGTAAAAGTCCATGTACGTGACATTGTCAAATTCCTGTGGTCTCGCGAAATACGAGATCAACTTGCTACCTGACCCTTGTATAGCTTGCGGTATGTTGCCTGCCTGAAAAGCGACATTCTGTTTATCTGGCAAATGTACCGGAAGCATGATGACAGGTGGTTCATGAGCTGTTAAATTGAAATTCATTATCCTCCACGCCGCGTCGCACGAACCAATGTACCTTTTGGTTACATAAATTTCAATTTCATTGTTACGGATCTCGTCTGGAATTAACGCTACACGTGCAGCATCCGCGCCTTTTGTGATGTATTTAAATAGATATTTAATAACGGATCGCGACGATGTTACCTCCAAATTCATGTGACAGTCATACTTCAATAGCAAAGCAGCGTTGTAGGGTACAACCCATAAATCGTTGACGGTCACGTCTCTACCGCGATATTTAATCGTTGCTTCGTTACTACCGTCGCGGCGCAAATGGATAAATCCTTTGTCATCACAAAACGTCACGTTAGTTTCCCGTTTGGGAAAATAACGGGTGCATTTCCGGGATTCGGAATCCCAGCACTGCAAATCTGTTCGGTAGTTAATTCCGCAAGGTCCGTGAACCATATGAGTCAGGACCGCCTTTCGGAGTCTACCGTTAGCTTCTGTCGGACTGGGTATGTCGGCTCTCACAAAACTATCAATGTCGACGTTTTGCACGGGACCGTTCTCCACTCTAAAGCATATGTGTGCGTGAGGAAGACCTCTCTTTTGGAACTCTATTACGTGCATGATGTACACGCACTTGCCGAACCAATTTTCAGAGCGGATGTCTTGCAAGAGCTCGGCAAGTTTCAAATTAAAAACTCGCGAGCATAAAAGTGGAGAAGGGTTTTGTCCCGCCGGTGTCGACCCCTTTATTTCAGGCCATTTTGGATTACACGTCATTGTGAGGAAAAATGATGGCGGACCCAGTCTGTTCATCAAGGCAATGGCGTCCAGATATTTACATTTCATGTATCGCTCGGAACCCGTAAAACTACTCGGCAGATACACGCGACCGGGAACAACGCCACCTTCGCCCTGTATGGTCTCGTCCTCACGAATTTGGACAGGAACATTGGCGTTACTACTTGCATTGTTATGGGATAGCAGTTCGTCGAGTGGGGCCATTCTAAGTCCACCACCATCTCGGTGTTTACCGGTCTGCAAGTTTTGAATAAAACGTAATCTTTCCTCTAGTATTCTACAATGCATATCCACAATCCATTCCTCGGATAAACGACCAAAATGTGAAAAACGCGACTCGCAAAGTAAAAGGCAACGGATGTACTTGTTAAGCGTTAATTTTGCATTTCTCTTATCTGTCATGCCGGGGTGCCACCCCGGATTACCGTGCGGATACAACAAAGGATATTGCAAACTTTCATACAATGGATTTAGGAGATCGACTAAATGTGGTTTTTTACCGCCGATTTTCCATATGGCTACACTACGCGGAATAAAACGTTCCTGTTCTGTACTAATTATTGCAGCTATTTCGTTACCAATGGGACGATCCCCAAGAATATTACCGTGACGCGCGCGCGACGTGGATTCAAATATCAAATGGGCGTGCTCTGATGTCTCCAGACTTAAACGTTTAAAGCAGGAAATGTAGGGATTGACTTCATGCATGAAGTGTGAAATGGATCGGATCACCTCCATGTCGAGGTTTCTACCTACAGCGATCCTCTCGCGCTCGTCATCGTCTTGAATGTAAAGACCGATGGGATTGGTCGAGTCAGTGTAACTCAGATCGAAAACTCTATGATAAACGCGGCCCTGAACTTTAACAAAGGAAATGCCCATTTCGGGATGATGGAAACCATGAGAAGTTCCCAAGGCGCTAAAAGCGAACAAATTATTATACGCTCGTGAACTTCTCTGAAAAGATGGATGCGAGTAGAAGTCCTCGGTAAGAGGAGGGAAATTTTGTACCTTGTAGGCACCGCTACCACAGCACCACATGGTACGCGATTTCTCTTCGTCGAAGAGAGGTGCGAGACAATAACGACATTTGTAAATGTCGGAACTCAACAAAGGATACTTCTTCAAACTATAAGTTTGAACGGGATTTAAGTCATCTGCACTGCGTTGTCCTATGTGATTAAAAGAATCGCGTAAATTTACATCGATGTTCCGCCTATTCCGGTTGTAACGTTGCGACGCGGCCCTATTCACCTCCGGATGTTGTTGTGTGTATCGTTTTACTGCGGCTCTATTAATATTGGGGTTTTCCTTATTGTAGCGGGTTACTGCGGCGATTTTCGATGTTCGGGTTTGCTGATAACTGGAATTTTCGGTCGCCCTAAGCGTATCCGGATTATTTTTCTTGTATTTTAAAGCAGCATTAAGGTGGGCATTCGTGACGCTACCCGTTCTACCCCTTTTCTGTTTCTTGGGTCGCCCCCGCGGTTTTTGCCCCTCAATTTTGGTTTCCACTGCTGGAATTGAAGGCAAACGATCCAAAACCACCGTTGGTTTAAGATACGACAGCTTTAAATCAGGAGCATATTGCGCGATCTGTTTGGCTGACAATTCCGATATAGGCAATTTCTCTAAAGCAACTACTGCTTGGCCAGATGATAATTTCGGATCGTAGGAGCAGATATCTTTCGTATACGGGGCAAGATCAGAAATTGGAATTTTCTCTAATACTACGACCGGTTTATTGCAAGTCAATTTTAAATCCACTTTCTCAACTGATGGAGCAGGCTCTGTGATCGGAAGTCTGTCTAAAACTGCTACTGCAGTACGAGATGGCAAATGAACGCGAGAAGAAACCAAACTTATTCTATTAATCTCGTACTGATTGTTACCATACATTACTATGGTGAACAATAGCTTTGCGAGTGTTTTGATGCTCGGGCATCGAAACAACCTGGCCGCATACAGTGCACGTGTGTCGGGGTGGTATTTGTTGAATTCATCGACACCGTGACTGTTGAAATAATAAAATGCATTATCATGTCGCCAAAAAGATACCGTATTGCTAAATCCCGTAAAAATGTAACTATCACGTACATCTGAATGGTCAGCATCGAAAACGATATTACCTAAAGTTGCCTCTAGTTCGTTTAGTTGCGCGCAATGATTTTGCAGTGATGTTGGATACAAGCCGTTGTTTAGCCAGCGAGTGGTGATTGTTGCCAAATGGTTCCCTACTCGTATATCGGAAGGTAATTCGTCGACAGCTAAATATCGTTCAACGTTAGGATCGTACCAAGTTGTCTCGGGACGTTTTTCGAGATAGAGACTATGACCACTATTTAAGATAGAGTCAATTTCGCCGGCAGTGAATTTTTCGCGATTTTTAATACAGGAAAATGTAGTTGCACATGCTGACATCGCAACACATTGTGAATTAATACCTTTAAATAGGTCAACATCGCCTTGATGCGTTGATCCTATTTAGCAGAATAATTAATTAGTATAGAAAAGATTTTTGAAAAAAGTTAATAAAGCCTTTATATTATAGTGATAGTGCACAACAACAACTAACAACTTTTACAATACTCTTCTGTGAATAATAAATAAACAACCTATACGTATACACAATGTTAGGTAAATATCGAAGAAAAAAAAAAAAAAACAATGTTATTACTTGTCACACATTAAAAATAAACACACAAAACTCATGCCGTTATTTATGTTTTAGTTGATAGTAAAAAAGTTTCATTGATAAGTGCATAATAATGTGATTATCTATATACATATACTATATGTTATACTGTATGTTAGATCTTGGTGTAGTAGGTTAAAAATGTATTAGAATTAATGTTTTAAGATCCATTAGTTATGATTATGACATTGCAACATGCTTAAAAAATATGCTTACTGTAGAGTAAATTAGGGACCCACCTTCGAAAAGTTCAGTAGCAGGCTATTAACGTAATAACTACAACTTAGATAAGTAGAAAAATCCGCGACTTTTTCATATCAAAGTTCAATATATCAAAAATGATCTAACCGATTTTGTTGAAATATAGCTAAGAACTATAACGATCACGTCGGCTTTCGGATAAAAAAAAATCAAATCTGTCCATTCGTTTAGGAGCTACGATGCCACATACAGACACACAGACACGTCAAACTTATAACACCCCTCTTTTGTATCGGGGGTTAAAAAGGTAAACTAAAATTCGAAACTGAATTTTTGCAGTCAAGGAAGTAGAAATACCCTTGGTGCATCGTAATAGGCGGAGCGGTTTACCTATTGCTAATTCCTCGTAAACATATCTACATTATTAAAATTACCTCTTTCAATATATCACATGAACTGCTCTCCGAGAGCAAATGCGTTGATTATTACAGAAAAAACTCAAGTCGCTAATGTGTGGGCTGATAATATTTGAGGAGTTCCGTCGATTCCTCAAGGATCTCAGAATAAACACTTCATTAGTTGCTACTGCAACGGAATCATGTCTTAATCCTAGACATACTTTACATCTTTGAGGAGTTCAATAAGTCATATGTAGTTTTCGTCATCAGTTCCACTTCACCTAAATTGCTACTTCCGAGAGTAAATACACGAGTTATAATGGAAATTACCGAAATTACTACACGTGTGTCTATACAATTTGAGGGTTGCCCTCAATTTCCCTGGGATTCCATCATCAGATACTGAATTAGTGACGATGGGATCACCTCGGGAGTATACTCTTTCGAATAAAAAAAGAATTTTGGAAATCGGTCCACAATTGACGGAGAAATCGGCGATCATACATAAAAAATATATATAAGTATACATACAGTGGAACATATATGTCATATGGTATTTTATGGGGAAACTCAACAGATTCGGACGGAGTATTTAAATTACAAAAACGAGAATTGAGTTTACTGGCAGGTGTGACTCCGAGGCACTCATGTAAACAGCTTTTTAAACAATATAATATGTTGACTCATCATTCACTTTATGTATATGAAGTAATAATGTTTACACGTAGAAATATAAAGGTTATTTAAAAAAGTGAATACCCCTGACAGAATCACCCGTCAGACGGGGCGATTACAGGTCGTGCCGCGGCGCCTCGCGCTCAGTCAGACAAGTCACCGCGCGTACCTAATAGGCCCCGCCCCGCTTTTTATGAAAGACTACCCGCCAGTCTCAGTAATGAATCATCGGATGATGATTTTGGACACCAACTGAAAGACTTTTTATTGTCAAAGTCGCTGTAAAGGAATTCACCGACCAAAAACAATACCTATTAGACAATGCTATTTTGATGCTATTTCAAATTAATATTATTATTATTTTGTATATTTTTTTCTAACTTTATCAAATTTATCATACTTATTCGTAATCTAGAATTCCCTAGTGATAAATTATTTATGGTGTTAATATTATGGCTGTAATTTCCGATTTATATTTCTTGTACATTTGACATTTATTTGACATGAATTTGATATGCTTTGACATACGTATATTTTATTTTAATTTTTCTAGTTCAGACATGTAATATTTTTGACATTACTACATAAGATCAATATTATTTTAAATTTGTAACTATTTATAAATAAATGAATTATTATTGTTTGAAATTATTTTAACAAATTTGTTGAATGAACCTAACGAGCTTTCTGTGAATTCATTTTGTTTATGTACAAAGAGAATTTGTAAAATATTATGTCACTTTTCAATCAGCAATAAACGAATTTAATCTAATTTATATCCTCCACCTTTTTTGAAGTCGGTTAAAAAGTAGTTTCTTTTATTTGGTTTGATTTGACCAAAATGTCTCATCGTGAATGATGAGCTGTTAAGTTCTCACTAATTATTATTAGAAATAATTTTTATATGTACCTATACACACACACGAATGCAGGGTACTGACAATAATTGCCATTGATAAATACATTTTTTTAATCAGTCACATAATTAGTCACGTAATTTAGTGACGTCGTCTAAAATGGTCACATTTATGATAACGCATTATCTAAGTATGTTTCATACAAAAAAAAAACCATAGGTATAAGTGCGACCCGAACTCGCGCAAGATGGGTTCCGTGCCATTATCTAATATCAAAAAACAACGCTTGTTGTAAGGGTGCCCTTTTCAATATTTATTTTATTCTGTTTTTTTTTTAGTATGTGTTATTATAACGGCCACAGAAATGTGTAAATTTCAACCGTCTGACTATCACGGTTCATAAGATAAAGCCTGGTGACAAACGGACAGACAGCCAGACAGCCAGACGGACAGCGGAGTCTTAGTAATAAGGTCTCGTTTAGCCCTTTGTGTACAGAACCCGAAAAATTACTAAATAAGGTTTTTCTACAATACGGCAACAATCATTTAGGTGTCAATCAACCACTTTAGACAAAAATGTGACTGATTAAATGAAATAAGAGAGAGAGAGAAATTGGTTTACCAGTAAAAACTTACCCACGGCGATGCACTCAAATGATTCCTCTGCATCTGTAATGTAAATAAATAATTCATTTTTAGGTGTTTTATCAAACGCACTTGTTACGTGATTGATGCGGCGCTGAATTATACAGAGAAATGAAATTGTAATGGATGCAAGACACTGAAATGTAAAATCAATTCAGATTCAATAAATAATCTAATGTTAGACACTTTAAAATAGCCGCGACTATACCTACATGGCAAAACGTGGCGGCCTCGACATTGACAACTATTTATTAGCTCACTTTGTCTCATTATAACAAAAATATAATAAGTAGGTATCTAAACAAAATATATAGTAATAATAGCAACAAGTTTTGGACCGGTTCAAACCGAAATGGACTTTCAGTGTGTAATAGTTTTAGACTTTATCCACATATACAAAATACCAGTATCGCTTGAATATTCCGAAAAGGATGCGCGGCTGTCCGCGGTGACGCGCGTGGCAAGTCGGCTCGGCGGCCTTTCGGCGGTTTTACCCGCAGCTTTACGGCGACGTGAAGCCGGTCACGACGCCGCGGGCTACCGCATGACGTTTTAGAGCTTTTCTAGCGATAGGTACCTACTGCCCCCTATTCTGTAACTTGTTTTTCAACGTTCACCCACATGCCCACAATTATACCTTAACACCGCGATGCGTAGTAATTAAGCGAAGGCAGAGGTCTAGTTTCGTAACGGGTGACCGGGAGGGGGGGGGGTGAGCCGCATTAACGCGGAGCGAATAACAGCCCTGTACGGTGCAAGACGGCGTGCGAGCTCCTTTGGTTTTTCTCGGACTATACGTCTCTTTAGTTTTGTAATAAGAGCGAGACGGATAGTGTGAAAACAATCGAGAGACTTCGCGTGCCGTCTTGTAATAGCCGCTGGTGTGGTCTTTAAGTATAAAGATATAAAGGCGGCGACGAAAGGCGGAGCGTGTCGCTGCCATTCCGGTTTGAATCGGCTCTTGCCAAAAATATCATTACAAAACTAACCTGGAAGAGATTGAAGTGATCGCGTTGACGACCGGCGTGCACGTGGCGTTGCTGGAGAATACATCATCTGAAATAAGAGTTAGTTAGAAATAGAAATAGAATATATCTAGAGCGGGCCGATTGTCCCCTCAGTTTGTTACAGATTATTGAATTCATGATACATAGATACATAGATTTAGTTTAAACGAAAGCGTCAGCTTCATTATAATAATAATATAAACCAAAAAAGTATCCGCTCCGGGTCCGAATGTACACATAAATAAGTGTATTTTCACCTTTCAAATCTCGTTGAAACGAAGTAAGAAAGTAAAAAACATATATATATTATAACACACGAAGTTAACACTTGCATTCACAACTGTAAAAAGTTAACCTCTATAGTTACAAAACAAAATATTAACGATTTCTTACTAATTGACTAAAAATAAAGTTTATTAAAAGTAAATTAATGATCATTATTTATTAATTAAGGCACTTACCTGTACAGTAACAGTAACACTTAATTAGAAAGAACGAGCGAGTGGCAAAGCAACGCTAGTGACGCTGTGTTGAATAGAAAGAAAATCTGTTTGATTTCGAAAAGAGAAAATTTTGAGTATTGCCAGAGTGAGCAAATATATTCGATTATTATGTATTTATTGATTTACAATACGATTATAATTTTAAAAGGTCACTTCATACCAGGCGTGTTAATAACATTGCGTTAAGGCGTCTAAACACCTAGGGCAATTTTTCACAACAACCTAGGGACGCAGCTATAAGATAGAGAGAGACAGCAAACATTTAATCGATTCGCTTTGAAGACGATTGTGGTAACTAAATGTACGTACAATTTAGTATACATAGAACTTTTTATTCCGACCGCCGCTACCTCATGTGTATGTGTATATATATGGAATATAACCACGCATATTCTAATAAATTTCGATTCTATGTGATTATCCCAGCGTTAGCGACGAAATTTGGTCGCAGAATTCCGATGTTACACGTTGACGACACGAGCAAGCATTACGAATTTATAAGTTAGAGTGAGATAGAGATAGAATTTGGCAGGATGTCGTGCTTCGGTACTTATCCAGTCCACACGAGCCGAAATCATACGGAGGACGGCATACAGATGGTGTCAAATATCACATATCACATGAAAAAAGAGACAAAAATCGATTTGAAGAACGATCGAAAAGCGCCGAGCAATGTAAATTTTTCATTATGATATTTAAAATCGCATGGGTTATCTACGATATCGCATCCAATCAAGGCAATTACTGCTATGCTACCACGAACTTCGAATCTCGAACTTCGTATATCTCCGTCTCTGTCGCTCGAGTACCATAAACCATAAGTGCGATAGAGACGGAGATATAACTTCGAATCTCGAACTTCGTATACTTGCATCCCTGTCACTCGAGTAACGTGAGTGCGATAGAGATGGAGATACCCGTTCTTCGCATATCAAAGCTCGTGGTTGTAGCTAGGTTGTAGCTCGTGGTTACGTCCGAGGCGGAGTAGACGTACGATTTTGAACAGTACAATTCCAATATTTCATTTAGATAATCATATTTGACAATTTTATACAAGTCTGATGCAAGAATATTAAGTGAATCATGAGAATCATATAATAAATAATATCTAATTGGCATTTAAAAATAATTATGTAAAATTTAAGTATCGATTATCGTATTTGAACATCGATTTTTCTTTTAATTCATTTCTGGTAACACTGAAGATGTTCAATACAACAAAATATATATTCTTCTCTGTCACACGTATTGAGATTTGTATATAACCATCTCGCTTGAATTCGTCAACAGGAAATCAAATTTGATTTTTATTAGATTTTACAAGTAGGTGTATTACAAGTATATTATATTAGAACAACTTGTAAATATTGCCGTTATGTTTATAATGCACTTTTATTAATATAATAAATTCTAATAATTAAGTAATTATTATGGTTACCAAACAAATATACATTGGAAACATAGTGTACCAACATCGAACGAAGCAATGACAAGTATTGCAATGCTTGCTGCGCAAACGCATTTTTGTATTTGACACCTTCTGCTTTATCTGTGGCGGTGTAGTTTACATTTTATGATTTTACGTACGCAAGCTTTTAATCCTTTATATGAAGAAAACAATGTTTCCTTCACCATATTCATTTCAACAAACGAACGTGGGTAAGTCATATTTTTGATAGGTATATTAATCACAAACATCATAACACTTTTATTTCCATATTTAAACAATGACCTTAAAAATCTGTGCTACAGTATTTTGTTCTATCTTTTCAGGTAACACTAAAATGAAAGTTCGATCCGTGGTGTTTATGGATTACAAGTGGAAAGCTTTATTTAACATCACAGCATTGTAGTGCCCATGAACAAGTCCGCCGGCGCGCGTACGTACAGCAATCGGGCGACACTGGATTGCGACATCATCAGCTCACTCAACGGCCTCCTGAGTCCTGCACACTGACCTACAAATGGATATCTGCATAAGACAGCCTGCCCATGCTTGCGTCCAGGTGTTTCTTTTGTTATGAGAACGAGTGAACAGTAAAAATTACATTAATTATAGGGTTAAATTGAAACTTGTTATGTATTATACTAATAATATTGAGCACAAGTGTAATTGGTATTTAAATGTTCATGTGAAATAAATGGAGCATAGTAAACAAACTTTAGATTAAACACCTACAAGGCATACAAATGTATGATGCTAAAGGCTCAAGCTAAGGTTAGACTCAGTATAATGGCAGGAACACTATGAAAATGTCCTGCCAGGCCTGGCAATGATCGCCATGAACTGAAATATGTTCTAGGTAAATGATAGACGGGAGTGAGGAATAGTATGAACACTTTATTTAGGTGAACGCTGGCTTATATACACTCTGTGACGCTGCGTTGCTAACAATGGTACATTTACGATAATGGGTTTAGTTTAACGATGATGTGATTACTCGTGCAAAAACCATTTAGATAGGAATCGAAGGTTATCTCCCCACCACATTGAAGTTAGTACTTACGATGCAACAATAAATAAATACAATATGAATGTATATAAAGGAATATCTCTGGAAGTTAGGCAAAACAACTATTTACTTACTATTGCCTGCAAAATGTTGCGAGGTGAGTCCGACTGCTCTGAACTTGTAGGTCCCCGCTTGAGGCTGCGGGCGCGCCCGTTGTTGGCAGTGCTGCCATACTCCATGCGCTGGCGTTACTGAATGCTCTCCTGGCCCTTATCACGTGATAAGTGACATGATAAGAGCGTCATCTTGTTCTGTCGAACGGTGTCAGCCAGGGACAGATGCTCAATTTTGTCACTTATCGTGTGATAAGGCCAGGTAATCCATGCTACGAGGCTTGAAATCAGCACCTGAATGTGATTTGTTTGCATGGAAATGGACGGCTGTATACAAGGAATGTTTGAATTTCGGTGAGGTGATTGATGGATGCTAGGCAATCTGGTACCTAAAAATTGTGTGACTAACTTAATTTTTGTTCAAATCTGACTCGGAGCCTAAATTTTTAAAATTTTTCCTTTATTTTAACATATAGTCATGTGGATAACCTATATAGGTATAATTATAATATTATAATCAAGTACATACCAAATTCAAAATGTATTCTTAATATATAATGTAAACAAAAGTTATTCATGATGTGTGATAATGTTATTTAATATTAAAAACGTAAGAAATAAACCACCTATATCATTTGTTTGTTTTATTAAGAGTACCAATTAAAACAAAAGTGAATAGAAGAAAAAATGCTTCCACCCTTATGCCTCTTAATAGTTGTAGCTGGTTATAATAAGGTAATACTCAAACCTTAAACTGACCGATTTAACAGAAAATGGTCCAAGCGTATTTTACAATTTACCCTAAACTGTAAAAAAAAAACTCCCTTAGCCCTTGTAAATAGTTGTCGCTCAGGTAAGATGCGTAAACTGGTAGAAGGTCTTGAAACAAATGAAAGCTAATCTCTCAGAGCTTGGCCCTCGGCCTCGCAAAGAGATATAAGAACAGATCATATAACATTCATAATATATACGCTCACTTTGTATAAGCTTGTTGAGTATAACATTCACTGGATATAATGAACGAAATATATAATTTCAAAATATCTACTTTTGTAAAGTATATCGTTATTAAGATATAATACCAATTGATTTAACGATTAAAGTGTATAATGTTCATAACTCCAAAGATTGAAAACATATATTATACAATTAATCTAACATCAAATAGTATAAACGCATACAATTATTTTAATAGCAATCGCTTGAAAAGCTGAATATACTGAATGTGAATTTCTTAGAGCGATAGCCTCAAATTTGTGCTATAAGAAAAGTAAACATTAAAGATATACATGTTATGTTGGTTAAAATTAAATATTTTGTTACGTCATACCTGGCCATAAAGTAGGAATTACCGCACGTTATGCGTGCGGAAAACCCCACTTCCTGGCCAGATAGAGACGTAAAATTTTGTACTTACCACGGGCGGTAATAAAGACAGCCTCAGAGCGCATATTTATCGCCCTTGCCTTCGGCTCGGGCGTCAAATACCTGCGATCTGAGACATTCTTTGTTAAACCGCCCTAGGTAAGTAATGTACTATTATGTGTTTATGTGGTCTTCCTAATTTAAAATCAACCTTACCTTACTAAATTACTTATAAATGCTGCAATAAATGAAAATGCGAACAAAAACGTTTAGGTATGTTATTTCCTTAAATTATTAGTTAATTGAATGAATTTTTTTGATGTTTATATTTTAATAAAAATAATAAAATGAAGAACACGGCGAAGCTGGTCACGTTGATGGCTGTTAGTGAAGTAGAGGCTGCAATCGATTCGTTCAATCTGAAAAGAAAATAAACGTTTTTTATTACAAGCTTTCTATTTTGCAATGTATGTAAGCACTTAACTAACTATGTAAGTATGTGGTATGTATGTAACTATGTTTGTTTTGGTGAAATCTTGCAACTCAATTTTGAAGCAGACACCTTCAACCGATTTAGCTTAAATATTGGGTAAAGGTTCTTGTCTTAGGTATTACTTGACGGTTAAAGGATGACTCACGCTAGAATGGGCCGAGTTCGGCCCGGGCCGTTTTTTAAGAAAAAAGACGGCGTTTTTGCGCAGCTGACGTTATATCCAAGCCCGGCCGAGCCACGGCCGGGCCGTGCCGACACCGAGCCGATTCCGAGCCTCGGCCGGGTTTGGGTATGGCTCGGCCACGCAAAAACGCCGTCGTTTTTCTTAGAAAACGACCCGGGCCGGATACGGTCCATTCTAGCGTGAATCACATTGTTTTGGTAGCGCAATATTTGCATTTGTTAATTTTAAGCAACACGCACGTGTCCTTTAAAATATAACTGAAATGAGTTACACAAATTAAATTATAAAAAAAATTATAATAAGCTATTCATCTCTTTTTCAATGCTGTTCAGTGTATGACAGTAGATGGCTGGGGCGGCGGTGGCTGCTACACAAGTAGGTATCTGGAAAAAAAAAATTGTTACTTTAATGTTAGGATGATATTAAAAAGGCATCTAAGGTGTGAATACAAATAATTGAAGTTATTTCTCAATCCATATAGTCCAAATACCCATAGGCATCGTAGCATTTAACAATTTATATTGTAGACCCTTAATGCAATGAAATAAGGTTGTTGGGAGTAAATGCAAACGCGACGCCTAACAGAAACAAGATATCGCTAGGTCCCTACTTCCCTAGCGCTGATACGTGACCAGACAGTTTTATAAAGTAAATGTACAATTAATTAAACAAAGTTAGTATTCAGTGATAATCTTGCGTTATTTATTCGCAACAAAGGTCCATTGGCGAATTGAACCGCGGTGCCTGCGCCGCGCCGCTTCTGTATAATTTAAAACACGTCTCCTTAGTACATTTTTTATACAAATGTTTTGAAGCGGCATCCAAGCGGCATCGTGCCCGCGCCGCGTCCTCGCCACTCCGTCTCTGTGTGGTTCACGCCAATTACGCAATGCTCCGGTACAAGAATCGCCGACCCAGCACCGACGTCAACCGCGACTCCACGTGGCAGCGGATCAGCAGAACGTGGCTGACCGCGTTTACCTTATTAGGCCAATGCAAGACATCTTCACTTTCTGTTCACACCTCCAACTATTGTCACTTCTATTAATTGTAATATTTTAATTATTAATTAAATTAGTAGATATAGGGGAATTACGATTGCAGCTTATAGTTGATAGCTTTATTACCTAATTAACCTAACCTAACCTAAACCTAACCTAACCGCCAGCGTGTCGACGTCACCCCGCTTCGCGGGGTGCCTATTTCCGCTCTAAGGGACACAAGATAACCATAACCTAAACCTACCAAAAATACAATCGTTGATTTGTTTTTTTTTTACTACGCTCCCCGAGCCCCCCTTTTTCTAGCTGCCTTAACCTAATTCCGCGGGCTCTGATTATTAATATCTCATGTCTATTATATCTGATAATACTTAAACTAAAAGATATTATGTATTATTTTACGTTTTGCATGTTATTACCAACTGTTACAAATGTTATGGCAACTGACCATTATTCCTTATAATTTTATTGATTTTGTTATTATAGCTGACGAGGTGTACTTTGGACTTTTATTATTCAAAATCTGCCTGTAATGATTGTTTTTGTATTACCAAGGAAAAGGAAAGTGAAATTCCGCTATGGGAAGGGAAAAGCGGAGGGTATTTTTTATTATTATTATTTTTTTTCGGCCCTACGCGGAGCTCGGCCTTCGGCCTTCGCGTACCTGGAAGCTCACCTTCGGGCCTTCGGCCCTCAGGTTCGCTTAAAGACACTTGGGGGGCGTAGGGTTTCCGCAAGCGCGCTCTGAAGGGACGCTTCGGGCCTTCGGCCCTACGCGGAGCTCGGCCTTCGGCCTTCGCCTGCCACGAAGCTCACCTTCGGGCCTTTGGCCCTCAGGTTCGCTTTTAACACACTCGGGGGTTAGTGAGTGGTAGCACAACCTTAAACTCCCGCAGCTCGGCCTACGGCCTCGCAGGACGCTTCGGGCCTTCGGCCCTACGCGGAGCTCGGCCTTCGGCCTTCGCGTCGCTCGGCCTCCGGCCTTCGCCTACGACGAAAGACACTCGGGGGCATAGTCGCACAGTCCTATACTCCCGCAGCTCGGCCTACGGCCTCGCTGGACGCTTCGGGCCTTCGGCCCTACGCGGAGCTCGGCCTTCGGCCTTCGCGTGCCTCGAAGCTCACCTTCGGGCCTTCGGCCCTCAGGTTCGCTTGTAAGACACTCCGGGTAAGGAATAGTAGCCAAGCCTTAAGCTCCCGCAGCTCGGCCTACGGCCTCGCAAATTTGTTTTGCCCATACCGTCCGCCATTTTAGATTTTTTCCAATTTTTTTTTCTTTTTACAACTCTTGGGCCCCTCAAGTCCCCGCATGCCAAATCTCGGCGCGCTGTGACCAATTTGAAATTTCAAAAAAAAAAAACTTTTTTTTTTCGGCCAAAAAAAAATGCGATTGTACTCCTCTTGGGAACCTTTATGACATTTGGTCGAGACCCTTATTCAAAAGTCGAGCGGTTTGGCCGGAAAAAAAAATCGAAAAAATTCCCCATACAAATTTTTTTTTAAAGCTAGAAACTTTTTTTTTTGGTTTTCAGAATCTAGAGCCATATACGATCCCGCTAGCCAAATTTCAAAGCTCTAGGACCGTTTTGAAAAAAAATTAAAAAAAAACTTTGTTTTTTTTTAATTTTTTTTCCGCCATCAAAAACTGCACGCGGTTCCCTATGACATTTGGTCGAGCACCCATAACCTAGCTGTTACCGTTTAGCCGGGCAGTAGAGCAATTTTTTACTCAGAGCCAAATCCGAAAAAGTCAGATTTTTCTGGTGGTAACCTCGCCGACCTCTATACACCCATATCAAAACCTAACCTCCACCATGACTCCTTCCCGGAGATCAATTGTGTCAGGAGAAATGAGTGGTAATGCAGCTTTATATAATATTAACTAGTATTTGCCTGCGGCGCGGCGCGCGAGCGCGCCGCGGAACCGTGGTGGAGTTTCGACTTATTATTCAAAATCTGCCTGTATTTTTTTGGTTTTTGAATTACCAAGGAAAAGGAAAGTGAAATTCCGCTATGGGAAGGGAAAAGCGGAGGGTATTTTTGTAAGTAGGAATTTGCACTCTATTCTTGCTTGTGACGGGAAGGTGCGGGGGGTGTGTGTCCGCGTGGGCTCGCCCATCGGGCCTTCGGCCCTCGGGCTCGCGTAGAGAGCGAGCTCTGAAGGGACGCTTCGGGCCTTCGGCCCTACGCGGAGCTCGGCCTTCGGCCTTCGCGTACCTGGAAGCTCACCTTCGGGCCTTCGGCCCTCAGGTTCGCTTAAAGACACTTGGGGGGCGTAGGGTTTCCGCAAGCGCGCTCTGAAGGGACGCTTCGGGCCTTCGGCCCTACGCGGAGCTCGGCCTTCGGCCTTTGCCTGCCACGAAGCTCACCTTCGGGCCTTCGGCCCTCAGGTTCGCTTTTAACACACTCGGGGGTTAGTGAGTGGTAGCACAACCTTAAACTCCCGCAGCTCGGCCTACGGCCTCGCAGGACGCTTCGGGCCTTCGGCCCTACGCGGAGCTCGGCCTTTGGCCTTCGCGGCGCTCGGCCTTCGGCCTTCGCCTACCGGGAAGCTCACCTTCGGGCCTTCGGCCCTCAGGTTCGCTTTTAAGACACTCGGGGGTAGTAAGTGTCCGCGTAGGCTCGCCCTTCGGGCCTCCGGCCCTCGGGCTCGCGTAGTAAGCGCGCTCTGAAGGGACGCTTCGGGCCTTCGGCCCTACGCGGAGCTCGGCCTTCGGCCTTCGCCTGTCACGAAGCTCACCTTCGGGCCTTCGGCCCTCAGGTTCGCTTTTAACACACTCGGGGGTTAGTGAGTGGTAGCACAACCTTAAACTCCCGCAGCTCGGCCTACGGCCTCGCAGGACGCTTCGGGCCTTCGGCCCTACGCGGAGCTCGGCCTTCGGCCTTCGCGTCGCTCGGCCTCCGGCCTTCGCCTACGACAAAAGACACTCGGGGGCATAGTCGCACAGTCCTATACTCCCGCAGCTCGGCCTACGGCCTCGCTGGACGCTTCGGGCCTTCGGCCCTACGCGGAGCTCGGCCTTCGGCCTTCGCGTGCCTCGAAGCTCACCTTCGGGCCTTCGGCCCTCAGGTTCGCTTGTAAGACACTCCGGGCAAGGAATAGTAGCCAAGCCTTAAGCTCCCGCAGCTCGGCCTACGGCCTCGCAAATTTGTTTTGCCCATGCCGTCCGCCATTTTGGATTTTTTTCAATTTTTTTTTCTTTTTACAACTCTTGGGCCCCTCAAGTCCCCGCATGCCAAATCTCGGCGCGCTGTGACCAATTTGAAATTTCAAAAAAAAAAAAGTTTTTTTTTTCGGCCAAAAAAAAATGCGGTTGCACTCCTCTTGGGAACCTTTATGACATTTGGTCGAGACCCCTATTCAAAAGTCGAGCGGTTTGGCCGGAAAAAAAAATCGAAAAAATTCCCCATACAAAATTTTTTTTAAAGCTAGAAACTTTTTTTTTTGGTTTTCAGAATCTAGAGCCATATAGGATCCCGCTAGCCAAATTTCAAAGCTCTAGGACCGTTTTGAAAAAAAATTAAAAAAAAACTTTGTTTTTTTTTAATTTTTTTTCCGCCATCAAAAACTGCACGCGGTTCCCTATGACATTTGGTCGAGCACCCATAACCTAGCTGTTACCGTTTAGCCGGGCAGTAGAGCAATTTTTTACTCAGAGCCAAATCCGAAAAAGTCAGATTTTTCTGGTGGTAACCTCGCCGACCTCTATACACCCATATCAAAACCTAACCCCCACCATGACTCCTTCCCGGAGATCAATTGTGTCAAGAGAAATGAATCGTATTGCAGCTTTATATAATATTAACTAGTATTTGCCTGCGGCGCGGCGCGCGAGCGCGCCGCGGTACCAGGTAGGGCTTTTGACTTGTTTATTCAAAATCTGCCTGTATTTTTTTGGTTTTTGAATTACCAAGGAAAAGGAAAGTGAAATTCCGCTATGGGAAGGGAAAAGCGGAGGGTATTTTTGTAAGTAGGAATTTGCACTCTATTCTTGCTTGTGACGGGAAGGTGCGGGGGGTGTGTGTCCGCGTGGGCTCGCCCATCGGGCCTTCGGCCCTCGGGCTCGCGTAGAGAGCGAGCTCTGAAGGGACGCTTCGGGCCTTCGGCCCTACGCGGAGCTCGGCCTTCGGCCTTCGCGTACCTGGAAGCTCACCTTCGGGCCTTCGGCCCTCAGGTTCGCTTAAAGACACTTGGGGGGCGTAGGGTTTCCGCAAGCGCGCTCTGAAGGGACGCTTCGGGCCTTCGGCCCTACGCGGAGCTCGGCCTTCGGCCTTCGCCTGCCACGAAGCTCACCTTCGGGCCTTCGGCCCTCAGGTTCGCTTTTATGACACTCGGGGGTTAGTGAGTGGTAGCACAACCTTAAACTCCCGCAGCTCGGCCTACGGCCTCGCAGGACGCTTCGGGCCTTCGGCCCTACGCGGAGCTCGGCCTTTGGCCTTCGCGGCGCTCGGCCTTCGGCCTTCGCCTACCGGGAAGCTCACCTTCGGGCCTTCGGCCCTCAGGTTCGCTTTTAAGACACTCGGGGATAGTAAGTGTCCGCGTAGGCTCGCCCTTCGGGCCTCCGGCCCTCGGGCTCGCGTAGTAAGCGCGCTCTGAAGGGACGCTTCGGGCCTTCGGCCCTACGCGGAGCTCGGCCTTCGGCCTTCGCCTGCCACGAAGCTCACCTTCGGGCCTTCGGCCCTCAGGTTCGCTTTTAACACACTCGGGGGTTAGTGAGTGGTAGCACAACCTTAAACTCCCGCAGCTCGGCCTACGGCCTCGCAGGACGCTTCGGGCCTTCGGCCCTACGCGGAGCTCGGCCTTCGGCCTTCGCGTCGCTCGGCCTCCGGCCTTCGCCTACGACGAAAGACACTCGGGGGCATAGTCGCACAGTCCTATGCTCCCGCAGCTCGGCCTACGGCCTCGCTGGACGCTTCGGGCCTTCGGCCCTACGCGGAGCTCGGCCTTCGGCCTTCGCGTGCCTCGAAGCTCACCTTCGGGCCTTCGGCCCTCAGGTTCGCTTGTAAGACACTCCGGGCAAGGAATAGTAGCCAAGCCTTAAGCTCCCGCAGCTCGGCCTACGGCCTCGCAAATTTGTTTTGCCCATGCCGTCCGCCATTTTGGATTTTTTCCAATTTTTTTTTCTTTTTACAACTCTTGGGCCCCTCAAGTCCCCGCATGCCAAATCTCGGCGCGCTGTGACCAATTTGAAATTTCAAAAAAAAAAAAGTTTTTTTTTTCGGCCAAAAAAAAATGCGGTTGCACTCCTCTTGGGAACCTTTATGACATTTGGTCGAGACCCCTATTCAAAAGTCGAGCGGTTTGGCCGGAAAAAAAAATCGAAAAAATTCCCCATACAAAATTTTTTTTAAAGCTAGAAACTTTTTTTTTTGGTTTTCAGAATCTAGAGCCATATATGATCCCGCTAGCCAAATTTCAAAGCTCTAGGACCGTTTTGAAAAAAAATTAAAAAAAAACTTTGTTTTTTTTTAATTTTTTTTCCGCCATCAAAAACTGCACGCGGTTCCCTATGACATTTGGTCGAGCACCCATAACCTAGCTGTTACCGTTTAGCCGGGCAGTAGAGCAATTTTTTACTGAGAGCCAAATCCGAAAAAGTCAGATTTTTCTGGTGGTAACCTCGCCGACCTCTATACACCCATATCAAAACCTAACCCCCACCATGACTCCTTCCCGGAGATCAATTGTGTCAAGAGAAATGAATCGTATTGCAGCTTTATATAATATTAACTAGTATTTGCCTGCGGCGCGGCGCGCGAGCGCGCCGCGGTACCGAGGTTTGCTTTTGACTTGTTTATTCAAAATCTGCCTGTATTTTTTTGGTTTTTGAATTACCAAGGAAAAGGAAAGTGAAATTCCGCTATGGGAAGGGAAAAGCGGAGGGTATTTTTGTAAGTAGGAATTTGCACTCTATTCTTGCTTGTGACGGGAAGGTGCGGGGGGTGTGTGTCCGCGTGGGCTCGCCCATCGGGCCTTCGGCCCTCGGGCTCGCGTAGAGAGCGAGCTCTGAAGGGACGCTTCGGGCCTTCGGCCCTACGCGGAGCTCGGCCTTCGGCCTTCGCGTACCTGGAAGCTCACCTTCGGGCCTTCGGCCCTCAGGTTCGCTTAAAGACACTTGGGGGGCGTAGGGTTTCCGCAAGCGCGCTCTGAAGGGACGCTTCGGGCCTTCGGCCCTACGCGGAGCTCGGCCTTCGGCCTTCGCCTGCCACGAAGCTCACCTTCGGGCCTTCGGCCCTCAGGTTCGCTTTTACCACACTCGGGGGTTAGTGAGTGGTAGCACAACCTTAAACTCCCGCAGCTCGGCCTACGGCCTCGCAGGACGCTTCGGGCCTTCGGCCCTACGCGGAGCTCGGCCTTTGGCCTTCGCGGCGCTCGGCCTTCGGCCTTCGCCTACCGGGAAGCTCACCTTCGGGCCTTCGGCCCTCAGGTTCGCTTTTAAGACACTCGGGGGTAGTAAGTGTCCGCGTAGGCTCGCCCTTCGGGCCTCCGGCCCTCGGGCTCGCGTAGTAAGCGCGCTCTGAAGGGACGCTTCGGGCCTTCGGCCCTACGCGGAGCTCGGCCTTCGGCCTTCGCCTGCCACGAAGCTCACCTTCGGGCCTTCGGCCCTCAGGTTCGCTTTTAACACACTCGGGGGTTAGTGAGTGGTAGCACAACCTTAAACTCCCGCAGCTCGGCCTACGGCCTCGCAGGACGCTTCGGGCCTTCGGCCCTACGCGGAGCTCGGCCTTCGGCCTTCGCGTCGCTCGGCCTCCGGCCTTCGCCTACGACGAAAGACACTCGGGGGCATAGTCGCACAGTCCTATGCTCCCGCAGCTCGGCCTACGGCCTCGCTGGACGCTTCGGGCCTTCGGCCCTACGCGGAGCTCGGCCTTCGGCCTTCGCGTGCCTCGAAGCTCACCTTCGGGCCTTCGGCCCTCAGGTTCGCTTGTAAGACACTCCGGGCAAGGAATAGTAGCCAAGCCTTAAGCTCCCGCAGCTCGGCCTACGGCCTCGCAAATTTGTTTTGCCCATACCGTCCGCCATTTTGGATTTTTTCCAAATTTTTTTCTTTTTACAACTCTTGGACCCCTCAAGTCCCCGCATGCCAAATCTCGGCGCGCTGTGACCAATTTGAAATTTCAAAAAAAAAAAAGTTTTTTTTTTTCGGCCAAAAAAAAATGCGATTGCACTCCTCTTGGGAACCTTTATGACATTTGGTCGAGACCCCTATTCAAAAGTCGAGCGGTTTGGCCGGAAAAAAAAATCGAAAAAATTCCCCATACAAATTTTTTTTTAAAGCTAGAAACTTTTTTTTTTGGTTTTCAGAATCTAGAGCCATATAGGATCCCGCTAGCCAAATTTCAAAGCTCTAGGACCATTTTGAAAAAAAATTAAAAAAAAACTTTGTTTTTTTTTAATTTTTTTTCCGCCATCAAAAACTGCACGCGGTTCCCTATGACATTTGGTCGAGCACCCCTAACCTAGCTGTTACCGTTTAGCCGGGCAGTAGAGCATTTTTTTACTGAAAGCCAAATCCGAAGAAGTCAGATTTTTCTGGTGGTAACCTCGCCGACTTCTATACACCCATATCAAAACCTAACCTCCACCATGACTCCTTCCCGGAGATCAATTGTGTCAATGGAAATCAGTCGTATTGCAGCTTTATATAATATTAACTAGTATTTGCCTGCGGCGCGGCGCGCGAGCGCGCCGCGGTACCGGTGTTGTGTTTGACTTTATTATTCAAAATCTGCCTGTATTTTTTTGGTTTTTGAATTACCAAGGAAAAGGAAAGTGAAATTCCGCTATGGGAAGGGAAAAGCGGAGGGTATTTTTGTAAGGCAGAGAGATCGCGCACTCTTATCTTGCTTGTGACGGGAAGGTGCGGGGGGTGTGTGTCCGCGTGGGCTCGCCCTTCGGGCCTTCGGCCCTCGGGCTCGCGTAGAGAGCGAGCTCTGAAGGGACGCTTCGGGCCTTCGGCCCTACGCGGAGCTCGGCCTTCGGCCTTCGCGTACCTGGAAGCTCACCTTCGGGCCTTCGGCCCTCAGGTTCGCTTAAAGACACTTGGGGGGCGTAGGGTTTCCGCAAGCGCGCTCTGAAGGGACGCTTCGGGCCTTCGGCCCTACGCGGAGCTCGGCCTTCGGCCTTCGCCTGCCACGAAGCTCACCTTCGGGCCTTCGGCCCTCAGGTTCGCTTTTAAGACACTCGGGGGTTAGTGAGTGGTAGCACAACCTTAAACTCCCGCAGCTCGGCCTACGGCCTCGCAGGACGCTTCGGGCCTTCGGCCCTACGCGGAGCTCGGCCTTTGGCCTTCGCGGCGCTCGGCCTTCGGCCTTCGCCTGCCGGGAAGCTCACCTTCGGGCCTTCGGCCCTCAGGTTCGCTTTTAAGACACTCGGGGGTAGTAAGTGTCCGCGTAGGCTCGCCCTTCGGGCCTCCGGCCCTCGGGCTCGCGTAGTAAGCGCGCTCTGAAGGGACGCTTCGGGCCTTCGCCTGCCACGAAGCTCACCTTCGGGCCTTCGGCCCTCAGGTTCGCTTTTAACACACTCGGGGGTTAGTGAGTGGTAGCACAACCTTAAACTCCCGCAGCTCGGCCTACGGCCTCGCAGGACGCTTCGGGCCTTCGGCCCTACGCGGAGCTCGGCCTTCGGCCTTCGCGTCGCTCGGCCTCCGGCCTTCGCCTACGACAAAAGACACTCGGGGGCATAGTCGCACAGTCCTATGCTCCCGCAGCTCGGCCTACGGCCTCGCTGGACGCTTCGGGCCTTCGGCCCTACGCGGAGCTCGGCCTTCGGCCTTCGCGTGCCTCGAAGCTCACCTTCGGGCCTTCGGCCCTCAGGTTCGCTTGTAAGACACTCCGGGCAAGGAATAGTAGCCAAGCCTTAAGCTCCCGCAGCTCGGCCTACGGCCTCGCAAATTTGTTTTGCCCATACCGTCCGCCATTTTGGATTTTTTCCAAATTTTTTTTCTTTTTACAACTCTTGGACCCCTCAAGTCCCCGCATGCCAAATCTCGGCGCGCTGTGACCAATTTGAAATTTCAAAAAAAAAAAACTTTTTTTTTTCGGCCAAAAAAAAATGCGATTGTACTCCTCTTGGGAACCTTTATGACATTTGGTCGAGACCCCTATTCAAAAGTCGAGCGGTTTGGCCGGAAAAAAAAATCGAAAAAATTCCCCATACAAAATTTTTTTTAAAGCTAAAAAAAAAAAAAAAATATTTTCAGAATCTAAAGCCATATAGAATTCCGCTAGCCAAATTTCAAAGCTCTAGGACCATTTTGAAAAAAAATTAAAAAAAAACTTTGTTTTTTTTTAATTTTTTTTCCGCCATCAAAAACTGCACGCGGTTCCCTATGACATTTGGTCGAGCACCCCTAACCTAGCTGTTACCGTTTAGCCGGGCAGTAGAGCAATTTTTTACTCAGAGCCAAATCCGAAAAAGTCAGATTTTTCTGGTGGTAACCTCGCCGACCTCTATACACCCATATCAAAACCTAACCCCCACCATGACTCCTTCCCGGAGATCAATTGTGTCAAGAGAAATGAATCGTATTGCA
Source organism: Epinotia brunnichana (assembly GCA_963854355.1). Classification (NCBI taxonomy): domain Eukaryota; kingdom Metazoa; phylum Arthropoda; class Insecta; order Lepidoptera; family Tortricidae; genus Epinotia; species Epinotia brunnichana. Next base: position 264,679 of record CAWKZR010000023.1, read on the forward strand.
GCTTTATATAATATTAACTAGTATTTGCCTGCGGCGCGGCGCGCGAGCGCGCCGCGGTACCAGGTAGGGCTTTTGACTTGTTTATTCAAAATCTGCCTGTATTTTTTTGGTTTTTGAATTACCAAGGAAAAGGAAAGTGAAATTCCGCTATGGGAAGGGAAAAGCGGAGGGTATTTTTGTAAGTAGGAATTTGCACTCTATTCTTGCTTGTGACGGGAAGGTGCGGGGGGTGTGTGTCCGCGTGGGCTCGCCCATCGGGCCTTCGGCCCTCGGGCTCGCGTAGAGAGCGAGCTCTGAAGGGACGCTTCGGGCCTTCGGCCCTACGCGGAGCTCGGCCTTCGGCCTTCGCGTACCTGGAAGCTCACCTTCGGGCCTTCGGCCCTCAGGTTCGCTTAAAGACACTTGGGGGGCGTAGGGTTTCCGCAAGCGCGCTCTGAAGGGACGCTTCGGGCCTTCGGCCCTACGCGGAGCTCGGCCTTCGGCCTTCGCCTGCCACGAAGCTCACCTTCGGGCCTTCGGCCCTCAGGTTCGCTTTTATGACACTCGGGGGTTAGTGAGTGGTAGCACAACCTTAAACTCCCGCAGCTCGGCCTACGGCCTCGCAGGACGCTTCGGGCCTTCGGCCCTACGCGGAGCTCGGCCTTTGGCCTTCGCGGCGCTCGGCCTTCGGCCTTCGCCTACCGGGAAGCTCACCTTCGGGCCTTCGGCCCTCAGGTTCGCTTTTAAGACACTCGGGGATAGTAAGTGTCCGCGTAGGCTCGCCCTTCGGGCCTCCGGCCCTCGGGCTCGCGTAGTAAGCGCGCTCTGAAGGGACGCTTCGGGCCTTCGGCCCTACGCGGAGCTCGGCCTTCGGCCTTCGCCTGCCACGAAGCTCACCTTCGGGCCTTCGGCCCTCAGGTTCGCTTTTAACACACTCGGGGGTTAGTGAGTGGTAGCACAACCTTAAACTCCCGCAGCTCGGCCTACGGCCTCGCAGGACGCTTCGGGCCTTCGGCCCTACGCGGAGCTCGGCCTTCGGCCTTCGCGTCGCTCGGCCTCCGGCCTTCGCCTACGACGAAAGACACTCGGGGGCATAGTCGCACAGTCCTATGCTCCCGCAGCTCGGCCTACGGCCTCGCTGGACGCTTCGGGCCTTCGGCCCTACGCGGAGCTCGGCCTTCGGCCTTCGCGTGCCTCGAAGCTCACCTTCGGGCCTTCGGCCCTCAGGTTCGCTTGTAAGACACTCCGGGCAAGGAATAGTAGCCAAGCCTTAAGCTCCCGCAGCTCGGCCTACGGCCTCGCAAATTTGTTTTGCCCATGCCGTCCGCCATTTTGGATTTTTTCCAATTTTTTTTTCTTTTTACAACTCTTGGGCCCCTCAAGTCCCCGCATGCCAAATCTCGGCGCGCTGTGACCAATTTGAAATTTCAAAAAAAAAAAAGTTTTTTTTTTTCGGCCAAAAAAAAATGCGGTTGCACTCCTCTTGGGAACCTTTATGACATTTGGTCGAGACCCCTATTCAAAAGTCGAGCGGTTTGGCCGGAAAAAAAAATCGAAAAAATTCCCCATACAAAATTTTTTTTAAAGCTAGAAACTTTTTTTTTTGGTTTTCAGAATCTAGAGCCATATATGATCCCGCTAGCCAAATTTCAAAGCTCTAGGACCGTTTTGAAAAAAAATTAAAAAAAAACTTTGTTTTTTTTTAATTTTTTTTCCGCCATCAAAAACTGCACGCGGTTCCCTATGACATTTGGTCGAGCACCCATAACCTAGCTGTTACCGTTTAGCCGGGCAGTAGAGCAATTTTTTACTGAGAGCCAAATCCGAAAAAGTCAGATTTTTCTGGTGGTAACCTCGCCGACCTCTATACACCCATATCAAAACCTAACCCCCACCATGACTCCTTCCCGGAGATCAATTGTGTCAAGAGAAATGAATCGTATTGCAGCTTTATATAATATTAACTAGTATTTGCCTGCGGCGCGGCGCGCGAGCGCGCCGCGGTACCTATTTGAACCTTTGACTTATTATTCAAAATCTGCCTGTAATTATTTGGTTTTTGTATATCCAAGGAAAAGGAAAGTGAAATTCCGCTATGGGAAGGGAAAAGCGGAGGGTATTTTTTGTCAGAGAGATCGCGCACTCTTATCTTGCTTGTGACGGGAAGGTGCGGGGGGTGTGTGTCCGCGTGGGCTCGCCCTTCGGGCCTTCGGCCCTCGGGCTCGCGTAGAGAGCGAGCTCTGAAGGGACGCTTCGGGCCTTCGGCCCTACGCGGAGCTCGGCCTTCGGCCTTCGCGTACCTGGAAGCTCACCTTCGGGCCTTCGGCCCTCAGGTTCGCTTAAAGACACTTGGGGGGCGTAGGGTTTCCGCAAGCGCGCTCTGAAGGGACGCTTCGGGCCTTCGGCCCTACGCGGAGCTCGGCCTTCGGCCTTCGCCTGCCACGAAGCTCACCTTCGGGCCTTCGGCCCTCAGGTTCGCTTTTAACACACTCGGGGGTTAGTGAGTGGTAGCACAACCTTAAACTCCCGCAGCTCGGCCTACGGCCTCGCAGGACGCTTCGGGCCTTCGGCCCTACGCGGAGCTCGGCCTTTGGCCTTCGCGGCGCTCGGCCTTCGGCCTTCGCCTACCGGGAAGCTCACCTTCGGGCCTTCGGCCCTCAGGTTCGCTTTTAAGACACTCGGGGGTAGTAAGTGTCCGCGTAGGCTCGCCCTTCGGGCCTCCGGCCCTCGGGCTCGCGTAGTAAGCGCGCTCTGAAGGGACGCTTCGGGCCTTCGGCCCTACGCGGAGCTCGGCCTTCGGCCTTCGCCTGCCACGAAGCTCACCTTCGGGCCTTCGGCCCTCAGGTTCGCTTTTAACACACTCGGGGGTTAGTGAGTGGTAGCACAACCTTAAACTCCCGCAGCTCGGCCTACGGCCTCGCAGGACGCTTCGGGCCTTCGGCCCTACGCGGAGCTCGGCCTTCGGCCTTCGCGTCGCTCGGCCTCCGGCCTTCGCCTACGACAAAAGACACTCGGGGGCATAGTCGCACAGTCCTATACTCCCGCAGCTCGGCCTACGGCCTCGCAGGACGCTTCGGGCCTTCGGCCCTACGCGGAGCTCGGCCTTTGGCCTTCGCGGCGCTCGGCCTTCGGCCTTCACCTACCGGGAAGCTCACCTTCGGGCCTTCGGCCCTCAGGTTCGCTTTTAAGACACTCGGGGGTAGTAAGTGTCCGCGTAGGCTCGCCCTTCGGGCCTCCGGCCCTCGGGCTCGCGTAGTAAGCGCGCTCTGAAGGGACGCTTCGGGCCTTCGGCCCTACGCGGAGCTCGGCCTTCGGCCTTCGCCTGCCACGAAGCTCACCTTCGGGCCTTCGGCCCTCAGGTTCGCTTTTAACACACTCGGGGGTTAGTGAGTGGTAGCACAACCTTAAACTCCCGCAGCTCGGCCTACGGCCTCGCAGGACGCTTCGGGCCTTCGGCCCTACGCGGAGCTCGGCCTTCGGCCTTCGCGTCGCTCGGCCTCCGGCCTTCGCCTACGACAAAAGACACTCGGGGGCATAGTCGCACAGTCCTATGCTCCCGCAGCTCGGCCTACGGCCTCGCTGGACGCTTCGGGCCTTCGGCCCTACGCGGAGCTCGGCCTTCGGCCTTCGCGTGCCTCGAAGCTCACCTTCGGGCCTTCGGCCCTCAGGTTCGCTTGTAAGACACTCCGGGCAAGGAATAGTAGCCAAGCCTTAAGCTCCCGCAGCTCGGCCTACGGCCTCGCAAATTTGTTTTGCCCATGCCGTCCGCCATTTTGGATTTTTTCCAATTTTTTTTTCTTTTTACAACTCTTGGGCCCCTCAAGTCCCCGCATGCCAAATCTCGGCGCGCTGTGACCAATTTGAAATTTCAAAAAAAAAAAAGTTTTTTTTTTCGGCCAAAAAAAAATGCGGTTGCACTCCTCTTGGGAACCTTTATGACATTTGGTCGAGACCCCTATTCAAAAGTCGAGCGGTTTGGCCGGAAAAAAAAATCGAAAAAATTCCCCATACAAAATTTTTTTTAAAGCTAGAAACTTTTTTTTTTGGTTTTCAGAATCTAGAGCCATATAGGATCCCGCTAGCCAAATTTCAAAGCTCTAGGACCGTTTTGAAAAAAAATTAAAAAAAAACTTTGTTTTTTTTTAATTTTTTTTCCGCCATCAAAAACTGCACGCGGTTCCCTATGACATTTGGTCGAGCACCCATAACCTAGCTGTTACCGTTTAGCCGGGCAGTAGAGCAATTTTTTACTCAGAGCCAAATCCGAAAAAGTCAGATTTTTCTGGTGGTAACCTCGCCGACCTCTATACACCCATATCAAAACCTAACCTCCACCATGACTCCTTCCCGGAGATCAATTGTGTCACCGGAAATGAGTGGTATTGCAGCTTTATATAATATTAACTAGTATTTGCCTGCGGCGCGGCGCGCGAGCGCGCCGCGGAACCGTGGTGGAGTTTCGACTTATTATTCAAAATCTGCCTGTATTTTTTTGGTTTATGAATTACCAAGGAAAAGGAAAGTGAAATTCCGCTATGGGAAGGGAAAAGCGGAGGGTATTATTGTAAGTAGGAATTTGCACTCTATTCTTGCTTGTGACGGGAAGGTGCGGGGGGTGTGTGTCCGCGTGGGCTCGCCCTTCGGGCCTTCGGCCCTCGGGCTCGCGTAGAGAGCGAGCTCTGAAGGGACGCTTCGGGCCTTCGGCCCTACGCGGAGCTCGGCCTTCGGCCTTCGCGTACCTGGAAGCTCACCTTCGGGCCTTCGGCCCTCAGGTTCGCTTAAAGACACTTGGGGGGCGTAGGGTTTCCGCAAGCGCGCTCTGAAGGGACGCTTCGGGCCTTCGGCCCTACGCGGAGCTCGGCCTTCGGCCTTCGCCTGCCACGAAGCTCACCTTCGGGCCTTCGGCCCTCAGGTTCGCTTTTATGACACTCGGGGGTTAGTGAGTGGTAGCACAACCTTAAACTCCCGCAGCTCGGCCTACGGCCTTCGCGTCGCTCGGCCTCCGGCCTTCGCCTACCGCGAAGCTCACCTTCGGGCCTTCGGCCCTCAGGTTCGCTTTTAAGACACTCGGGGGTAGTAAGTGTCTGCGTTGGCTCGCCCTTCGGGCCTTCGGCCCTCGGGCTCGCGTAGTAAGCGCGCTCTGAAGGGACGCTTCGGGCCTTCGGCCCTACGCGGAGCTCGGCCTTCGGCCTTCGCCTACCACGAAGCTCACCTTCGGGCCTTCGGCCCTCAGGTTCGCTTTTAACACACTCGGGGGTTAGTGAGTGGTAGCGTAACCTTAAACTCCCGCAGCTCGGCCTACGGCCTCGCACGCTTCGGGCCTTCGGCCCTACGCGGAGCTCGGCCTTTGGCCTTCGCGTCGCTCGGCCTTCGGCCTTCGCCTACCCCGAAGCTCACCTTCGGGCCTTCGGCCCTCAGGTTCGCTTGTAAGACACTCGGGGGCATAGTAGCATAGTCCTATACTCCCGCAGCTCGGCCTACGGCCTCGCTGGACGCTTCGGGCCTTCGGCCCTACGCGGAGCTCGGCCTTCGGCCTTCGCGTACCTCGAAGCTCACCTTCGGGCCTTCGGCCCTCAGGTTCGCTTGAAAGACACTTAGGCGCTGTAAATAGTAGCAAAACCTTAAACTCCCGCAGCTCGGCCTACGGCCTCGCAAATTTGTTTTGCCCATGCCGTCCGCCATTTTGGATTTTCTCCAATTTTTTTTTCTTTTTACAACTCTTGGGCCCCTCAAGTCCCCGCATGCCAAATCTCGACGCGCTGTGACCAATTTGAAATTTCAAAAAAAAAAAAACTTTTTTTTTTCGGCCAAAAAAAAATGCGATTGTACTCCCCTTGGGAACCTTTATGACATTTGGTCGAGACCCCTATTCAAAAGTCGAGCGGTTTGGCCGGAAAAAAAAATCGAAAAAATTCCCCATACAAAATTTTTTTTAAAGCTAGAAACTTTTTTTTTTGGTTTTCAGAATCTAGAGCCATACAGGATCCCGCTAGCCAAATTTCAAAGCTCTAGGACCATTTTGAAAAAAAATTAAAAAAAAACTTTGTTTTTTTTTAATTTTTTTTCCGCCATCAAAAACTGCACGCGGTTCTCTATGACATTTGGTCGAGCACCCCTAACCTAGCTGTTACCGTTTAGCCGGGCAGTAGAGCATTTTTTTACTGAGAGCCAAATCCGAAAAAGTCAGATTTTTCTGGTGGTAACCTCGCCGACCTCTATACACCCATATCAAAACCTTACCTCCACCATGACTCCTTCCCGGAGATCAATTGTGTCAATGGAAATCAGTCGTATTGCAGCTTTATATAATATTAACTAGTTTTTTGCCTGCGGCGCGGCGCGCGAGCGCGCCGCGGTACCTATTTGTACTTTTGCCTTGTTTATTCAAAATCTGCCTGTATTTTTTTGGTTTTTGTATATCCAAGGAAAAGGAAAGTGAAATTCCGCTATGGGAAGGGAAAAGCGGAGGGTATTTTTTGTCAGAGAGATCGCGCACTCAGTCTTGCTTGTGACGGGAAGGTGCGGGGGGTGTGTGTCCGCGTGGGCTCGCCCTTCGGGCCTTCGGCCCTCGGGCTCGCGTAGAGAGCGAGCTCTGAAGGGACGCTTCGGGCCTTCGGCCCTACGCGGAGCTCGGCCTTCGGCCTTCGCGTACCTGGAAGCTCACCTTCGGGCCTTCGGCCCTCAGGTTCGCTTAAAGACACTTGGGGGGCGTAGGGTTTCCGCAAGCGCGCTCTGAAGGGACGCTTCGGGCCTTCGGCCCTACGCGGAGCTCGGCCTTCGGCCTTCGCCTACCACGAAGCTCACCTTCGGGCCTTCGGCCCTCAGGTTCGCTTTTAAGACACTCGGGGGTTAGTGAGTGGTAGCACAACCTTAAACTTCCGCAGCTCGGCCTACGGCCTCGCAGGACGCTTCGGGCCTTCGGCCCTACGCGGAGCTCGGCCTTTGGCCTTCGCGGCGCTCGGCCTTCGGCCTTCGCCTACCGGGAAGCTCACCTTCGGGCCTTCGGCCCTCAGGTTCGCTTTTAAGACACTCGGGGGTAGTAAGTGTCCGCGTAGGCTCGCCCTTCGGGCCTCCGGCCCTCGGGCTCGCGTAGTAAGCGCGCTCTGAAGGGACGCTTCGGGCCTTCGGCCCTACGCGGAGCTCGGCCTTCGGCCTTCGCCTACCACGAAGCTCACCTTCGGGCCTTCAGCCCTCAGGTTCGCTTTTAAGACACTCGGGGGTTAGTGATTGGTAGCACAACCTTAAACTCCCGCAGCTCGGCCTACGGCCTCGCAGGACGCTTCGGGCCTTCGGCCCTACGCGGAGCTCGGCCTTTGGCCTTCGCGGCGCTCGTCCTTCGGCCTTCGCCTACCGGGAAGCTCACCTTCGGGCCTTCGGCCCTCAGGTTCGCTTTTAAGACACTCGGGGGTTAGTGATTGGTAGCACAACCTTAAACTCCCGCAGCTCGGCCTACGGCCTCGCAGGACGCTTCGGGCCTTCGGCCCTACGCGGAGCTCGGCCTTTGGCCTTCGCGGCGCTCGGCCTTCGGCCTTCGCCTACCGGGAAGCTCACCTTCGGGCCTTCGGCCCTCAGGTTCGCTTTTAAGACACTCGGGGGTAGTAAGTGTCCGCGTAGGCTCGCCCTTCGGGCCTCCGGCCCTCGGGCTCGCGTAGTAAGCGCGCTCTGAAGGGACGCTTCGGGCCTTCGGCCCTACGCGGAGCTCGGCCTTCGGCCTTCGCCTACCACGAAGCTCACCTTCGGGCCTTCGGCCCTCAGGTTCGCTTTTAAGACACTCGGGGGTTAGTGATTGGTAGCACAACCTTAAACTCCCGCAGCTCGGCCTACGGCCTCGCAGGACGCTTCGGGCCTTCGGCCCTACGCGGAGCTCGGCCTTTGGCCTTCGCGGCGCTCGGCCTTCGGCCTTCGCCTACCGGGAAGCTCACCTTCGGGCCTTCGGCCCTCAGGTTCGCTTTTAAGACACTCGGGGGTAGTAAGTGTCCGCGTAGGCTCGCCCTTCGGGCCTCCGGCCCTCGGGATCGCGTAGTAAGCGCGCTCTGAAGGGACGCTTCGGGCCTTCAGCCCTACGCGGAGCTCGGCCTTCGGCCTTCGCCTGCCCTCAGGTTCGCTTTTAAGACACTCGGGGGTTAGTGATTGGTAGCACAACCTAAGTCTAAGGCCTGAGTGGACGCTCGAAGCGGAGCGTTCGGCGGGGCGTGCAGCGGGGCGGGCGAGCGTGCATTCAATTTGTGCAGCGTCTACTCAGGACACCAGTATGAGCCTCATTTGTTTAACATGCACGCCGCACGCCCCGCTCCGCCGCACGCCTGACTCGAGCGTCCACTCAGGCCTTACACTTAAACTCCCGCAGCTCGGCCTACGGCCTCGCAGGACGCTTCGGGCCTTCGGCCCTACGCGGAGCTCGGCCTTTGGCCTTCGCGGCGCTCGGCCTTCGGCCTTCGCCTACCGGGAAGCTCACCTTCGGGCCTTCGGCCCTCAGGTTCGCTTTTAACACACTCGGGGGTTATTGAGTGGTAGCACAACCTTAAACTCCCGCAGCTCGGCCTACGGCCTCGCACGCTTCGGGCCTTCGGCCCTACGCGGAGCTCGGCCTTTGGCCTTCGCGTCGCTCGGCCTTCGGCCTTCGCCTACCCTGAAGCTCACCTTCGGGCCTTCGGCCCTCAGGTTCGCTTGTAAGACACTCGGGGGCATAGTAGCATAGTCCTATACTCCCGCAGCTCGGCCTACGGCCTCGCTGGACGCTTCGGGCCTTCGGCCCTACGCGGAGCTCGGCCTTCGGCCTTCGCGTACCTCGAAGCTCACCTTCGGGCCTTCGGCCCTCAGGTTCGCTTGAAAGACACTTAAGCGCTGTAAATAGTAGCAAAACCTTAAGCTCCCGCAGCTCGGCCTACGGCCTCGCAAATTTGTTTTGCCCATGCCGTCCGCCATTTTGGATTTTTTCCAATTTTTTTTTCTTTTTACAACTCTTTGGCCCCTCAAGTCCCCGCATGCCAAATCTCGCCGCGCTGCGACCAACTTGAAATTTCAAAAAAAAAAAAGTTTTTTTTTCGGCCAAAAAAAAATGCAGTTGTACTCCGCTTGGGAACCTTTATGACATTTGGTCGAGACCGCTATTCAAAAGTCGAGCGGTTTGGTCGGAAAAAAAAATCGAAAAAATTCCCCATACAAAATTTTTTTTAGAGCTAAAAAAAAAAAAAAAATATTTTCAGAATTTAGAGCCATATAGGATTCCGCTAGCCAAATTTCAGCGCTCTACAAGCATTTTGAAAAAAAATTAAAAAAAAACTTCGTTTTTTTTTTAATTTTTTTTCCGTCATCAAAAACTGCACGCAGTTCCCTATAACATTTGGCCGAGCACCCCTAACCTAGCTGTTACCGTTTAGCCAGGCTGAAGTGCAACTTTTTTCCTGGAGCCAAATCTCCAAATGTCAGATTTTTCTGGGGGTCACATTGATGACAGTTACACTTTTGCCATACAAGTCAAAGCTCCATTTACACTCCTTCATGGAGAACAACCATATGAATGAGAAATGAGTCGTGCTGGAGCTTTATAGTATATTAACTAGTATTTGCCTGCGGCGCGGCGCGCGAGCGCGCCGCGGTACCAGGTAGGGCTTTTGACTTGTTTATTCAAAATCTGCCTGTATTTTTTTGGTTTTTGAATTACCAAGGAAAAGGAAAGTGAAATTCCGCTATGGGAAGGGAAAAGCGGAGGGTATTTTTGTAAGTAGGAATTTGCACTCTATTCTTGCTTGTGACGGGAAGGTGCGGGGGGTGTGTGTCCGCGTGGGCTCGCCCATCGGGCCTTCGGCCCTCGGGCTCGCGTAGAGAGCGAGCTCTGAAGGGACGCTTCGGGCCTTCGGCCCTACGCGGAGCTCGGCCTTCGGCCTTCGCGTACCTGGAAGCTCACCTTCGGGCCTTCGGCCCTCAGGTTCGCTTAAAGACACTTGGGGGGCGTAGGGTTTCCGCAAGCGCGCTCTGAAGGGACGCTTCGGGCCTTCGGCCCTACGCGGAGCTCGGCCTTCGGCCTTCGCCTGCCACGAAGCTCACCTTCGGGCCTTCGGCCCTCAGGTTCGCTTTTATGACACTCGGGGGTTAGTGAGTGGTAGCACAACCTTAAACTCCCGCAGCTCGGCCTACGGCCTCGCAGGACGCTTCGGGCCTTCGGCCCTACGCGGAGCTCGGCCTTTGGCCTTCGCGGCGCTCGGCCTTCGGCCTTCGCCTACCGGGAAGCTCACCTTCGGGCCTTCGGCCCTCAGGTTCGCTTTTAAGACACTCGGGGATAGTAAGTGTCCGCGTAGGCTCGCCCTTCGGGCCTCCGGCCCTCGGGCTCGCGTAGTAAGCGCGCTCTGAAGGGACGCTTCGGGCCTTCGGCCCTACGCGGAGCTCGGCCTTCGGCCTTCGCCTGCCACGAAGCTCACCTTCGGGCCTTCGGCCCTCAGGTTCGCTTTTAACACACTCGGGGGTTAGTGAGTGGTAGCACAACCTTAAACTCCCGCAGCTCGGCCTACGGCCTCGCAGGACGCTTCGGGCCTTCGGCCCTACGCGGAGCTCGGCCTTCGGCCTTCGCGTCGCTCGGCCTCCGGCCTTCGCCTACGACGAAAGACACTCGGGGGCATAGTCGCACAGTCCTATGCTCCCGCAGCTCGGCCTACGGCCTCGCTGGACGCTTCGGGCCTTCGGCCCTACGCGGAGCTCGGCCTTCGGCCTTCGCGTGCCTCGAAGCTCACCTTCGGGCCTTCGGCCCTCAGGTTCGCTTGTAAGACACTCCGGGCAAGGAATAGTAGCCAAGCCTTAAGCTCCCGCAGCTCGGCCTACGGCCTCGCAAATTTGTTTTGCCCATGCCGTCCGCCATTTTGGATTTTTTCCAATTTTTTTTTCTTTTTACAACTCTTGGGCCCCTCAAGTCCCCGCATGCCAAATCTCGGCGCGCTGTGACCAATTTGAAATTTCAAAAAAAAAAAAGTTTTTTTTTTCGGCCAAAAAAAAATGCGGTTGCACTCCTCTTGGGAACCTTTATGACATTTGGTCGAGACCCCTATTCAAAAGTCGAGCGGTTTGGCCGGAAAAAAAAATCGAAAAAATTCCCCATACAAAATTTTTTTTAAAGCTAGAAACTTTTTTTTTTGGTTTTCAGAATCTAGAGCCATATATGATCCCGCTAGCCAAATTTCAAAGCTCTAGGACCGTTTTGAAAAAAAATTAAAAAAAAACTTTGTTTTTTTTTAATTTTTTTTCCGCCATCAAAAACTGCACGCGGTTCCCTATGACATTTGGTCGAGCACCCATAACCTAGCTGTTACCGTTTAGCCGGGCAGTAGAGCAATTTTTTACTGAGAGCCAAATCCGAAAAAGTCAGATTTTTCTGGTGGTAACCTCGCCGACCTCTATACACCCATATCAAAACCTAACCCCCACCATGACTCCTTCCCGGAGATCAATTGTGTCAAGAGAAATGAATCGTATTGCAGCTTTATATAATATTAACTAGTATTTGCCTGCGGCGCGGCGCGCGAGCGCGCCGCGGAACCGTGGTGGAGTTTCGACTTATTATTCAAAATCTGCCTGTATTTTTTTGGTTTATGAATTACCAAGGAAAAGGAAAGTGAAATTCCGCTATGGGAAGGGAAAAGCGGAGGGTATTATTGTAAGTAGGAATTTGCACTCTATTCTTGCTTGTGACGGGAAGGTGCGGGGGGTGTGTGTCCGCGTGGGCTCGCCCTTCGGGCCTTCGGCCCTCGGGCTCGCGTAGAGAGCGAGCTCTGAAGGGACGCTTCGGGCCTTCGGCCCTACGCGGAGCTCGGCCTTCGGCCTTCGCGTACCTGGAAGCTCACCTTCGGGCCTTCGGCCCTCAGGTTCGCTTAAAGACACTTGGGGGCGTAGGGTTTCCGCAAGCGCGCTCTGAAGGGACGCTTCGGGCCTTCGGCCCTACGCGGAGCTCGGCCTTCGGCCTTCGCCTGCCACGAAGCTCACCTTCGGGCCTTCGGCCCTCAGGTTCGCTTTTAACACACTCGGGGGTTAGTGAGTGGTAGCACAACCTTAAACTCCCGCAGCTCGGCCTACGGCCTCGCAGGACGCTTCGGGCCTTCGGCCCTACGCGGAGCTCGGCCTTCGGCCTTCGCGTCGCTCGGCCTCCGGCCTTCGCCTACCGCGAAGCTCACCTTCGGGCCTTCGGCCCTCAGGTTCGCTTTTAAGACACTCGGGGGTAGTAAGTGTCTGCGTTGGCTCGCCCTTCGGGCCTTCGGCCCTCGGGCTCGCGTATTAAGCGCGCTCTGAAGGGACGCTTCGGGCCTTCGGCCCTACGCGGAGCTCGGCCTTCGGCCTTCGCCTACCACGAAGCTCACCTTCGGGCCTTCGGCCCTCAGGTTCGCTTTTAACACACTCGGGGGTTAGTGAGTGGTAGCGTAACCTTAAACTCCCGCAGCTCGGCCTACGGCCTCGCACGCTTCGGGCCTTCGGCCCTACGCGGAGCTCGGCCTTTGGCCTTCGCGTCGCTCGGCCTTCGGCCTTCGCCTACCCCGAAGCTCACCTTCGGGCCTTCGGCCCTCAGGTTCGCTTGTAAGACACTCGGGGGCATAGTAGCATAGTCCTATACTCCCGCAGCTCGGCCTACGGCCTCGCTGGACGCTTCGGGCCTTCGGCCCTACGCGGAGCTCGGCCTTCGGCCTTCGCGTACCTCGAAGCTCACCTTCGGGCCTTCGGCCCTCAGGTTCGCTTGAAAGACACTTAGGCGCTGTAAATAGTAGCAAAACCTTAAACTCCCGCAGCTCGGCCTACGGCCTCGCAAATTTGTTTTGCCCATGCCGTCCGCCATTTTGGATTTTTTCCAAATTTTTTTTCTTTTTACAACTCTTGGGCCCCTCAAGTCCCCGCATGCCAAATCTCGGCGCGCTGTGACCAATTTGAAATTTCAAAAAAAAAAAAGTTTTTTTTTTCGGCCAAAAAAAAATGCGATTGCACTCCTCTTGGGAACCTTTATGACATTTGGTCGAGACCCCTATTCAAAAGTCGAGCGGTTTGGCCGGAAAAAAAAATCGAAAAAATTCCCCATACAAAATTTTTTTTAAAGCTAGAAACTTTTTTTTTTGGTTTTCAGAATCTAGAGCCATATATGATCCCGCTAGCCAAATTTCAAAGCTCTAGGACCGTTTTGAAAAAAAATTAAAAAAAAACTTTGTTTTTTTTTAATTTTTTTTCCGCCATCAAAAACTGCACGCGGTTCCCTATGACATTTGGTCGAGCACCCATAACCTAGCTGTTACCGTTTAGCCGGGCAGTAGAGCAATTTTTTACTGAGAGCCAAATCCGAAAAAGTCAGATTTTTCTGGTGGTAACCTCGCCGACCTCTATACACCCATATCAAAACCTAACCCCCACCATGACTCCTTCCCGGAGATCAATTGTGTCAAGAGAAATGAATCGTATTGCAGCTTTATATAATATTAACTAGTATTTGCCTGCGGCGCGGCGCGCGAGCGCGCCGCGGAACCGTGGTGGAGTTTCGACTTATTATTCAAAATCTGCCTGTATTTTTTTGGTTTATGAATTACCAAGGAAAAGGAAAGTGAAATTCCGCTATGGGAAGGGAAAAGCGGAGGGTATTATTGTAAGTAGGAATTTGCACTCTATTCTTGCTTGTGACGGGAAGGTGCGGGGGGTGTGTGTCCGCGTGGGCTCGCCCTTCGGGCCTTCGGCCCTCGGGCTCGCGTAGAGAGCGAGCTCTGAAGGGACGCTTCGGGCCTTCGGCCCTACGCGGAGCTCGGCCTTCGGCCTTCGCGTACCTGGAAGCTCACCTTCGGGCCTTCGGCCCTCAGGTTCGCTTAAAGACACTTGGGGGCGTAGGGTTTCCGCAAGCGCGCTCTGAAGGGACGCTTCGGGCCTTCGGCCCTACGCGGAGCTCGGCCTTCGGCCTTCGCCTGCCACGAAGCTCACCTTCGGGCCTTCGGCCCTCAGGTTCGCTTTTAACACACTCGGGGGTTAGTGAGTGGTAGCACAACCTTAAACTCCCGCAGCTCGGCCTACGGCCTCGCAGGACGCTTCGGGCCTTCGGCCCTACGCGGAGCTCGGCCTTCGGCCTTCGCGTCGCTCGGCCTCCGGCCTTCGCCTACCGCGAAGCTCACCTTCGGGCCTTCGGCCCTCAGGTTCGCTTTTAAGACACTCGGGGGTAGTAAGTGTCTGCGTTGGCTCGCCCTTCGGGCCTTCGGCCCTCGGGCTCGCGTATTAAGCGCGCTCTGAAGGGACGCTTCGGGCCTTCGGCCCTACGCGGAGCTCGGCCTTCGGCCTTCGCCTACCACGAAGCTCACCTTCGGGCCTTCGGCCCTCAGGTTCGCTTTTAACACACTCGGGGGTTAGTGAGTGGTAGCGTAACCTTAAACTCCCGCAGCTCGGCCTACGGCCTCGCACGCTTCGGGCCTTCGGCCCTACGCGGAGCTCGGCCTTTGGCCTTCGCGTCGCTCGGCCTTCGGCCTTCGCCTACCCCGAAGCTCACCTTCGGGCCTTCGGCCCTCAGGTTCGCTTGTAAGACACTCGGGGGCATAGTAGCATAGTCCTATACTCCCGCAGCTCGGCCTACGGCCTCGCTGGACGCTTCGGGCCTTCGGCCCTACGCGGAGCTCGGCCTTCGGCCTTCGCGTACCTCGAAGCTCACCTTCGGGCCTTCGGCCCTCAGGTTCGCTTGAAAGACACTTAGGCGCTGTAAATAGTAGCAAAACCTTAAACTCCCGCAGCTCGGCCTACGGCCTCGCAAATTTGTTTTGCCCATGCCGTCCGCCATTTTGGATTTTTTCCAAATTTTTTTTCTTTTTACAACTCTTGGGCCCCTCAAGTCCCCGCATGCCAAATCTCGGCGCGCTGTGACCAATTTGAAATTTCAAAAAAAAAAAAGTTTTTTTTTTCGGCCAAAAAAAAATGCGATTGCACTCCTCTTGGGAACCTTTATGACATTTGGTCGAGACCCCTATTCAAAAGTCGAGCGGTTTGGCCGGAAAAAAAAATCGAAAAAATTCCCCATACAAAATTTTTTTTAAAGCTAGAAACTTTTTTTTTTGGTTTTCAGAATCTAGAGCCATATATGATCCCGCTAGCCAAATTTCAAAGCTCTAGGACCGTTTTGAAAAAAAATTAAAAAAAAACTTTGTTTTTTTTTAATTTTTTTTCCGCCATCAAAAACTGCACGCGGTTCCCTATGACATTTGGTCGAGCACCCATAACCTAGCTGTTACCGTTTAGCCGGGCAGTAGAGCAATTTTTTACTGAGAGCCAAATCCGAAAAAGTCAGATTTTTCTGGTGGTAACCTCGCCGACCTCTATACACCCATATCAAAACCTAACCCCCACCATGACTCCTTCCCGGAGATCAATTGTGTCAAGAGAAATGAATCGTATTGCAGCTTTATATAATATTAACTAGTATTTGCCTGCGGCGCGGCGCGCGAGCGCGCCGCGGAACCGTGGTGGAGTTTCGACTTATTATTCAAAATCTGCCTGTATTTTTTTGGTTTATGAATTACCAAGGAAAAGGAAAGTGAAATTCCGCTATGGGAAGGGAAAAGCGGAGGGTATTATTGTAAGTAGGAATTTGCACTCTATTCTTGCTTGTGACGGGAAGGTGCGGGGGGTGTGTGTCCGCGTGGGCTCGCCCTTCGGGCCTTCGGCCCTCGGGCTCGCGTAGAGAGCGAGCTCTGAAGGGACGCTTCGGGCCTTCGGCCCTACGCGGAGCTCGGCCTTCGGCCTTCGCGTACCTGGAAGCTCACCTTCGGGCCTTCGGCCCTCAGGTTCGCTTAAAGACACTTGGGGGCGTAGGGTTTCCGCAAGCGCGCTCTGAAGGGACGCTTCGGGCCTTCGGCCCTACGCGGAGCTCGGCCTTCGGCCTTCGCCTGCCACGAAGCTCACCTTCGGGCCTTCGGCCCTCAGGTTCGCTTTTAACACACTCGGGGGTTAGTGAGTGGTAGCACAACCTTAAACTCCCGCAGCTCGGCCTACGGCCTCGCAGGACGCTTCGGGCCTTCGGCCCTACGCGGAGCTCGGCCTTCGGCCTTCGCGTCGCTCGGCCTCCGGCCTTCGCCTACCGCGAAGCTCACCTTCGGGCCTTCGGCCCTCAGGTTCGCTTTTAAGACACTCGGGGGTAGTAAGTGTCTGCGTTGGCTCGCCCTTCGGGCCTTCGGCCCTCGGGCTCGCGTATTAAGCGCGCTCTGAAGGGACGCTTCGGGCCTTCGGCCCTACGCGGAGCTCGGCCTTCGGCCTTCGCCTACCACGAAGCTCACCTTCGGGCCTTCGGCCCTCAGGTTCGCTTTTAACACACTCGGGGGTTAGTGAGTGGTAGCGTAACCTTAAACTCCCGCAGCTCGGCCTACGGCCTCGCACGCTTCGGGCCTTCGGCCCTACGCGGAGCTCGGCCTTTGGCCTTCGCGTCGCTCGGCCTTCGGCCTTCGCCTACCCCGAAGCTCACCTTCGGGCCTTCGGCCCTCAGGTTCGCTTGTAAGACACTCGGGGGCATAGTAGCATAGTCCTATACTCCCGCAGCTCGGCCTACGGCCTCGCTGGACGCTTCGGGCCTTCGGCCCTACGCGGAGCTCGGCCTTCGGCCTTCGCGTACCTCGAAGCTCACCTTCGGGCCTTCGGCCCTCAGGTTCGCTTGAAAGACACTTAGGCGCTGTAAATAGTAGCAAAACCTTAAACTCCCGCAGCTCGGCCTACGGCCTCGCAAATTTGTTTTGCCCATGCCGTCCGCCATTTTGGATTTTTTCCAAATTTTTTTTCTTTTTACAACTCTTGGGCCCCTCAAGTCCCCGCATGCCAAATCTCGGCGCGCTGTGACCAATTTGAAATTTCAAAAAAAAAAAAGTTTTTTTTTTCGGCCAAAAAAAAATGCGATTGCACTCCTCTTGGGAACCTTTATGACATTTGGTCGAGACCCCTATTCAAAAGTCGAGCGGTTTGGCCGGAAAAAAAAATCGAAAAAATTCCCCATACAAAATTTTTTTTAAAGCTAGAAACTTTTTTTTTTGGTTTTCAGAATCTGGAGCCATATAGGATCCCGCTAGCCAAATTTCAAAGCTCTAGGACCATTTTGAAAAAAAATTAAAAAAAAACTTTGTTTTTTTTTAATTTTTTTTCCGCCATCAAAAACTGCACGCGGTTCCCTATGACATTTGGTCGAGCACCCCTAACCTAGCTGTTACCGTTTAGCCGGGCAGTAGAGCAATTTTTTACTCAGAGCCAAATCCGAAAAAGTCAGATTTTTCTGGTGGTAACCTCGCCGACCTCTATACACCCATATCAAAACCTAACCCCCACCATGACTCCTTCCCGGAGATCAATTGTGTCAAGAGAAATGAATCGTATTGCAGCTTTATATAATATTAACTAGTTTTTTGCCTGCGGCGCGGCGCGCGAGCGCGCCGCGGTACCTATTTGTACTTTTGCCTTGTTTATTCAAAATCTGCCTGTATTTTTTTGGTTTTTGTATATCCAAGGAAAAGGAAAGTGAAATTCCGCTATGGGAAGGGAAAAGCGGAGGGTATTTTTTGTCAGAGAGATCGCGCACTCAGTCTTGCTTGTGACGGGAAGGTGCGGGGGGTGTGTGTCCGCGTGGGCTCGCCCTTCGGGCCTTCGGCCCTCGGGCTCGCGTAGAGAGCGAGCTCTGAAGGGACGCTTCGGGCCTTCGGCCCTACGCGGAGCTCGGCCTTCGGCCTTCGCGTACCTGGAAGCTCACCTTCGGGCCTTCGGCCCTCAGGTTCGCTTAAAGACACTTGGGGGGCGTAGGGTTTCCGCAAGCGCGCTCTGAAGGGACGCTTCGGGCCTTCGGCCCTACGCGGAGCTCGGCCTTCGGCCTTCGCCTACCACGAAGCTCACCTTCGGGCCTTCGGCCCTCAGGTTCGCTTTTAAGACACTCGGGGGTTAGTGAGTGGTAGCACAACCTTAAACTTCCGCAGCTCGGCCTACGGCCTCGCAGGACGCTTCGGGCCTTCGGCCCTACGCGGAGCTCGGCCTTTGGCCTTCGCGGCGCTCGGCCTTCGGCCTTCGCCTACCGGGAAGCTCACCTTCGGGCCTTCGGCCCTCAGGTTCGCTTTTAAGACACTCGGGGGTAGTAAGTGTCCGCGTAGGCTCGCCCTTCGGGCCTCCGGCCCTCGGGCTCGCGTAGTAAGCGCGCTCTGAAGGGACGCTTCGGGCCTTCGGCCCTACGCGGAGCTCGGCCTTCGGCCTTCGCCTACCACGAAGCTCACCTTCGGGCCTTCAGCCCTCAGGTTCGCTTTTAAGACACTCGGGGGTTAGTGATTGGTAGCACAACCTTAAACTCCCGCAGCTCGGCCTACGGCCTCGCAGGACGCTTCGGGCCTTCGGCCCTACGCGGAGCTCGGCCTTTGGCCTTCGCGGCGCTCGTCCTTCGGCCTTCGCCTACCGGGAAGCTCACCTTCGGGCCTTCGGCCCTCAGGTTCGCTTTTAAGACACTCGGGGGTTAGTGATTGGTAGCACAACCTTAAACTCCCGCAGCTCGGCCTACGGCCTCGCAGGACGCTTCGGGCCTTCGGCCCTACGCGGAGCTCGGCCTTTGGCCTTCGCGGCGCTCGGCCTTCGGCCTTCGCCTACCGGGAAGCTCACCTTCGGGCCTTCGGCCCTCAGGTTCGCTTTTAAGACACTCGGGGGTAGTAAGTGTCCGCGTAGGCTCGCCCTTCGGGCCTCCGGCCCTCGGGCTCGCGTAGTAAGCGCGCTCTGAAGGGACGCTTCGGGCCTTCGGCCCTACGCGGAGCTCGGCCTTCGGCCTTCGCCTACCACGAAGCTCACCTTCGGGCCTTCGGCCCTCAGGTTCGCTTTTAAGACACTCGGGGGTTAGTGATTGGTAGCACAACCTTAAACTCCCGCAGCTCGGCCTACGGCCTCGCAGGACGCTTCGGGCCTTCGGCCCTACGCGGAGCTCGGCCTTTGGCCTTCGCGGCGCTCGGCCTTCGGCCTTCGCCTACCGGGAAGCTCACCTTCGGGCCTTCGGCCCTCAGGTTCGCTTTTAAGACACTCGGGGGTAGTAAGTGTCCGCGTAGGCTCGCCCTTCGGGCCTCCGGCCCTCGGGATCGCGTAGTAAGCGCGCTCTGAAGGGACGCTTCGGGCCTTCAGCCCTACGCGGAGCTCGGCCTTCGGCCTTCGCCTGCCCTCAGGTTCGCTTTTAAGACACTCGGGGGTTAGTGATTGGTAGCACAACCTAAGTCTAAGGCCTGAGTGGACGCTCGAAGCGGAGCGTTCGGCGGGGCGTGCAGCGGGGCGGGCGAGCGTGCATTCAATTTGTGCAGCGTCTACTCAGGACACCAGTATGAGCCTCATTTGTTTAACATGCACGCCGCACGCCCCGCTCCGCCGCACGCCTGACTCGAGCGTCCACTCAGGCCTTACACTTAAACTCCCGCAGCTCGGCCTACGGCCTCGCAGGACGCTTCGGGCCTTCGGCCCTACGCGGAGCTCGGCCTTTGGCCTTCGCGGCGCTCGGCCTTCGGCCTTCGCCTACCGGGAAGCTCACCTTCGGGCCTTCGGCCCTCAGGTTCGCTTTTAACACACTCGGGGGTTATTGAGTGGTAGCACAACCTTAAACTCCCGCAGCTCGGCCTACGGCCTCGCACGCTTCGGGCCTTCGGCCCTACGCGGAGCTCGGCCTTTGGCCTTCGCGTCGCTCGGCCTTCGGCCTTCGCCTACCCTGAAGCTCACCTTCGGGCCTTCGGCCCTCAGGTTCGCTTGTAAGACACTCGGGGGCATAGTAGCATAGTCCTATACTCCCGCAGCTCGGCCTACGGCCTCGCTGGACGCTTCGGGCCTTCGGCCCTACGCGGAGCTCGGCCTTCGGCCTTCGCGTACCTCGAAGCTCACCTTCGGGCCTTCGGCCCTCAGGTTCGCTTGAAAGACACTTAAGCGCTGTAAATAGTAGCAAAACCTTAAGCTCCCGCAGCTCGGCCTACGGCCTCGCAAATTTGTTTTGCCCATGCCGTCCGCCATTTTGGATTTTTTCCAATTTTTTTTTCTTTTTACAACTCTTTGGCCCCTCAAGTCCCCGCATGCCAAATCTCGCCGCGCTGCGACCAACTTGAAATTTCAAAAAAAAAAAAGTTTTTTTTTCGGCCAAAAAAAAATGCAGTTGTACTCCGCTTGGGAACCTTTATGACATTTGGTCGAGACCGCTATTCAAAAGTCGAGCGGTTTGGTCGGAAAAAAAAATCGAAAAAATTCCCCATACAAAATTTTTTTTAGAGCTAAAAAAAAAAAAAAAATATTTTCAGAATTTAGAGCCATATAGGATTCCGCTAGCCAAATTTCAGCGCTCTACAAGCATTTTGAAAAAAAATTAAAAAAAAACTTCGTTTTTTTTTTAATTTTTTTTCCGTCATCAAAAACTGCACGCAGTTCCCTATAACATTTGGCCGAGCACCCCTAACCTAGCTGTTACCGTTTAGCCAGGCTGAAGTGCAACTTTTTTCCTGGAGCCAAATCTCCAAATGTCAGATTTTTCTGGGGGTCACATTGATGACAGTTACACTTTTGCCATACAAGTCAAAGCTCCATTTACACTCCTTCATGGAGAACAACCATATGAATGAGAAATGAGTCGTGCTGGAGCTTTATAGTATATTAACTAGTATTTGCCTGCGGCGCGGCGCGCGAGCGCGCCGCGGTACCAGGTAGGGCTTTTGACTTGTTTATTCAAAATCTGCCTGTATTTTTTTGGTTTTTGAATTACCAAGGAAAAGGAAAGTGAAATTCCGCTATGGGAAGGGAAAAGCGGAGGGTATTTTTGTAAGTAGGAATTTGCACTCTATTCTTGCTTGTGACGGGAAGGTGCGGGGGGTGTGTGTCCGCGTGGGCTCGCCCATCGGGCCTTCGGCCCTCGGGCTCGCGTAGAGAGCGAGCTCTGAAGGGACGCTTCGGGCCTTCGGCCCTACGCGGAGCTCGGCCTTCGGCCTTCGCGTACCTGGAAGCTCACCTTCGGGCCTTCGGCCCTCAGGTTCGCTTAAAGACACTTGGGGGGCGTAGGGTTTCCGCAAGCGCGCTCTGAAGGGACGCTTCGGGCCTTCGGCCCTACGCGGAGCTCGGCCTTCGGCCTTCGCCTGCCACGAAGCTCACCTTCGGGCCTTCGGCCCTCAGGTTCGCTTTTATGACACTCGGGGGTTAGTGAGTGGTAGCACAACCTTAAACTCCCGCAGCTCGGCCTACGGCCTCGCAGGACGCTTCGGGCCTTCGGCCCTACGCGGAGCTCGGCCTTTGGCCTTCGCGGCGCTCGGCCTTCGGCCTTCGCCTACCGGGAAGCTCACCTTCGGGCCTTCGGCCCTCAGGTTCGCTTTTAAGACACTCGGGGATAGTAAGTGTCCGCGTAGGCTCGCCCTTCGGGCCTCCGGCCCTCGGGCTCGCGTAGTAAGCGCGCTCTGAAGGGACGCTTCGGGCCTTCGGCCCTACGCGGAGCTCGGCCTTCGGCCTTCGCCTGCCACGAAGCTCACCTTCGGGCCTTCGGCCCTCAGGTTCGCTTTTAACACACTCGGGGGTTAGTGAGTGGTAGCACAACCTTAAACTCCCGCAGCTCGGCCTACGGCCTCGCAGGACGCTTCGGGCCTTCGGCCCTACGCGGAGCTCGGCCTTCGGCCTTCGCGTCGCTCGGCCTCCGGCCTTCGCCTACGACGAAAGACACTCGGGGGCATAGTCGCACAGTCCTATGCTCCCGCAGCTCGGCCTACGGCCTCGCTGGACGCTTCGGGCCTTCGGCCCTACGCGGAGCTCGGCCTTCGGCCTTCGCGTGCCTCGAAGCTCACCTTCGGGCCTTCGGCCCTCAGGTTCGCTTGTAAGACACTCCGGGCAAGGAATAGTAGCCAAGCCTTAAGCTCCCGCAGCTCGGCCTACGGCCTCGCAAATTTGTTTTGCCCATGCCGTCCGCCATTTTGGATTTTTTCCAATTTTTTTTTCTTTTTACAACTCTTGGGCCCCTCAAGTCCCCGCATGCCAAATCTCGGCGCGCTGTGACCAATTTGAAATTTCAAAAAAAAAAAAGTTTTTTTTTTCGGCCAAAAAAAAATGCGGTTGCACTCCTCTTGGGAACCTTTATGACATTTGGTCGAGACCCCTATTCAAAAGTCGAGCGGTTTGGCCGGAAAAAAAAATCGAAAAAATTCCCCATACAAAATTTTTTTTAAAGCTAGAAACTTTTTTTTTTGGTTTTCAGAATCTAGAGCCATATATGATCCCGCTAGCCAAATTTCAAAGCTCTAGGACCGTTTTGAAAAAAAATTAAAAAAAAACTTTGTTTTTTTTTAATTTTTTTTCCGCCATCAAAAACTGCACGCGGTTCCCTATGACATTTGGTCGAGCACCCATAACCTAGCTGTTACCGTTTAGCCGGGCAGTAGAGCAATTTTTTACTGAGAGCCAAATCCGAAAAAGTCAGATTTTTCTGGTGGTAACCTCGCCGACCTCTATACACCCATATCAAAACCTAACCCCCACCATGACTCCTTCCCGGAGATCAATTGTGTCAAGAGAAATGAATCGTATTGCAGCTTTATATAATATTAATTATATAATATTAACTAGTATTTGCCTGCGGCGCGGCGCGCGAGCGCGCCGCGGAACCGTGGTGGAGTTTCGACTTATTATTCAAAATCTGCCTGTATTTTTTTGGTTTATGAATTACCAAGGAAAAGGAAAGTGAAATTCCGCTATGGGAAGGGAAAAGCGGAGGGTATTATTGTAAGTAGGAATTTGCACTCTATTCTTGCTTGTGACGGGAAGGTGCGGGGGGTGTGTGTCCGCGTGGGCTCGCCCTTCGGGCCTTCGGCCCTCGGGCTCGCGTAGAGAGCGAGCTCTGAAGGGACGCTTCGGGCCTTCGGCCCTACGCGGAGCTCGGCCTTCGGCCTTCGCGTACCTGGAAGCTCACCTTCGGGCCTTCGGCCCTCAGGTTCGCTTAAAGACACTTGGGGGCGTAGGGTTTCCGCAAGCGCGCTCTGAAGGGACGCTTCGGGCCTTCGGCCCTACGCGGAGCTCGGCCTTCGGCCTTCGCCTGCCACGAAGCTCACCTTCGGGCCTTCGGCCCTCAGGTTCGCTTTTAACACACTCGGGGGTTAGTGAGTGGTAGCACAACCTTAAACTCCCGCAGCTCGGCCTACGGCCTCGCAGGACGCTTCGGGCCTTCGGCCCTACGCGGAGCTCGGCCTTCGGCCTTCGCGTCGCTCGGCCTCCGGCCTTCGCCTACCGCGAAGCTCACCTTCGGGCCTTCGGCCCTCAGGTTCGCTTTTAAGACACTCGGGGGTAGTAAGTGTCTGCGTTGGCTCGCCCTTCGGGCCTTCGGCCCTCGGGCTCGCGTATTAAGCGCGCTCTGAAGGGACGCTTCGGGCCTTCGGCCCTACGCGGAGCTCGGCCTTCGGCCTTCGCCTACCACGAAGCTCACCTTCGGGCCTTCGGCCCTCAGGTTCGCTTTTAACACACTCGGGGGTTAGTGAGTGGTAGCGTAACCTTAAACTCCCGCAGCTCGGCCTACGGCCTCGCACGCTTCGGGCCTTCGGCCCTACGCGGAGCTCGGCCTTTGGCCTTCGCGTCGCTCGGCCTTCGGCCTTCGCCTACCCCGAAGCTCACCTTCGGGCCTTCGGCCCTCAGGTTCGCTTGTAAGACACTCGGGGGCATAGTAGCATAGTCCTATACTCCCGCAGCTCGGCCTACGGCCTCGCTGGACGCTTCGGGCCTTCGGCCCTACGCGGAGCTCGGCCTTCGGCCTTCGCGTACCTCGAAGCTCACCTTCGGGCCTTCGGCCCTCAGGTTCGCTTGAAAGACACTTAGGCGCTGTAAATAGTAGCAAAACCTTAAACTCCCGCAGCTCGGCCTACGGCCTCGCAAATTTGTTTTGCCCATGCCGTCCGCCATTTTGGATTTTTTCCAAATTTTTTTTCTTTTTACAACTCTTGGGCCCCTCAAGTCCCCGCATGCCAAATCTCGGCGCGCTGTGACCAATTTGAAATTTCAAAAAAAAAAAAGTTTTTTTTTTCGGCCAAAAAAAAATGCGATTGCACTCCTCTTGGGAACCTTTATGACATTTGGTCGAGACCCCTATTCAAAAGTCGAGCGGTTTGGCCGGAAAAAAAAATCGAAAAAATTCCCCATACAAAATTTTTTTTAAAGCTAGAAACTTTTTTTTTTGGTTTTCAGAATCTGGAGCCATATAGGATCCCGCTAGCCAAATTTCAAAGCTCTAGGACCATTTTGAAAAAAAATTAAAAAAAAACTTTGTTTTTTTTTAATTTTTTTTCCGCCATCAAAAACTGCACGCGGTTCCCTATGACATTTGGTCGAGCACCCCTAACCTAGCTGTTACCGTTTAGCCGGGCAGTAGAGCAATTTTTTACTCAGAGCCAAATCCGAAAAAGTCAGATTTTTCTGGTGGTAACCTCGCCGACCTCTATACACCCATATCAAAACCTAACCCCCACCATGACTCCTTCCCGGAGATCAATTGTGTCAAGAGAAATGAATCGTATTGCAGCTTTATATAATATTAATTATATAATATTAACTAGTATTTGCCTGCGGCGCGGCGCGCGAGCGCGCCGCGGAACCGTGGTGGAGTTTCGACTTATTATTCAAAATCTGCCTGTATTTTTTTGGTTTATGAATTACCAAGGAAAAGGAAAGTGAAATTCCGCTATGGGAAGGGAAAAGCGGAGGGTATTATTGTAAGTAGGAATTTGCACTCTATTCTTGCTTGTGACGGGAAGGTGCGGGGGGTGTGTGTCCGCGTGGGCTCGCCCTTCGGGCCTTCGGCCCTCGGGCTCGCGTAGAGAGCGAGCTCTGAAGGGACGCTTCGGGCCTTCGGCCCTACGCGGAGCTCGGCCTTCGGCCTTCGCGTACCTGGAAGCTCACCTTCGGGCCTTCGGCCCTCAGGTTCGCTTAAAGACACTTGGGGGCGTAGGGTTTCCGCAAGCGCGCTCTGAAGGGACGCTTCGGGCCTTCGGCCCTACGCGGAGCTCGGCCTTCGGCCTTCGCCTGCCACGAAGCTCACCTTCGGGCCTTCGGCCCTCAGGTTCGCTTTTAACACACTCGGGGGTTAGTGAGTGGTAGCACAACCTTAAACTCCCGCAGCTCGGCCTACGGCCTCGCAGGACGCTTCGGGCCTTCGGCCCTACGCGGAGCTCGGCCTTCGGCCTTCGCGTCGCTCGGCCTCCGGCCTTCGCCTACCGCGAAGCTCACCTTCGGGCCTTCGGCCCTCAGGTTCGCTTTTAAGACACTCGGGGGTAGTAAGTGTCTGCGTTGGCTCGCCCTTCGGGCCTTCGGCCCTCGGGCTCGCGTATTAAGCGCGCTCTGAAGGGACGCTTCGGGCCTTCGGCCCTACGCGGAGCTCGGCCTTCGGCCTTCGCCTACCACGAAGCTCACCTTCGGGCCTTCGGCCCTCAGGTTCGCTTTTAACACACTCGGGGGTTAGTGAGTGGTAGCGTAACCTTAAACTCCCGCAGCTCGGCCTACGGCCTCGCACGCTTCGGGCCTTCGGCCCTACGCGGAGCTCGGCCTTTGGCCTTCGCGTCGCTCGGCCTTCGGCCTTCGCCTACCCCGAAGCTCACCTTCGGGCCTTCGGCCCTCAGGTTCGCTTGTAAGACACTCGGGGGCATAGTAGCATAGTCCTATACTCCCGCAGCTCGGCCTACGGCCTCGCTGGACGCTTCGGGCCTTCGGCCCTACGCGGAGCTCGGCCTTCGGCCTTCGCGTACCTCGAAGCTCACCTTCGGGCCTTCGGCCCTCAGGTTCGCTTGAAAGACACTTAGGCGCTGTAAATAGTAGCAAAACCTTAAACTCCCGCAGCTCGGCCTACGGCCTCGCAAATTTGTTTTGCCCATGCCGTCCGCCATTTTGGATTTTTTCCAAATTTTTTTTCTTTTTACAACTCTTGGGCCCCTCAAGTCCCCGCATGCCAAATCTCGGCGCGCTGTGACCAATTTGAAATTTCAAAAAAAAAAAAGTTTTTTTTTTCGGCCAAAAAAAAATGCGATTGCACTCCTCTTGGGAACCTTTATGACATTTGGTCGAGACCCCTATTCAAAAGTCGAGCGGTTTGGCCGGAAAAAAAAATCGAAAAAATTCCCCATACAAAATTTTTTTTAAAGCTAGAAACTTTTTTTTTTGGTTTTCAGAATCTGGAGCCATATAGGATCCCGCTAGCCAAATTTCAAAGCTCTAGGACCATTTTGAAAAAAAATTAAAAAAAAACTTTGTTTTTTTTTAATTTTTTTTCCGCCATCAAAAACTGCACGCGGTTCCCTATGACATTTGGTCGAGCACCCCTAACCTAGCTGTTACCGTTTAGCCGGGCAGTAGAGCAATTTTTTACTCAGAGCCAAATCCGAAAAAGTCAGATTTTTCTGGTGGTAACCTCGCCGACCTCTATACACCCATATCAAAACCTAACCCCCACCATGACTCCTTCCCGGAGATCAATTGTGTCAAGAGAAATGAATCGTATTGCAGCTTTATATAATATTAATTATATAATATTAACTAGTATTTGCCTGCGGCGCGGCGCGCGAGCGCGCCGCGGAACCGTGGTGGAGTTTCGACTTATTATTCAAAATCTGCCTGTATTTTTTTGGTTTATGAATTACCAAGGAAAAGGAAAGTGAAATTCCGCTATGGGAAGGGAAAAGCGGAGGGTATTATTGTAAGTAGGAATTTGCACTCTATTCTTGCTTGTGACGGGAAGGTGCGGGGGGTGTGTGTCCGCGTGGGCTCGCCCTTCGGGCCTTCGGCCCTCGGGCTCGCGTAGAGAGCGAGCTCTGAAGGGACGCTTCGGGCCTTCGGCCCTACGCGGAGCTCGGCCTTCGGCCTTCGCGTACCTGGAAGCTCACCTTCGGGCCTTCGGCCCTCAGGTTCGCTTAAAGACACTTGGGGGCGTAGGGTTTCCGCAAGCGCGCTCTGAAGGGACGCTTCGGGCCTTCGGCCCTACGCGGAGCTCGGCCTTCGGCCTTCGCCTGCCACGAAGCTCACCTTCGGGCCTTCGGCCCTCAGGTTCGCTTTTAACACACTCGGGGGTTAGTGAGTGGTAGCACAACCTTAAACTCCCGCAGCTCGGCCTACGGCCTCGCAGGACGCTTCGGGCCTTCGGCCCTACGCGGAGCTCGGCCTTCGGCCTTCGCGTCGCTCGGCCTCCGGCCTTCGCCTACCGCGAAGCTCACCTTCGGGCCTTCGGCCCTCAGGTTCGCTTTTAAGACACTCGGGGGTAGTAAGTGTCTGCGTTGGCTCGCCCTTCGGGCCTTCGGCCCTCGGGCTCGCGTATTAAGCGCGCTCTGAAGGGACGCTTCGGGCCTTCGGCCCTACGCGGAGCTCGGCCTTCGGCCTTCGCCTACCACGAAGCTCACCTTCGGGCCTTCGGCCCTCAGGTTCGCTTTTAACACACTCGGGGGTTAGTGAGTGGTAGCGTAACCTTAAACTCCCGCAGCTCGGCCTACGGCCTCGCACGCTTCGGGCCTTCGGCCCTACGCGGAGCTCGGCCTTTGGCCTTCGCGTCGCTCGGCCTTCGGCCTTCGCCTACCCCGAAGCTCACCTTCGGGCCTTCGGCCCTCAGGTTCGCTTGTAAGACACTCGGGGGCATAGTAGCATAGTCCTATACTCCCGCAGCTCGGCCTACGGCCTCGCTGGACGCTTCGGGCCTTCGGCCCTACGCGGAGCTCGGCCTTCGGCCTTCGCGTACCTCGAAGCTCACCTTCGGGCCTTCGGCCCTCAGGTTCGCTTGAAAGACACTTAGGCGCTGTAAATAGTAGCAAAACCTTAAACTCCCGCAGCTCGGCCTACGGCCTCGCAAATTTGTTTTGCCCATGCCGTCCGCCATTTTGGATTTTTTCCAAATTTTTTTTCTTTTTACAACTCTTGGGCCCCTCAAGTCCCCGCATGCCAAATCTCGGCGCGCTGTGACCAATTTGAAATTTCAAAAAAAAAAAAGTTTTTTTTTTCGGCCAAAAAAAAATGCGATTGCACTCCTCTTGGGAACCTTTATGACATTTGGTCGAGACCCCTATTCAAAAGTCGAGCGGTTTGGCCGGAAAAAAAAATCGAAAAAATTCCCCATACAAAATTTTTTTTAAAGCTAGAAACTTTTTTTTTTGGTTTTCAGAATCTGGAGCCATATAGGATCCCGCTAGCCAAATTTCAAAGCTCTAGGACCATTTTGAAAAAAAATTAAAAAAAAACTTTGTTTTTTTTTAATTTTTTTTCCGCCATCAAAAACTGCACGCGGTTCCCTATGACATTTGGTCGAGCACCCCTAACCTAGCTGTTACCGTTTAGCCGGGCAGTAGAGCAATTTTTTACTCAGAGCCAAATCCGAAAAAGTCAGATTTTTCTGGTGGTAACCTCGCCGACCTCTATACACCCATATCAAAACCTAACCCCCACCATGACTCCTTCCCGGAGATCAATTGTGTCAAGAGAAATGAATCGTATTGCAGCTTTATATAATATTAACTAGTATTTGCCTGCGGCGCGGCGCGCGAGCGCGCCGCGGTACCGGTGTTGTGTTTGACTTTATTATTCAAAATCTGCCTGTATTTTTTTGGTTTTTGAATTACCAAGGAAAAGGAAAGTGAAATTCCGCTATGGGAAGGGAAAAGCGGAGGGTATTTTTGTAAGGCAGAGAGATCGCGCACTCTTATCTTGCTTGTGACGGGAAGGTGCGGGGGGTGTGTGTCCGCGTGGGCTCGCCCTTCGGGCCTTCGGCCCTCGGGCTCGCGTAGAGAGCGAGCTCTGAAGGGACGCTTCGGGCCTTCGGCCCTACGCGGAGCTCGGCCTTCGGCCTTCGCGTACCTGGAAGCTCACCTTCGGGCCTTCGGCCCTCAGGTTCGCTTAAAGACACTTGGGGGGCGTAGGGTTTCCGCAAGCGCGCTCTGAAGGGACGCTTCGGGCCTTCGGCCCTACGCGGAGCTCGGCCTTCGGCCTTCGCCTGCCACGAAGCTCACCTTCGGGCCTTCGGCCCTCAGGTTCGCTTTTATGACACTCGGGGGTTAGTGAGTGGTAGCACAACCTTAAACTCCCGCAGCTCGGCCTACGGCCTTCGCGTCGCTCGGCCTCCGGCCTTCGCCTACCGCGAAGCTCACCTTCGGGCCTTCGGCCCTCAGGTTCGCTTTTAAGACACTCGGGGGTAGTAAGTGTCTGCGTTGGCTCGCCCTTCGGGCCTTCGGCCCTCGGGCTCGCGTAGTAAGCGCGCTCTGAAGGGACGCTTCGGGCCTTCGGCCCTACGCGGAGCTCGGCCTTCGGCCTTCGCCTACCACGAAGCTCACCTTCGGGCCTTCGGCCCTCAGGTTCGCTTTTAACACACTCGGGGGTTAGTGAGTGGTAGCGTAACCTTAAACTCCCGCAGCTCGGCCTACGGCCTCGCACGCTTCGGGCCTTCGGCCCTACGCGGAGCTCGGCCTTTGGCCTTCGCGTCGCTCGGCCTTCGGCCTTCGCCTACCCCGAAGCTCACCTTCGGGCCTTCGGCCCTCAGGTTCGCTTGTAAGACACTCGGGGGCATAGTAGCATAGTCCTATACTCCCGCAGCTCGGCCTACGGCCTCGCTGGACGCTTCGGGCCTTCGGCCCTACGCGGAGCTCGGCCTTCGGCCTTCGCGTACCTCGAAGCTCACCTTCGGGCCTTCGGCCCTCAGGTTCGCTTGAAAGACACTTAGGCGCTGTAAATAGTAGCAAAACCTTAAACTCCCGCAGCTCGGCCTACGGCCTCGCAAATTTGTTTTGCCCATGCCGTCCGCCATTTTGGATTTTCTCCAATTTTTTTTTCTTTTTACAACTCTTGGGCCCCTCAAGTCCCCGCATGCCAAATCTCGACGCGCTGTGACCAATTTGAAATTTCAAAAAAAAAAAACTTTTTTTTTTCGGCCAAAAAAAAATGCGATTGTACTCCCCTTGGGAACCTTTATGACATTTGGTCGAGACCCCTATTCAAAAGTCGAGCGGTTTGGCCGGAAAAAAAAATCGAAAAAATTCCCCATACAAAATTTTTTTTAAAGCTAGAAACTTTTTTTTTTGGTTTTCAGAATCTAGAGCCATACAGGATCCCGCTAGCCAAATTTCAAAGCTCTAGGACCATTTTGAAAAAAAATTAAAAAAAAACTTTGTTTTTTTTTAATTTTTTTTCCGCCATCAAAAACTGCACGCGGTTCTCTATGACATTTGGTCGAGCACCCCTAACCTAGCTGTTACCGTTTAGCCGGGCAGTAGAGCATTTTTTTACTGAGAGCCAAATCCGAAAAAGTCAGATTTTTCTGGTGGTAACCTCGCCGACCTCTATACACCCATATCAAAACCTTACCTCCACCATGACTCCTTCCCGGAGATCAATTGTGTCAATGGAAATCAGTCGTATTGCAGCTTTATATAATATTAACTAGTATTTGCCTGCGGCGCGGCGCGCGAGCGCGCCGCGGTACCAGGTAGGGCTTTTGACTTGTTTATTCAAAATCTGCCTGTATTTTTTTGGTTTTTGAATTACCAAGGAAAAGGAAAGTGAAATTCCGCTATGGGAAGGGAAAAGCGGAGGGTATTTTTGTAAGTAGGAATTTGCACTCTATTCTTGCTTGTGACGGGAAGGTGCGGGGGGTGTGTGTCCGCGTGGGCTCGCCCATCGGGCCTTCGGCCCTCGGGCTCGCGTAGAGAGCGAGCTCTGAAGGGACGCTTCGGGCCTTCGGCCCTACGCGGAGCTCGGCCTTCGGCCTTCGCGTACCTGGAAGCTCACCTTCGGGCCTTCGGCCCTCAGGTTCGCTTAAAGACACTTGGGGGGCGTAGGGTTTCCGCAAGCGCGCTCTGAAGGGACGCTTCGGGCCTTCGGCCCTACGCGGAGCTCGGCCTTCGGCCTTCGCCTGCCACGAAGCTCACCTTCGGGCCTTCGGCCCTCAGGTTCGCTTTTATGACACTCGGGGGTTAGTGAGTGGTAGCACAACCTTAAACTCCCGCAGCTCGGCCTACGGCCTCGCAGGACGCTTCGGGCCTTCGGCCCTACGCGGAGCTCGGCCTTTGGCCTTCGCGGCGCTCGGCCTTCGGCCTTCGCCTACCGGGAAGCTCACCTTCGGGCCTTCGGCCCTCAGGTTCGCTTTTAAGACACTCGGGGGTAGTAAGTGTCCGCGTAGGCTCGCCCTTCGGGCCTCCGGCCCTCGGGCTCGCGTAGTAAGCGCGCTCTGAAGGGACGCTTCGGGCCTTCGGCCCTACGCGGAGCTCGGCCTTCGGCCTTCGCCTGCCACGAAGCTCACCTTCGGGCCTTCGGCCCTCAGGTTCGCTTTTAACACACTCGGGGGTTAGTGAGTGGTAGCACAACCTTAAACTCCCGCAGCTCGGCCTACGGCCTCGCAGGACGCTTCGGGCCTTCGGCCCTACGCGGAGCTCGGCCTTCGGCCTTCGCGTCGCTCGGCCTCCGGCCTTCGCCTACGACAAAAGACACTCGGGGGCATAGTCGCACAGTCCTATGCTCCCGCAGCTCGGCCTACGGCCTCGCTGGACGCTTCGGGCCTTCGGCCCTACGCGGAGCTCGGCCTTCGGCCTTCGCGTACCTCGAAGCTCACCTTCGGGCCTTCGGCCCTCAGGTTTGCTTGAAAGACACTTAGGCGCTGTAAATAGTAGCAAAACCTTAAACTCCCGCAGCTCGGCCTACGGCCTCGCAAATTTGTTTTGCCCATGCCGTCCGCCATTTTGGATTTTTTCCAAATTTTTTTTCTTTTTACAACTCTTGGGCCCCTCAAGTCCCCGCATGCCAAATCTCGGCGCGCTGTGACCAATTTGAAATTTCAAAAAAAAAAAAGTTTTTTTTTTCGGCCAAAAAAAAATGCGATTGCACTCCCCTTGGGAACCTTTATGACATTTGGTCGAGACCCCTATTCAAAAGTCGAGCGGTTTGGCCGGAAAAAAAAATCGAAAAAATTCCCCATACAAATTTTTTTTTAAAGCTAGAAACTTTTTTTTTTGGTTTTCAGAATCTAGAGCCATATAGGATCCCGCTAGCCAAATTTCAAAGCTCTAGGACCATTATGAAAAAAAATTAAAAAAAAACTTTGTTTTTTTTTAATTTTTTTTCCGCCATCAAAAACTGCACGCGGTTCCCTATGACATTTGGTCGAGCACCCCTAACCTAGCTGTTACCGTTTAGCCGGGCAGTAGAGCAATTTATTACTTAGAGCCAAATCCGAAAAAGTCAGATTTTTCTGGTGGTAACCTCGCCGACCTCTATACACCCATATCAAAACCTAACCTCCACCATGACTCCTTCCCGGAGATCAATTGTGTCAATGGAAATGAGTGGTAATGCAGCTTTATATAATATTAATTAATAACTAGTGCATTGAACTTTTTTGTGTGCGTCAGGATGGCGGGTGGACCTCGGGAATTTCAATGAAATGTTGACAGATATTTGGTACCTTCTGTGTACCTCTGTGTACCTTTAATAAAATTCTGTGTACCTCTCCTGAAAACGAGCTATTTTCAAAATTAGGTCCACCCGCCATCCTGACGTCAGAATGGCGGGTGGACCTTTGAAATATGTACAAAACGTACATTTTTTTTTACGATTTGTGTATAATAATTTGGTACCTTCTGTGTACCTCTGTGAACCTTTAAAAAAAATCTGTGTACCTCTCCTGAAAAAAAGCTATCTTCGAAAATAGGTTCACCCGCCATCCTTATATTACTTAGTACGTAGTCGGCCGCTCTGTCGACAGTATTTTAGTATACAAAACGAAACAAGCAATATTACATTTATTATTACTTTTATACATGTTGAAAATGCTTGTTTAATGCTGATCTAATTACAATATAATTTACGTTAAAGTTAATTTGTTTTTCACCTTAAAATTCCTTGTATTTTTAAAGGTACCTAGCTCAGTTAGATCGCACGAAGTATGGCGCGAAAAAATTAAATAAATCTCAGGATTTTTTTATTTTACTAATTATTATTACCTATATATATTTCATGATTTTAGTAATATTACAAAGATGTAAAATTGGTGACTTAGCTTGTACGTATAATAAATCCCTGAAACTACACCTCTCTCTACTCATCATATTTTTATAAATTCATTCTTGAACCAAACTCAGGCAGCAAAAGACACAAGGGGAGTTGCGGAATAAAACATAGCCTATGATAACCATCCCGAAGGTTAATGAACCTTTGTTTAAAATAGATTTTGGAATTGAATGAGTAGTTCCGGAGATTACTCCTACGTTATACAAGTAGTTCCTCATTTCACCACCTTAAAAGATGATTTTCGGGAAAAAAAATATCATGTGTCCTACCCCGGGATTCTGACTATCTCCATACCATCTCAATCAGTTCAATGGCTTAAGCGTGAAAAGGTAACAGACAGACAGACAGAGTCAGGTACAGTCGCCATCACATACATCGGAGCAAACAAGCAGCTCACAAACATCGGAACACACCTCTATTTTCATGGCATTGGGTGCATGTGCCGATATTTTTGAACACCTATAGTGTACCTATGTATGTGATGGCGACTGTACTATCGCATTTCTAATATTGGTATGGATGTAGGTATATCTCCTACACCGGAGCGGACGACGCAGCGGAACCACATCGCTATGTCGCCTAAATGAAGTAATTTAGATTAGTTTTTATGTTTTTAACCCCCGACGCAAAAAGAGGGGTGTTATAAGTTTGACGTGTCTGAATGTCTGTGTATCTGTCTATGGCATCGTAGCTCCTAAACGACTGGGCTGATTTGAATGCGGTTTTTTAATCCGAAAGCCTGACGTGATCGAGATGGTTCTTAGTTACGTTTCAACAAAATCAGTTCTGCCGTTTTTGTGGTATTGAACTTTGAAATGAAAGTATCGGGGGTTTTTCAACTATTCTAACTTGTTAATTTTTTATAATTGTATGTACTTATGTTAAATCTTTTAAGGTTTTGTTAAATAGGCCCTGAAATAAATGAATTATTATTATTGTTTGTCACCATTAAAAATCAGACACATTAATAATAATCCATTAATTATTAGTACCTATAATATCCCATTGGCTCCGCCATCGCCAGCGTTATTTAGCTTTCCGTAGCTGTGTGATAAAATATAGCCTATAGCCATCCAGAATGTTAATTTATTCCAACATTATAAACAGGAAATCTCTGTTAGATTGTAATTTTGTAATCTACAGTGTGTCTCTGACGTTGGGGGCGATTATGGTCCTGAAACTGAACCACTTTTGTTCCGCAACTTTGTAAAATAACTATCATTTCTATAATTTGGTAGTGTTTGAACTTTAACTGTACCATCAATGTATTGCAAACGCGGCCTCATTATTTGACATGATGTACATTGAACATTTTATTTAATTTGTATGGAATAATGAAAATACAAAAATAACGTATTTTTGAAAAGTTGTAGAACAAAAGTAGTTCTATTTCAGGAGCATAATCGACATTTGAATTTAAAGCCCCAAAGTCAGAGACACACTGTATAGGTACTAATATTATAAAGAGGAGGAGTCTTTGAGACTGTAACTTGTATGTTGTAGGGGTTAATCTTAGGAATCAGATCCGATTTCAAAAATTATTTCACCTATGTATAGAATTAACTTTTCAGATGGACATAGACTATTTTTTATCCCGCGGGTTTGCCTGCATCCTTTGCAATACGCGGGCGAAGCCGCGTGGACCGAAAATTATATAAGTATACCTACTTACCTGAGACACATATTAAAAATCAGATGAGTAGGTACCTTGTTCAGGAAACTAACTATTGTGCAGACGTGGGCGCTGGTACGCGTGTCAGCGATTTAGGAACTTCATTGAATGAAAATAAGATGTCTGGCAACATGGCATTTAATTCTCCACAAATTCACATTGTGAATATAAAATAAATGTATTAAAACATCATTACAAAAAGGACGACACAAATTAGCGTGCGCATGCTGGCACGTCACACGAGGAAGAGGAAACGTCAATCTTGACAGACAGATAAGCTATGCAAGGTAGGGCATAGATAATAATACTGTTTAAGACATAATTTTAACACTCCTCCTTATGCTCTACCTTGGATAGAGTCCATGAAATTTAACATTTACAACTCTATCTTAGCTCACACGAGAAACATAACACCATTACTAAACATAAAACAAGAACTCTTCCTTAAATTATAAAGCAAAAAAGCATTATTACTCGCATGTTACATAATAAAATTACAGTTACAAATATAGAGCCCTTTACAATTCAAATTATTCATGCTACACTTTTAATACACAATTCAGATACACAACGATTATGTTTTACACTACTTAATGGTTTTGTAAGAACATCCGCCACCATTTCCTCTGTTGGTAAATATTTAACTGTTATAAAACCTTGTTTGACTAGATCTTTCACAAAATGGTAGCGCAAGTCTATGTGTTTTGTCCTCTTGTGCGAGTATTCTTTTACGAGTAGCAACTTTTGTGCGCTCTGGTTATCGTTATAAACTACTGCAGTTATATTTTTGTCGACAATTTCTGACAAGAAATTTCGAACAAAACATATATCTTTGCATACGTCACCAATCGCTAAGTACTCGGACTCGGTACTCGACAAAGCAATGCAACGCTGTTTCCTGGCCTCCCAGTTAACAACGTTGCCACCCATTTTGATGACAAAACCTGTGTAAGACTTGCGGTCATATAGGTCATTAGCCCAGTCTGCATCTGCATAAGCACAAATTTTTGAATTATCTCCTTTATTATTAAAGTAAAGTACATAATCCATAGTGCCTGCCAGGTATCTTAATACACGTTTTGCAGCACGCCAATGATCCATACCAAAGCAAGTGCTATACTGGCTAAGTTGGCTACAAGTATATGATAAATCAGGACGAGTACAAACTGACAAATACATTAACGAACCTAACAGTTGTCTGTATTTATATACATTTTCGTCTAGATACTCATCCGACTTACCAAGCTTTGTATTTGCAGCTAACGGAGTTGACACAGGCCTACACTCTGTCATATTAAACTTAGCCAATAATCGCTTAACATAATCAGCTTGATCTAAAGTTAAACAACCATTTTGTTTGCTTACATTCATGCCTAAGCAGTTCTTAAGCTCACCTAAATGTCGAATTTCAAAGTGTTTTTCTAGTAAATTTATTACATTATTAATACAGTTATTGTGAAACACGTAAAAATCATCGACATAGAGTGCTAAAATAATGTATTCTTTTTCAGTCTTTTTAACATAAATACAGGGCTCGCATTTGCTCTGCTTAAAATGACTAGAACACAAAACATCATGAATTTTTGAGTTCCACATACGACTTGCTTGTTTCAAGCCGTATATGCACTTCTTTAACATACACACTTTATTATTATCAATATTATTAAAGCTCTTTGGCTGTTCCATTAATATTGTCTCCTCTAGTTCACCATTTAAGAAAGCGGTTGTAACATCAATATGATCACATTGTAAATTAAGCTCTGATGCAAGAGAAAATAACATTCGTAATGTGGAGTGCCTGACAACTGGCGAAAAAGTGTCAGTGTAGTCTATACCCTCTCTTTGACTAAAACCACGGGCAACCAGTCTTGCTTTAAATTTATTAAATTGACCCGCTGCATCATACTTGCGTTTAAACACCCACTTACATTTAATGACGCTACCTTGCTTTGGACGATCGACTAACTCCCATACATTATTCCTTATAAGAGCATTGTACTCACTGTCTATGGCTTTACACCATTCTTCCTTGTCTGGTGAGTTTATGGCTTCCTCAAAGGAAACAGGGTCGTCCAGTGAACTAGCTTCTGCCAGCATACTATATAGATCGTAGTCAGACATCTTCTTAGGCATGTTACCTCTAGTGCTGCGTACAGGGCGCTGAGAGCTAGACGCATCGGTGGCCTCCGATGTAATCGGCTCTCCTCCTTGACCTACAGCCTCCGGATCCGGCAGAGAAATTACTTCATCACCTTCGTCCGAGGAACGGTCTTCGCCAGTGCAGCATTGGTCAGACAGGGGTGACCATGGAGGTGGTGAAATTGATGCACCTGAAACATGAGAAGAACTATGATCAGACCTATCAGTAATATCACAGTTAGTATTTTTATTGGGCTCTTCCTCACTTGAATTATTTGAAGTGTCATTATTTAAAATTTCATTATCACAGTTAATATTATCACAGTCTATATTATCATTTAAATTGAGACTATCAATTGAAATTAAATTATCATTTTTGACATTTGGCACCACTTTGTCTTTGCCATAAAAATCATTTTCAATAAAAGAAACATTTCGTGAATATATCACATTTCGTGGATTAGATGGATCGCTAAGCCTATATCCCTTACAAGTTTCCCCATAGCCCACAAATATGTAGGGCTTAGCCTTGGCATCAAGCTTGCGCCGTTTCTGTTTAGGAACAAGAGAATAGGCTGTACAGCCAAAAACGCGCAAATGACTGAGATCCACAGAGGATCCAGTCCACAAGCATTCAGGCACTCTGTTTGCCAGCGCACGGGTAGGGCTTCTATTTTTTAAGTATATTGCCGTCATAACGGCCTCCCCCCAATAGCGATTCGACAACCCAGATTCCTGTAGCATAGCGCGCGCTTTTTCAAAAATTGTCCTAAAAACACGTTCGGCCCGACCATTTTGGCCAGGTGCGTAAGGCACAGAAGTTTGGTGAATTATTCCTTCCTTCTCAAGGAAACCTGTAAGGACTTTATTGCAAAATTCGGTACCGCAGTCGGTACGAAGAATTTTAATCTGCAACCCTGTTTGCTTCTCAACTAAGTTTTTAAAGTTAATAAAATGGGAACTCACCTCATTTTTCGACTTCATGAGGTATCCGAAGGTTTTCCTCGTACAGTCGTCGGTGAAAGTCAGCAGAAAGCGGGCTCCTCCCCATGTGGTAGCTTGCATGGGCCCGGCAACATCAGAGTGAACGAGTTCAAGAGGCAACGCAGCATGTCTCAAACTGGAACGGGGATAAGATGCCTCATGCATCTTGCCCGTCAGACATGAGACGCAGCTGTCCATACCGGTGTCCTGTTTCTGAAAAACAACACCAGAACACTCACTCCCATCACCGAGCATGCGCATACCTGCTTGATGGAGGTGGCCTAACCGCTTATGCCATAAGCTCAATGGCACACACTCAGCATTGTGGGCGCTCACTGTCTCCTGCCTAGATTGAAGGAGCTTGGAGCGCTCCAGGGGTTGGGACCTAGCTTTCTGCAAGTTGACTTTATAAAGCCCATTTTGTATTTTAGCTGAGAAAATCGGTTTACCAGTGGTCTTAGCATCTTTAAATACTTTACATCCATCTTTAGAGAAAATAAGAACATAACCTCTTAATGTTAACTGACTTACAGAAATCAAATTATGAGAGAGATTAGGAACAACTAATACATTTTGCAAAACAACAGATGAAGAGATAGGAACCTTACCAATATAATTACTGCAAAGATTTTGGCCATTTGCCACAGAAATCTTGCACGTACTCTCCTTGGCATCCTCTACCAGTGTCCTGTCATTAACCATATGACAAGATGCCCCGGAATCAAGGATGAAGTCCACTCCGGTTGTCGCTGTGAATGCCGTAGCCACCATGGTGTGTTCTTCTTTATCCCGCTGCTCTCGTTGTCTCTTGAAGCAGCGCTTGGCTACATGTCCGCTCTTTTTACAATAAGAGCATACAACGCTGGAGCTCTTCTTCTTCTTGTAGTTTGCATTATACGCCGTTGAAGTCGACTCAATACTGCGCCGGTGATCCTCCTGTAGTAATCTCATCCGGACCACCTCCGTGGTGAGAGTTTTTGTCATGCTTGCCGTTTCCAAACTAGAGACAAGGTTATCAAATTCCTGCGTCAAGCCTGACAACAGGATCTCAGCCACTTCAGTATCTTCGATGTTCTTCCCAATGTCGGCGAGCTGCTGTACCAAGCATAACACGTGATCAATATAATCTGTCATCGACGGGAATTGACCAAAGTCGACGCGGTGCAATTGACGCAGCAGCAGGACGCGTCGATACAGGCCTTTGTCTTCATAACAGGCGGCGAGCTTTTCCCAAGCATCCTTGGCCTTCACGCAGCAACGCACGTGTTGATAAAGTGCTGGTTGCAAGGAAAGGCAAATGCGGGCTAGCGCCTTCCCATCACGCTCGACGTCAACATCTGTACCTTCGACACATTGCCAGAGTCCATCTAGAGTCAAGACCATCTTGACGGCGAATTTCCAATTTATGTAGTTGCTTATTCCTTCCAATTTCTCGATTGAGGTTATGTTAGCCATATTTGAAGTTTTTTGTTGCACAGACATCTTTAGTAATTGTGGTTAGTTTCTGGTTGTACTCACAGTGTAATCTTGAAGTCTTCAATCGCTGAACCTGGGCCCATAACCTATTGTGCAGACGTGGGCGCTGGTACGCGTGTCAGCGATTTAGGAACTTCATTGAATGAAAATAAGATGTCTGGCAACATGGCATTTAATTCTCCACAAATTCACATTGTGAATATAAAATAAATGTATTAAAACATCATTACAAAAAGGACGACACAAATTAGCGTGCGCATGCTGGCACGTCACACGAGGAAGAGGATACGTCAATCTTGACAGACAGATAAGCTATGCAAGGTAGGGCATAGATAATAATACTGTTTAAGACATAATTTTAACACTAACCCCTAAGTATATAAGTACAAGCTTACAAAGTCCCAAACTACACCGATTATTTGGTATAATAGTACCTTTTGGATGGACGTAAACGGTATTAAATATAGCGGCTCCACCTGCCGTTCTTTGTATTACTTGGGCGGAGCCGCGAGGAAAGCTAGCTACTGAAAGTAATTCGGTACCTCCTGTTTAGAAGTAGGTCGGTAGACGAACCCAATTTTGAAATGTATGGCTTTTAAGGAACACGTTTCCAAACATAGTGGACGAACTACTAACTTGAAAACCGGCCAAGTGCGAGTCGGACTCGCGCACGGAGGGTTCCGTACCATTATCTATAAAAACGGCAAAAAGATCACGTTTGTTGTATGGGAGCCCCCTTAAATATTTATTTTATTCTATTTTTTAGTATTATGTTATTATAGCGGCAACAGAAATACATCATCAGTGAAAATTGCAACTGTCTAAAAATCGCGGTTCATGAGATACAGCCTGGTGACAGACGGACAGACAGACAGACGGACGGATAGCGGAGTCGTAGTAATAGGGTTCCGTTTTACCCTTTGGGTATGAAAACCTAAAAACGGCAAGTTATAATATTATTCGCTTGAAATACTGACTTATATTCACTTTAAGGCGATGTAGGTTCACGGTCTTCTCTCCCTCACACTGAGCATAAGCGTGAGCGAGATGGAAGTGCGTGTTCGGAAGTGTGTAGTACATTACTTTTAAGTACCTACTTTTAAGTACTACTTCATAATTGATTTTTGAAATATTAGATAATTTATTAAAAATCTATCCGGTTATTGTTTTAGAACAACACAAAAGTTATCCTTTTTATAAAAAAAACATAGATTGTCGTTGAAAATTCCGAAATCTCGAACATAAAGTTTATTTTTATGGTGATATTTAAGATTTTTTTACAGAGCTACCAAGTAATTTTTAGGGTTCCGTACTCAAAGAGTAAAACGGGACCCTATTACTAAGACTTCGCTGTCCGTCCGTCTGTCACCAGGCTGTATCTCAAGAACCGTGATAGCTAGAGAGTTGAAATTTTTACAGATTATGTATTTCTGTTGCCGCTATAACAACAAATACTAAAAACGAAATAAAATATTTTTTGAAGGGGGGCTCCCATACAACAAACGTGATTTTTTTGCCGTTTTTATAGATAATGGTACGGAACCCTTCGTACGCGAGTCCAACTTGCACTTGGCCGGTTTTTTAATATTATGTTCGGTTATTGTGTTTCTTTTTCAGTCAACAGTAATTTTTCTGTAGTAGACTAGTAGAATTCTTCATTATTTCTTCACACTGATAGCTCAACCATCAATCTTTTTGTCAGATCGTGAACAGGCCTCACCTTAATCGTAGTCGCGTCGCGTCATGCATCGCATTGACAACGGTTACAAGACATAGGCAAGAGTTAGGTTTAAGTATCGTAATTTAATAAACATTAAAGGAGACATTTTTAAGATTTTTGTAATAATAATATACGTGTAATGTCTTGTCGTTTCGCTTCCGCCTCTGTCCTTTGCCGCCTGAGTTCTATACAAGAACAAATGAATGAAAGATTTTATGATAAGAACCTAGGTACGAGTAAAAGCGTGAAATATACCTACATCATAATTTTTGTACTAAGTAAGTACGTACAAATAAGTTCTGATATTTTATTCAATTCAGTCACGCCATACTTCGTGCGACAGCTAATATCGAGCTACCTAAAAGGTTAAAAAGAATTTTAAAGTAAAAAACAAATTAACTTTAAGGTAAATTATATTGTAATTAGATCAGCATTAAACAAGCATTTTCAACATGTATAAAAGTAATAATAAATGTAATATTGCTTGTTTCGTTTTGTATACTAAAACACTGTCGACAGAGCGGCCGACTACGTACTGAGTAATATAAGGATGGCGGGTGAACCTATTTTCGAAGATAGCTTTTTTTCAGGAGAGGTACACAGATTTTTTTTAAAGGTTCACAGAGGTACACAGAAGGTACCAAATTATTATACACAAATCGTAAAAAAAAATGTACGTTTTGTACATATATCAAAGGTCCACCCGCCATTCTGACGTCAGGATGGCGGGTGGACCTAATTTTGAAGATAGCTCGTTTTCAGGAGAGGTACACAGAATTTTATTAAAGGTACACAGAGGTACACAGAAGGTACCAAATATCTGTCAACATTTCATTGAAATTCCCGAGGTCCACCCGCCATCCTGACGCACACTTTT